>JAOPSE010000003.1:47525023-47941295 GCA_029449295.1 Zea luxurians
AAAGTAATCATTCACACTATGCACTTGGGAAATAACAAACACAAACAATATACCAAACATATGCAGCAGAGAGATCACAAGTTCATAATAGAGAAGGGATAGGCACTCTGGTGTTCCCTAGGTCTAGGGTAGAGGACTATACAAAATGATTCATTATCCACTAATCAGGTCTAAGTTAGTGGTGGGATTAAATCATTATCTGGTTTTAAGTTCCTAAACTTAGGTGTTTAAGTCCATAAACTTAAGTGCTCCAACTTTTATTAAAGTCTACCAACTTCTAATTATCTCAAATAAGGTTCCAATAACCTTAATCCTATCCTAATGATTAACCATTAATTGGGACATGGAAACAGCAGGGAAACATTGCATAAACAGGTAGATAATAATATTATGAACATTTTGCAATTTGAAGCACCTAATTTGGAGTTCATATGGCAAAGTTATGAATTTTACAAGTTTAGGGATTAAAAATATGCCTTAAATACTTATTTTGGATTAAATAAAAGGTCCGAGGACCTAACTGTAAGAAACCAGGGACGGCGGGCGCAATTTCCAGAAACCAGGGGGTCTCTTTAAGAATTTGCGCGGGCGAAGGGGTATCGGACGCTAATAGCCGTTGGATCTCGGATCGACGGCCAGGATTAGATCGCGGGCGGGCGCGCGAGCGCGCGGCGGCGATGAGCGGCTGACAGGCGGGGTCGGGCGGGCAGCGCGGGGCGCAGGCAGGCTGACAGGCGGGGCCAGCGGGCAGCGCGGGCGCGGGCGGCTGGCAGGCGGGGCCGGGCGGGCAGCGCGAGCGCGGGCGACTGACGGGCGGGGCCCAGTTGGCAGGGAGGCGGGGCGCGGGGGGGGGGGGGGAACGGCTCTGGGTCGTTGGATCTTGGGCGGACGGCTAGGATTGGATTCGGGCTATTTAAAACGGGATCGTCCGATCTGAGATGGACGGCGGGGATGGGATGGCTGGCTGCTGTCTTCTTCCCCAGCCGGCTGAGGCGGCGGCGCCCGTCCCGCGGCGGAGAACTCGCCGGAGACGAGGGACGCGGGGGCCCTGCGGGTCCTTGGGGTGATCTGAATGGCCGGGGAGGTTGGGGAGGGCGCGGGGACTTCTCTGGCGGGGTCTGGGTCGGGGCAGGGGCACCGGAGGGGGGCGGTTCACGGTGGAGTGGCTCGGCGGCGGCGCTAACCGACTCCGGTGAGGAATTAAGTGCAACAGGGAGCAATAGAAGGGGAGGGAGAGGGCAGGGGAGGTTCCTTACCTCAAGGCGAATCCCAGGGACCTCTCGGTGGCGACGGAGACGCGACGACAGCCCGAGTCGACGGCGGCGGCTGCACGGCGAACGGCGGGTGAGCGCGGGCAGGGATAAATAGGGAGGGGAAGGGGAAATTGGAGCGCGTTCCGGGTTGCGGACGCCGGGGCGAAGCTCACCGTGGCAACGGACACGGCGGAGCTCCAACGGTGGCCGGGAAACGAGCTCGGGCGGCGGCGGTTCGCGGCGATGGCGCTTTGGCGTGCGTGCAGCGAGGGGAAGGTGGAAAAGAGGTCGGCAGGTGCGCAAATGAGGGAGGGGGAGAGGGCGAGTGGGGTTCGGGGCTCTAGTGGCCGAGGCGAGGGCGGTTGCGAGCTTCACGCGCATCGTGGGCGCGGAGACCGCGGGCGCGCGCAGCTCGGGCGGCGGTTACGCGAGGACGAGGGAGCTGACTGAGGGGGCCCATGGGCAGAGAGAGAGCGAGGGAGCGGGCGCACGCGCGGGGAAGCGGCAGCGCCGACAGGTAGGGCCGGGCGAGCAGAGAGAGAGGGAGGCGGGCGCGCGGAAGGCGGCCGCGCCGACAGGCCGGGCCCGCGACGCAGAGAGAGAAGGGGGGGAGGGCGCGCGCGCGGGAGATGGGCCGACTGGGCCGAAAGGCCGAGGGGGCGGGGGTAGCGGGCTGCTTTTCCTTTTTCTTTTATTTTGGAATTGTTTTCTCTTTTCTTTTTATTTCCTCTATTTGATTCAAATTCAAATAAGCCACAAATTCAAATTGGACCTTTTGAGAATTATGCACCAAACAAAAGTGAAATCTAGGGTTCAACATGATGCAACATTTCATACTCCCTTGGAGTTTGAGCTAATAGACTATAATTATAAACAAAATCACCACTTTTCTCCTATAGAAATGAGAGAGAGGAGATTGGGGAAGGATGAGAAAAGGGAAGTAACACCTGAATTTGTGAATATGAGCAAAGAAATTTTATACCCCCAAATTCAGGGTGTTACAAACCTATCCCCCTTAAAAGAATCTCGCCCCCGAGATTCAGAGTTGGTCAGCCAAGAGTTCAGGGTATTTGGCTTTCAGATCATCTTCTCGCTCCCAGGTTGCTTCTTCCTCGGAGTGGTGACCCCATCTGACTTTGCACATTCTGATGGTATTCCTCCGGGTGACTCTGTCTGCAAACTCCAGAATCTGCGTTGGCTTCTCTATGTATGTCAGATCCTCCTGGACTTCCAAACCCTCCACTGGCAACTGTTCTTCTGGTACTCGCAGACACTTCTTCAATTGCGACACGTGGAACACATTGTGCACTGCCGACAAACTTTCTGGTAGGTTGAGTTGGTAAGCCACTTCTCCATGCTTTGCTTGAATCTGATATGGTCCAACATACCGGGGTGCTAACTTGCCTTTAACTCCGAACCTTCTGACTCCCCTGATAGGTGACACCTTCAGATAGACGAAATCCCCCACTTCGAAACTCAGTTCCCTTCTCCTTCGGTCCGCATAGCTTCGCTGTCTGGACTGGGCTATCTTCAGGTTCTCCCGAACCATTTTGATATTCTCTTTGGCTTCAAGCAAAATGTCGGGGCCAAACACCTGTCTCTCTCCAGGCTGGTCCCAATGCAGCGGAGTCCTACAACTCCGTCCATAGAGTGCCTGAAACGGTGACATCTTCAAGCTGGCCTGGTAACTATTGTTATAGGAGAATTCTGCATAAGGTAACCTTTTGTCCCATCCTGACTTGTCTTGCAACGCACAAGCTCTCAGCATATCTTCTAGGATCTGATTAGTTCTTTCAGTCTGACCGTCTGTCTGCGGATGATAAGCCGAGCTGAAGTTCAAATGTGTGCCCAAAGCTTCTTGTAGCTGCTGCCAAAAATGAGAGGTGAACTGCGCTCCTCGATCTGACACTATCTTCTTCGGCACACCATGAAGGCAAACTATCCGTGACATGTATAACTCAGCTAACGTTGCTCCGGTGTATGTGGTCTTCACAGGTATGAAATGGGCCACCTTTGTTAAGCGGTCCACAACCACCCAGATGGAATCATAACCGGCCCGGGTACGAGGTAGGCCAACTATAAAATCCATCCCGATCTCGTCCCACTTCCACTGAGGAATTCGCAATGGCTGCAACAATCCGGCGGGCCTTTGATGCTCTGCTTTGGTCCTCTGACAGCTATCACAGATGGCGACATATTCTGCGATTTCTCTTTTCATGCCATACCACCAAAACCTCCTTTTTAAATCCTGGTACATCTTTTCACTTCCCGGGTGTATGGAGTAGGCTGTCTCATGAGCTTCCTTGAGGATCAGCCCCCGAATAGGTTTGAGGTCGGGGACACACAATCGGTCCTTGAACCATATTACTCCTTCTTCATCCTCTCGAAAGTCTTTGCCTCTTCCTTCTAAGATTAGCTGCCGGATCTTGTTGATGCTTTCATCATCCTTCTGTCCTTCTTTGATTTCCCGCTCTAGGGTGGGCTCTAATTCCACTGTCACTCCTTGCGTACTGTTCAGAAAACCAAGACTCAGTCTGTCGAACTCCTTGGCTAACTCATATGGCATTGGGTACGTGGCCAACATATTGACTTGACTCTTCCTGCTCAGAGCATCTGCAACCACATTGGCTTTGCCTGGATGGTAATGTATCTCCAACTCATAGTCCTTGATCAATTCCAACCATCTTCGTTGTCTCATGTTTAACTCTGTCTGGGTGAATATGTACTTCAGACTTTTATGATCTGTGTAGATGTCGCACTTCTGCCCATACAGGTAATGTCTCCAGGTCTTCAAAGCATGAACTACTGCTGCCAACTCCAGATCATGTGTGGGATAATTTTTCTCATGGATCTTCAGCTGTCGAGATGAATATGCTACAACTCTTCCTTCTTGCATTAGCACACATCCCAATCCGGTGTAAGAAGCATCGCAATACACTGAGAATGGCTTGTGAACATCAGGCAGGACTAACACCGGAGCTGTAGTCAACCTATTTTTCAGTTCTTCAAATGCTTCCTGACACTTTTGGGTCCACTTAAACTCAACTTTCTTCGCTAGTAACGTTGTCATTGGTCTAGCAATCTTTGAGAAGCCTTCGATGAAACGCCTGTAATACCCAGCCATTCCAATGAAGCTCTTGATCCCACGAACATCCTTTGGTGCTTTCCAGTTCAGAATATTGGCTACTTTCTTTGGATCCACTGCCAACCCATCTTGATTTATGATGTGACCCAGAAACAGGACTTCATGAATCCAGAACTCGCATTTACTCAGCTTGGCATACAACTGATGCTCTCGAAGTCTTCGCAATACCATCTTCAAATGCTCTACATGATCTTCCTCACTTTGAGAGTATATGAGAATATCATCGATAAACACTACCACAAACTTGTCCAGATAATCCATGAACACACTGTTCATCAGATACATAAAGAAGGTTGGCGCATTTGTCAAACCGAAGGACATAACTGTGAATTCATATAACCCGTACTTGGTGATGAATGCCGTCTTTGGTATGTCCGAGGGTCGGATTCTGAGTTGATGGTAGCCTGATCTCAGATCTATCTTCGAGAATACGCTGGCACCTCTGAGCTGGTCGAACAAATCTTCTATCCTTGGCAGGGGGTACTTGTTCTTGACAGTGACTTCATTCAAGGCTCTGTAGTCTATGCACATCCTTTTGGTACCATCTTTCTTCTCTACAAACAGCACTGGAGCGGCCCAAGGCGAGGTACTTGGTCTGATGTAACCCTTCTCTAACATCTCATCTATCTACTTCTTGAGTTCCACCAATTCTGGTCCAGACACCCGATAGGCTCTTTTGGAAATGGGGGCGGTACCAGGGATAAGCTCTATGGCAAATTCGACTTTTCTCTCGGGTGGCATGCCCGTTAGCTCCTCGGGAAATACGTCCGGAAAGTCCGACACAACCTTGATAGCCTCGAGCGGGTTGGGCTCCTTACTATCCACTGAAATCTGGTGACAGACACCCTCCACCGATTTAGGCATCCTTAGCTCGGCCACTACCTCTTCTCCTGACGGGGACTTCAATGTTACGGTCCTCTTGTCACAGCTAACATTCGCTTCATACTTCATTAACCAATTCATCCCTAAAATGACATCTATCCCAGGGGTGTCTATTACTATTAGATCACTGGGGAACCCTATCCCCCTTATTTCCACCCTTATATTTGAGCATATTTTATCTGTTTGCACCTTGCCACCAACCGAATTAATCCTCATGGGCGGCATCATTGCCTCTACTGAGATGTTATGCAATTCTACCCAGGTTGCAGTGACAAATGAATGAGTTGCACCAGTATCAAATAGCACTTTCGTGGGATGAGATTCGACTGAGAACATACCTACTGCCACATCTGGTGCATCCTGGATTGCTTCGGCCTCCAAGTGGTTCACCTTTCCACGGTTGTACGCTTGGTTACGATTGCCTGTTGTCGGCTGCAGTACACCTTGCCTTGTTGGAGCATTGGGGTTGGTCTGCTGCTGCGCCGCCTTCTTCGGGCATTGCATCGCCCAGTGGCCTTGTTCTCCACAGTGGAAACATCCTCTGCCTCCTCCTTGTGCTGGGGCTGCCTGGTTTCTCTGGTTTGCTGCTGGGGCAGGAAGGCGAGGTGCCTGATTGTTCTGCTTCTGATACTGATTACCTCCCTGCTGGCTGTGCTGACGATACTGCTGCTGCTGCTGATGCGGACGCTGATTCTGATTCTGATATCCCTGTGGGTGACCAGGCCTGCCTTGCTGAGATGAACTGCCTGAGAAGCGGGGACGGCTGATGCTCCCGGACTGTGGTCCACTCATCTTGCGCTTCCGATCTTCCATATCCTTGCGCTTTCTCTCGGTCATGATCGCCCTATCGATCAGGTGCTGGAAGGTGGGGAAGGTGTGATTCATCAGCTGGTAATGCAGGGGATCCACCAAACCTCTCATGAACCTGTACTGCCTTTTAGCATCCGTGTTGACATCCTCAGGTGCATAACGAGATAGCTGCAGAAACTTGTCTCTGTATTCACTAACAGACAGGGGTCCCTGCTTCAGAGCCAGAAACTCCTCCTTCTTCACGATCATCAGTCCCTCTGGCACATGGTACCTGCGGAAACTCTCGCTGAATTCTTCCCAGGTGATGGCTTCGGGGTCAGCATGTGTGGCGAGGTAGGACTCCCACCAGGACTGGGCTGCTCCCCTTAGCTGACGGGGACCATACAGAACCTTCTCCCTGTCGTTACATTGAGCGGTGCGCAGTTCTCTCTCCACTGCGCGCAGCCAGTCTTCTGCATCCATGGGGTCAGCAGAATGGGCGAAGGTAGGAGGGTGCCCTCTCATGAACTCACCACGCTTATCCCGTGGCATCTGGGGCATCTGCACTTGCAACTGGGGTTGGGGTTGCTGTTGAGCCTGCTGCATGGCTGCCAGAGTCTGCCCAATGGCCTGCACTGCCTGGGTCTGCATCAAGAACATCTGCTCCACTGTCATCGGGGGTGGCGGGGGAGGCTGCCTCTGTTGTTCCTCCTGCTGGTCATGCTGCTCTTGCTGAGCACGCCTGTTGCATCGGTGCCTGTTGTCAGACATCTGTGGAAGACATTCATACATCAGCATTGATCTTACAACCCTCCAGCACAAGAAAAGAGAATACAGAATTCTTCATGACACTGAGTGAACAAAGAGCTTCACTGATCCTCATTACGATTCAACACAGCTTCTCAGATAAGAAGGAAAGTAGAAGTAAATGGCTTCCCAACTAAATAACTGACTTTATTAACATTATAGCTAGGCCCAACTGCAGGGGAAACCCACAGGTTGGCAACAGTCATTACAAAGATTCAAATCCAGCACAAGTTCATCATAACAAGCATGCAAGCAACTGATAAGCAAACTAAGCTAATTGGAAGCAACTGATAAGCAAACTAAACTAACTATTTAAGACTGAGACATCTGACTTAAGAGTTATTACAAACTTCGACGCTAACGATCTAAGGATCCAGATCTATCCTGGTCTTACAGGCAGGGGAACCATAAGTGTGGTGACCACGTGGCGGCGAGCGGTATGGGTGCTGAGTCCCAACAGGAGCGGGAGAACCACCCTCCTGGTGATGGCGCTCTGCCAGCTCAGCACGCAACTCCGCAATCTCCGTTCGAGCCCTGCTCAGCTCGTCCAGAGAGTGATCCAGCTCGGTGTTAAGCACTGCGACTAGGTTGACTGTGCTGCTCAACCTAGGGTTAGCCTCACCAACAGGGGAGACAACCACACTCTCTGTGCTGCCAGTAGGGCGGCGGGGGTAGTACCGAAGGTTAAGACCGTCGGCCACGCCACCGAACAAAGAACAGTACTGGGAGAGTGCACGTCGTGCTGCATCCTGCATAGCCGCCTCTGCAGTGTCCCTCTCGGAGATGGAATAGTGCTCCGAAACGGCCTCCGCACCCCGGAGGTCATCCTCCGAACGGCGAACTAGGCAGGTAGCCTCCCAGCGGTCCGGGTACCTCCCGCGACTGTGCTGGTAGACTACACAACGATACTCGATCGACCAGGTGTGCCGGTCGAAAGCCTGGCGCAGCAAGGCGTCGAGTGCGTCGTGGAAGTGACAACCGCGAGCGGCGTCACGGGTGATGGGTCGGGCGACCCATCCTTCCGCCTCCTGTGGCTCAGAAGACTCCGTGCTGTGGTCTGAGTCGTCGTCGTCGGGGTCTCCTCCAAGACCTCCTCCAGTAGCTCCTCCAACAGCCGGGACGTCCCGCGGTGGTGCAGGGGGCGCCCCCAGCTGGGCAACAGAGGAACGGGGCCTCACGGACTCCACCTCTCGCTGAGATGAGGAGGAAGAGCCCTGCTGCTCTCTGTGCTGGCGTCGGCGTTCCTGCTCCTCACGCAGGCGGTGGTGCAGTCTCTCCAGGTGACTCGACTGCCCGGACACGGTGCGGTGCAGAGGACGCTCCGCAAGTCGAGACGGCAGGAAAGGAATCACCGACTTACGTGCAGTGTGTCTAAGACGAGCCATCTACAAAAGACACCGTAAGCATAAGAGTAAGAGCAGAACTAATATGACAAGTGAATAAACCATAGACAGAATAAGATAAAAATTTTAACAAGGTATAATATAGTATATATATATGTAGTAAAACATAGGGTTGGTCGAGATGACCGACTTTTGAAGTAACATCAGAGGTCAAGGTGAGAGGGAAGGTCAATAGTCCTTAGTACGACCAGTGCTACTCTAGGTCAGCGGTCCTACAGTCAGCACGGCTTTGATACCACTTATGTCACACCCGGTTTTGGAAGGCAAACCGAATGCGAACTATGTATGTGCCAGGATCAGAACTCACGTACACAGCGATTACATAAATGAACATCAATGCACATTGCTCGAATAATAACTTAAAAGAGTATTAACTTATTACATCACAGAGTCATTGACATCCACATAGTCATCAACTTAACAGTTAAATCAAAGTGCTAGCGAAACGCAGTAAAGATAAGGCCTTCACAGGCAGCTGACTGGGGGTTGCCGCCAACCCACACCTAGAATTCGTCGTAATCTTGGAACTCCTGGAAGTCTCCTTCCACGACTTCGCCTTCTCCTGAGCAGTGGTTACAATGCGGACAACCTGGTGTTTGGTGGTAAAGCAAGGATGAGTACACATCAACGTACTCAGCAAATGTCCCGTTTGGCTGAGGTGGACTAGCTTTATGTGGAGTTAGGCTCAAGCAGTTGCTTTTAGTTGGTCAGGTATTTATCATTAGTAGAAGCCAGATTTTAGCATTAACCAACCCATGAACCATTTCCTCATCGAGGAACAACATCATCATATTCGAACCAAAACCATAACATAATCCTTGTATCTCGAACCATTTGTATCTCTAATCAAAGAGGATCCCAAGGCTGCTCTTAACCGTGAGCACGGCTGATATATCAGTTTCACTACCCTCTGCAGAGGTCGCACACTTTACCCATGAGTCATGATTCCCTTTCTGCCCGGGGAGAGCTAATCCCCATTGACCACTACCTAGGTGGTCCGGCAGGGTATCACTACGTAGCTTTTACAAAGATTCCCTAGAGATCATAGCTGCCCGTTAGGTTTCTCCAGTTTGATAAACACAGTACTCCTCCCCGCAGGAGTGTGACTAACAAAAGCAAAACGAAAGAACCTCGGCACTCAGCCTCGGCAGAGCAAGCACTGTGCCTGGACCCCATTGACGGCACGACGGCGAAGCAACTACACCTCTAGTTCCTCTAATTAATTAGCTAAGGGCGCCCCATTTCACCCTCATGGTTGCACCGTTATCCCGGGTGGTCTCTCAACGAACAGGTCCTTACGGAGAGGTACTCAGGAAACAGCCTGAGCCCCCTAGAGTATCACAAGATCATCAACATCATCAGGATAACAGTATCATAAATATTCACATCATGTTCATTGATTAAGTTAAGGCAGTAGCAGAATGCTAACCATAATAGCCCATAAGGTCATCAAGGATAAAGTAAAGTGTAAAGCTAGTCAATCCTTAGGTTTCAAGTAAGTAATGCGGGGTAGTAAGTTATAAATGAATAGGACATAATGGGTCAGAGGACACTTGCCTTCACCAAACTGCTGATCAGGGACTTCTTCTGCAACTCCCTCGGGAAACACAGACTGCTCGTTGTCTACGTAAAGTAATCATTCACACTATGCACTTGGGAAATAACAAACACAAACAATATACCAAACATATGCAGCAGAGAGATCACAAGTTCATAATAGAGAAGGGATAGGCACTCTGGTGTTCCCTAGGTCTAGGGTAGAGGACTATACAAAATGATTCATTATCCACTAATCAGGTCTAAGTTAGTGGTGGGATTAAATCATTATCTGGTTTTAAGTTCCTAAACTTAGGTGTTTAAGTCCATAAACTTAAGTGCTCCAACTTTTATTAAAGTCTACCAACTTCTAATTATCTCAAATAAGGTTCCAATAACCTTAATCCTATCCTAATGATTAACCATTAATTGGGACATGGAAACAGCAGGGAAACATTGCATAAACAGGTAGATAATAATATTATGAACATTTTGCAATTTGAAGCACCTAATTTGGAGTTCATATGGCAAAGTTATGAATTTTACAAGTTTAGGGATTAAAAATATGCCTTAAATACTTATTTTGGATTAAATAAAAGGTCCGAGGACCTAACTGTAAGAAACCAGGGACGGCGGGCGCAATTTCCAGAAACCAGGGGGTCTCTTTAAGAATTTGCGCGGGCGAAGGGGTATCGGACGCTAATAGCCGTTGGATCTCGGATCGACGGCCAGGATTAGATCGCGGGTGGGCGCGCGAGCGCGCGGCGGCGATGAGCGGCTGACAGGCGGGGTCGGGCGGGCAGCGCGGGGCGCAGGCAGGCTGACAGGCGGGGCCAGCGGGCAGCGCGGGCGCGGGCGACTGGCAGGCGGGGCCGGGCGGGCAGCGCGAGCGTGAGCGCGGGCGACTGACGGGCGGGGCCCAGTTGGCAGGGAGGCAGGGCGCGGGGGGGGGGGGGGGGGGGGGAACGGCTCTGGGTCGTTGGATCTTGGGCGGACGGCTAGGATTGGATTCGGGCTATTTAAAACGGGATCGTCCGATCTGAGATGGACGGCGGGGATGGGATGGCTGGCTGCTGTCTTCTTCCCCAGCCGGCTGAGGCGGCGGCGCCCGTCCCGCGGCGGAGAACTCGCCGGAGACGAGGGACGCGGGGGCCCTGCGGGTCCTTGGGGTGATCTGAATGGCCGGGGAGGTTGGGGAGGGCGCGGGGACTTCTCTGGCGGGGTCTGGGTCGGGGCAGGGGCACCGGAGGGGGGCGGTTCACGGTGGAGTGGCTCGGCGGCGGCGCTAACCGACTCCGGCGAGGAATTAAGTGCAACAGGGAGCAATACAAGGGGAGGGAGAGGGCAGGGGAGGTTCCTTACCTCAAGGCGAATCCCAGGGACCTCTCGGTGGCGACGGAGACGCGACGACAGCCCGAGTCGACGGCGGCGGCTGCACGGCGAACGGCGGGTGAGCGCGGGCAGGGAGAAATAGGGAGGGGAAGGGGAAATTGGAGCGCGTTCCGGGTTGCGGACGCCGGGGCGAAGCTCACCGTGGCAACGGACACGGCGGAGCTCCAACGGCGGCCGGGAAACGAGCTCGGGCGGCGGCGGTTCGCGGCGATGGCGCTTTGGCGTGCGCGCAGCGAGGGGAAGGTGGAAAAGAGGTCGGCAGGTGCGCAAATGAGGGAGGGGGAGAGGGCGAGTGGGGTTCGGGGCTCTAGTGGCCGAGGCGAGGGCGGTTGCGAGCTTCACGCGCGTCGTGGGCGCGGAGACCGCGGGCGCGCGCAGCTCGGGCGGCGGTTACGCGAGGACGAGGGAGCTGACTGAGGGGGCCCACGGGCAGAGAGAGAGCGAGGGAGCGGGCGCACGCGCGGGGAAGCGGCAGCGCCGACAGGTAGGGCCGGGCGAGCAGAGAGAGGGAGGCGGGCGCGCGGAAGGCGGCCGCGCCGACAGGCCGGGCCCGCGACGCAGAGAGAGAAGGGGGGGGAGGGCGCGCGCGCGGGAGATGGGCCGACTGGGCCGAAAGGCCGAGGGGGCGGGGGTAGCGGGCTGCTTTTCCTTTTTCTTTTATTTTGGAATTGTTTTCTCTTTTCTTTTTATTTCCTCTATTTGATTCAAATTCAAATAAGCCACAAATTCAAATTGGACCTTTTGAGAATTATGCACCAAACAAAAGTGAAATCTAGGGTTCAACATGATGCAACATTTCATACTCCCTTGGAGTTTGAGCTAATAGACTATAATTATAAACAAAATCACCACTTTTCTCCTATAGAAATGAGAGAGAGGAGATTGGGGAAGGATGAGAAAAGGGAAGTAACACCTGAATTTGTGAATATGAGCAAAGAAATTTTATACCCCCAAATTCAGGGTGTTACAACTTTCATGTGTGGTCTCTTTTCTTTTGATCTTGGTAGTGACTACTCATACAAGTTCCCTTTACATCCTTTGTGTAAAGGTGAAGCCTTGGAGCTTTTTAGTGTTGGAAAACAACTGATTAGCTCTCAAAAAGGAGATTGACTTTCTCTGCTGCTAAGATGCAGGAGTTTGTTCATTTGCTCTCTTATTTAATCCCTGTATTCCCTAACCAAGTCGGTTCATCTCGTATAGAAGAAACAGATGAACAACCAGACCAAATGAATTTCTGCCCAAATGCATGATCAACTGTTAATAAGAGTGAACTCTCAACCCTTGGCTTACCGATGGTACTGAGAGGACTTGCTCAATGTCAAAAGTAGTTCAACAAGTTGGTTTTGACTAACTTGTAACTGTCCAATGAACAAAGGTTGAGTTTAGAGATCATTTTATCGAGTTGTCTAAACTCACTTTGGTTCAACCCATCCTGAGAAAGTACTTACAAAAATTTAGTTAAGTCGACTGGAAACCACCTAATCATCGCTCTAGTCATGCCTCGATCGCCTCACGTGTGCTTTTCCAGCAAGTGTGCTTAAGTCGAGTCATGCCTAGTGCTTGATAAAATGGACTAGTTGCAAGGTCTGCATCTATAGATCCCTTCGCTGGTGATTCTCTTGAATCTATACCCTCTTTCGTTGACTTGAATTCTCGGGTTAGCCACCTGTTAACCACGATAGTATTCAACATCCACACTCGTCTCGTGTGCTACGAGCTTACCATAACCACTTGTTGGTAAACCTCCTTCTGTGTGTTTTACCCAAGATGGTGCATCTGATTCTATTTGGGTAAAATCACGTGTTTGCTGCTCGCTCAACAGACTCAGATAGTATAGTGTCATCAGAAAAAGCAAACTGCACATATGGAACTTTATGTGTTCTGATGGCAGATGTCATCTCTATTGGTGGACATTTCTAAATTAGCCTAAAGCGATACATGTTATGTCCACTAGAGAAATTACATCCTGAGACACTCGCCTGTAATTGGAAATGTCTCACGATTATCGCTGATATAAACATGGGTTACATACTTCTCTACCCTTAGAAGTCTTTCGCTCCGAATCTCGGGACGAGATTCTTTTAAGGGGGGAGGGCTGTAACACCCCAGGTGTTTATGTTCCGCTCGACAACGAGTACAGATTTAAGCACGTAATATCAGTGGATAAAACGGATTTTAAATTTTAATTATATTCGTTTATCGCGATTTTAATATCGCGTCGGTTTCATCTGTCACGAGTGCGACGTCGTTTTTGTTTTCAATTGTCCGGGCTCTTCCTAATTTTTCATGTTGTTCGGAACATATTTGTTCTGAAAATCGGTGCGTTCGATGATTATTTAAAATTCATCGCTCGCGCGAATACGAATTCGGAAGCTCGACCCACTCGGATGATTGTATCCTGAACAAATTAATTTGGACTCGACGACAAAAATGTTCAGAGTAAAATAATCCAAATCGCGCGTCGTCTGAGTAAAAAAATCGTGCGCGCAAATATGATTCAATTTATTCTTCAGTCACCGCTTAAAGGCCATCCGCATTATCCTAACAGAGTATATCTTCTGCAAATTTTTTATTTGTTAAAAAATGAAGAACGAAATAGAGAAGAGGAAAAATCATCTTTTTCATTTACTAGGCTACCGCTTTATGCTCAGCCACGTACACTCATGTTATCTCCATCATGTCAAGTCTCCCATGTCTCATTTTTTTTAGCCGATTCTACACGCTACTGCTATTCTCTGCAAATATCTCCGTATGCCTCATCCAATCGCCGCTCAGTCGGCCTGTTGATTTTTCCTAACCGCCCTTCGTCAGATTTTTTTCCACCGCCGTTGCTTGCTTTTATCTTCTGGCCGCAGCCTCTCTATCTTCCATCGCGCTGTCTTCTTCAATCTCCAGCCGCGAGCGTCCTGCCCTGGTTGGCATTCCCAGCCCCTGCTCTGCTTCTTCCTCCTCCCGGCCGCGCATAGCTCCCAGCCGAGTTCATCTCTCAGCTATGGCGTGTCCCCTGTTTCTCCTTGGTCGGCGCGCGTTGCTCCCATGGCGCCACTTGCTGCCTGCTCGCCCAGCTCACGACATTCTCTGCGCCCCCAAGCTTCTTCCTCCCTCGACATCCCAGCTCCCTAGCTCGACTCTGCTCAGTTCGCGTCCTGCTCGCCTTTGCGTCGCGCGCGTGGTGTTCCGTAGTCCCTGCGCGCGTCGAGCTTTCGTGTCGAGCTCTCTGCTCACGCGCAGCTCGCTCTTTCTTTGTTGCCGCGCGCATGAATTTTATCTGCTCGCCACATCGTGTCGAGCTCTCGCACCATCATCGCCTCTGTCGCAAGCTCGTTAGCCACAATTATCTTGACCGCGTCAGCACGCGACTTTGGTCGTGTTCATCGAATTCGCCAACGCTTTGTTGCCGATTCGACTGTCATCGCTTCGCGTGTTGTCGAGCCCGTCGTTTTCCATGTCTTGTACTCGCGTGGTTTCCTGCTCGCCAGCACACCCTCTCGGCTCGCGTGGCCTTAATCCCGATCTCATCGTTGTACCGTGCGTCAGCAAGAAATTCCAAGAAGCGGGGGAAGACAATGTGGCAGCGTGATATTCCCCAAAGTGCTCAACACAGGAGCTGAATCAGAATCCTTGCCGTGTTCGCGGATAACGCGTCAGATTTAGAACGGTAAGCTGATAAATTATTTAGAATAGTTCGAACGTTAAATAAATTAATGTGCTAGTGCGATGCTCATTAGGTGCTCGATAAATTGCGTGAGTCACGAAACTCTCGTCGACTTCGCAGTTCTTGCGATTATCGAGCCAGGTTCAGTTATAGCAAATTATTTCGCTATTTCGGTCAATCAGCTGAATTAGTATACCAAGTAGAATATGAGTAGGCCTGTGTAATGATAAAATATTTTAATCACTTCTATAGATGTATGTATATTTACGATAAAGAAATAATTGATTAATTGTTGACATGTAAAATACGTGAGGAGAGAAATAAAATTAAATTAGTTCTTTATGAGCGATGTAGTATAATCTATAAAACGAGTGATAAGTTTAGAAGTTAAGCAATTAGCTGATAAGTTATGTTGAGGCTAACTGTATTAAATGTGTATAGTTTGTGTTTCATGATGTTTGTGTTAGTTTTAGTTAATCTAGAGAAGCACAATTGTTACGCTTAGTCGTACGCTGATAACTAGTGTTTCCGTATAAGATAGTTTAATGCCTCGCTGCTAGGTGTTTTATTCGCTATCGCGTAGCATTATTTAAGTTTGTAATATTTCAGTCGATATGCATTCATGTGCATAAGGCATTTCATTCAGGAACGTTAATTAATCACGCGATGCGGAAGACAAGCCAAGTCGACCCCAAGCGCGGGCTAATCCACAGGATGATGCTGATGGACCAACCTGAAGATGGTTAAATCAAGCAAGTACTCGGTCGAGGGATACTCGTCAAACGGACATCGTCTAACAACACTAACCTAGTGTTACTCAGGCAAGCCCCGGTGCATGCAACCCCTTCCTTGTGTTTTCAAATTATTTTTACACACTTTAAGTCTAGTGAATGTGTATTAGGTTTATAGGAGTTGCTTGGAACCCTTTGATGCATTGCCTACCTTGAAATCCATTCCTTTTATAGATACTTCTGGAGAAGTATCAAAATATAATTTACAAAAAATGCTTAGCCCTGCTTATAAGCAGATAGAGTTTGTCCTTTGCACTTATGCCTAGCTCAGGTTTATCCTGAGGAAGGATGATTTCTACCTGCAAGAATATTTTCATTGGGAGCATGGTGGGATCTTACTGCAAAGTTCCCTATAATGCTCTTTTCATCCTAAGGAACACAAACACTCCTAAGGATGGAAGTACTTAAATCGGGACTTGGGCTAGGAACAGGTGATGCTCCGCCCAGGTTAATTAAGGATTGGATGCGTATGTAGGCCTGTTGATCAAGGACTATCTTAACTAGCCACATGCCCTGGAAATAGGACAGGGTAAGCTTGAACCCGACTATTCCATACGTGAAAAGACAACCGCGCACTGGGCGTGGGAGATGGTGGGAGTAGCGTGTACCCTCCTGGCTAGAGGCTAGATGGAGGAGTACTGTGCTCCCGGGTAGCGCGGACCGGTTCACGTTGTGGAGGATCTGTGGGAATGGTTGACATATGCAAGGGTTAAGTGCTACATATGTCGTGTGGTTAGAGATCCTCAGCTGAGTAAATCGATTCGGATCGCCGTTATATCCCCGGAGAGTGGAGACTTGATCTCCGACCTGCAACCTAAGTCAGGATGTAAACATTATGAGTAAAAATGATGTTGTATTGATGAAATGGTGAAATTAGACTAGGTGCAAACAGAGTCTATTAAAATTTAATCTGGCATTAAAATATTGAAAGTAAGGACTCACTTTAGTAAGCTTTTTCTGCAATAGTATCTAAGTTGATTCTTGCTAAAAGCCTCTCCTTGATTCCCAAATCCAGCATATCCTTGAGAGTCTTTTCTTTAGTCGGGTAAGTCTTGCTGAGTAATTCCATACTCAGGGTTTTATTCCCTGTTGTTTTTCAGGTTATAGTTTTGTGCTGCTGTTGATGGTGTTAAGTGCCGGTGGGCTCGGCCTTCTTATATAAGTATACCCCATCTTTATCTTCTTATTGAGGATGGTCACTTGAGCTAGCATATATTTCAAACTTATAAACAATTTATAACAATTCAAACTTATTTCTTTGAATCACTTTTGTAACCACTCCGATCATGTACATTGTAAAACTTGATGTAACATGTAAAATTTGGTAATAAGATTTCCGCTGTAAAATTTTTGGTGTGTGATTTGTGTTTACTTAATCCCGCGGTTCTGGTTGTAAGTGGTTTATCTGAGGTCCTTGGGACACTCGGACGGATCCTGTTAAGTTATTTGGTGCACATGCATAGCCGTCTGAGGTCTTTGAGACAAGGACAGGTGCATGTGGGCCCAATAACTTGGGAGGTTCTGCCACACCCTCCTACTGATCAGGGGTTCGAAGGCTGGCCCCTCGGGAGGGTTCGACAGCCGCCCCAGAGCGCTCGGGCTCCGCGCCCTCCTACTGATCAGGGGTTCGAAGGCTGGCTCCTCGGAAGGGTTTCGACAGCCGCTCCAGAGCAATCGGGCTCCAAGCCCATTACTGATCAGGGGTTCAAAGGCTGGCCCCTCGGAAGGGTTCAATAGCCGCCCCAGAGCGCTCGGGCTCCGTGCCCATTACTGATCAGGGGTTCGAAGGCTGGCCCCTCGGAAGGGTTCGATAGTCGCCCCAGAGCACGCAGAGTGAGGGATGACTCTGGGTACGTCCGATACATGGCCGAGGCTTGGGCTACGCTCCCGAGGTACCCTAGGACATTTCCGAGACCGGCGGAAACGATTTGTAACGGAATCCCACCAGAGGGAGGCATCGAGCCCTCGGACCCTGTCGAAGGGGTCAGGGTCCGGCGAATCACCCGCAGGTACTTTTGGAGCGCGCCTCTGGGCCACCAGCCGACCCCTAACGAACGGGGCACGGGCGTCCACTTGGATTACCCGTTAGTAGCTCACTAGAAACACCATGTTCGGCGCCCTCCGAGGGCAACATGGCGCTTCCCCCCCCCTCCTCCTTGCGGAAAGGCGATGCAGGGGCGTATGATAAAAGTCGGGAAAGTCCTAAATTGTCCTCTCGCTCCGTGCAGAGGCTCGGGGGCTGCTCTCGCACCCGGCTACGGCCTAACTATTGACAGCGTCAATAAACCAGCTTGAAAACTCGGTACCTGACCACGCACCCGGGCTACGGCCAGGCCGCATGAGGGAACGATCAGACCGGTCGAGGCACCACGAAAAGCATTAAGACCTCAGAGGAGTCAAACCACTCCTCCAAGGCCTCGGGGGCTACACCCGGCGGGTGCGCTCGCGCGCACCCACCAGAACAAAGCAAAACCGAGAAAGGCCGGTCCCCTCACCAAAAATGCGGCAAAAGCCTCCAAGCGAGTACTAACACTCCCTTCGAGGCTCGGGGGCTACTGTCGGGTACCGTAATTAGGGGTACCCCCAACGCTCCTAATCATGGCTGGTAAACACCCTCAGACCAACTGACGGGCGCGGTTCAAGTCAAGGCTTCGTCTACCTCAGGGACGCAACCTCGCCCGAGCCCAGCCTCGGGCAGGAGCAGTAGTCCCGGACGGATTCACGCCTCGCCCGAGGACCTCCTCAGGCAACGGGCACACCCTCGGCTCTCCCAAAGCCCGGCTCAGGCAGGCTTCATTGTGAAGCAACCTTGACCAAACCGCCTCACCAACCGACCACATCGCAGGCACATTCAATGCGAGGATCGCCTGACGCCGCATCCTGACACACGCGCCCCAGTCAGCCAGGCCGAAGTGACCACAGTCACTTCACCCCCCTTTACTGTCCGACCTGACAGGAAAACAGCGCCGCTCGCCCCGCTCCGACTATTGTACCAACCACCCAGGCGAAGCTGACAACAAGTCACGATCAACCACCGAGTTCGGCCTCGGGCGCAACAGGAAGCTCCGCCTCGCCCGACCTCAGGCTCCGGCCTCGGGAGGAGGTCTCCGCCTCACCCGACCTCAGGCTCCGGCCTCGGAAGGAAGTCTCCACCTCGCCTGACCTCCGGACTCGGCCTCGACCTTGGTCTCGGGAGGAATCGTGTCCTCGCCCGACCCTGGCCTCGGCCTCAAGAGAAGTCTCCGCCTCACCCGACCTTGGGCTCGGACCGACCACGCCATAGGGGATACATCATTACTCTATCCCTAGCCAGCTCAGGCTACAAGGAACAAGACCGGCGTCCCATCTGGCTTACCCCGACGACGGGTAATGATGGTGCCCCGCGTGCAACCATGACGCCGGTGGCTCTCAGCCCCTTACGGCAGCAAGGAGACGTCAGCAGGATCCTTGCCGCACTGCCAGCTGTGCTCCTACAGGGCTCAGGCTCTTCTCCGACGGCCACGCTATCACGCATACAGGGCTCAAGCTCTCCCCCGACAGCCACGTTGGCATGTACATAGGGCTTAGGCATTTCTCTGCCAGACACGTTAGCGCATTGCTACACCCCCATTGTACATCTGGACCCTCTCCTTACATCTATAAAAGGGAGGTCCAGGGCCTTCCCGCAGAGAAGGAGGGTTCTCGCGCAGAGGGGACGGTGGGCTGACGAACCGGCTCTCTTCTTCCCTCTCGCGACGCTTGTAACCCCTACTACGAGCGGCACCCCCGGTGCGAGATAATACAAGTCCCCCGTTTGTGTTCCTTCTCGCGCCAACCCATCTGGCCTAGGACACGTAGCAACGACAAATTCACTAGTCGGTTCGGAGGACCCCCGGGGTCCGAAACGCCGACACTTTTATTTAGCTAGTAGATGGACAATATTTGATATGCGCCCAAATGATAAGCTACATGTTTGAACGTTCCGTACTAGGTGATGTTTTGTTCACGTATATGTAACGTGAACGGTAACCAATAACGTTAAACTATGTTTGTCTAAATTTAACTGTAATCAGATATCACACTAGAAACTGATACTGTACTATTCAAATTTTCTTAACGCTAGTAATCGAGTGTGAATCATTATCATTGTCACTAACTATTTATAAATCACTAACTATTTATGAATCGAACGGCACCTTATATCCCAAGACGAACACGGCACAAAAGGACATGTTTTTGTCGATATTATTTTACACGATTTATGATGGCTCAATCCATGTCTGGACCTACTATCCTATAGACCTATACTATAGGGTTGAAGCCCATGCACGCAACGCAAGCAACCCAGCCAGCCCGATCCTGCCAGCTCTGCCATCGCCCATCGGACACGGTCGCCTCAGCGAGCGGTATCTCGCATGTGACAGACCTTCATATTCATCAGGGTACTCTACCCGGTCCCGGTTGGACACTTGGACAGCCCAGCAGCCAATGGCGTTGGTATAAAACACAGGTCGCATCGCCGCTACAAGTCGCGCGCACACGATACCATTATATTCCATGGACCACGACGCGTCACGGCAAGAAGCGGCGGCGGCCGTGTGGCGCGGCACGGTGCGCGCGGTGGCGTCGGGGCCGACGCCCGACGAGGCGTGGGCGCTGCTGGGCGACTTCTGCTCGCTGCACCGGTGGGTGTCCACGGTGCGGGCGTGCCGGCGCGTGGAGGTGGAGGGCGCGGCGGCGGCGGAGCCGGAGCCGGAGAGGCGCCCCGCCCCCGGCTGCGTGCGCTACTGCGAGGGCCCCGTGAACATGGCCGCGCCGGGGGAGCTCGTGGGCTGGTCCAAGGAGCGGCTCCTGGAGATGGACCACGCGGGGCGGTGGTACAGCTACGAGCTGCTGGAGAGCAACAAGGGCTTCGGCAGGTACCGGGCCACCGTGCGGGTGGAGAACGACCCGGCGGGATGCGCTGTCAGGTGGTCGTTCGAGGCCGACCCGGTGAAGGGCTGGACGCTCGACGGGTTCCTGGGGTTCCTGGAGAAACTCGCGCGTGGCGTCGCCCAGCGGCTCCAAGAGGAGATCATGGTGAAGCCGTGAAGTCGCCTAGGATTGGTTTGTGGCCGCGCGTTCGTTTCCACGTAATTCTGCTTCTGTTTCACAGAAAGATAAGAACTCACGAAGTTCCTTTTTTCTTAAATATAAAACGCATACATGTCTATGTGAAATTCTCCGGATGGAGTTGAAGTTTGTTGATAATTCAAAGTGGTCAAAGTGTACAATAAAGTCCGTCATCAATATGTTTCTATCGTCAAGATGATCAAGCCGAGATGAAGGAATCAACCTTTCGGAGGTTGACCTAGTCAAAATTAGTCTCGTCGGTTTCTAAACCGATGAGACCAGGTTTTCCAACTTTCTTTAATAAAAAAACGTATTCCTCTCGTCAAGCTGACTGAAAACATATATAGATCGTTTCATTTAAGAGTCGAAGTGAAATAAATATGATTTTTTCAGATGATTTTCGGCGCTGCGTTTGCATTAGAACTGTCCAAGCCGATTTTACCGGCTACGTGGTTGCCCAACCCTCATGAAAATTGGCTAGACACACTTAGAGCATATCTGATAGATTCTTCATTTTTTACTCTCTATTTAACTCTATATTTATAAAAAATATATTTTATATATGTAACATCTCACTTAAATAGACTATCTATTTAGTTTGACTAGTCAGAGTGGCTAAACAAATTTAGCTAGTGAAGTAGCCAATTTAAAAAGTTTGATAGTTTGACGAGTCATAGAGCTAGTCCGTTTAAGAGTTATTTTGATGTTGGGTAATCAAAATTTGGCTTGATGAGCCATTTGACTAGTCGTTTGGAGATGCTCTTAGGGACTTAGGGATGAAAACCTGCCCATGAGGGATGAAAACGAGACAGGAAAATCTTGTACCGTCCTGTTTCGAATATGTTTTTCCCTTTCGTTTTCGAATTGTTTGCAAACCAATTATAAACGGTACGGAAACGATTTAGCTAGTTTTCCGATCGTTTTTATATATTTTTCGTTTTCGAGTCGTGATGATATCGTTTTTTACCGTTTTATATAATATGAGATATATCTAGAGTATACATATTTTTATTGTGTTCAAGAGAATGAATAAGAGAAAACAAAAGTTATGATTACTCTAAATAATATGAATGATGAAGAGTTGTTACTGTATTTTGATATCTTAAAAATTAGGCAAAATTCCACTTTATTATGTATTTGTGGAACTACAAAATGTTTGTCTTTCCGACTAAAGTTTATCGTTTTCGGTCATTTTCGAATAACCGACAATTTCGATCGCGTATTTCGACCATTGTTTTTTATTTTCGTTTTCCTCCCGCTAGAAAAATATGAAAACAAAACTAATTTAGCTATTTTCGATCATTTTCGACCATTTTCATCCCTCGGTCGCACTTGTGGGTGGGTTTTGGGCTTCCCGCGGGTTTTTACTCGGTGTGCACTTTTAACAATATTTTAGCTATAAACAATTAAGTGCCAACCTCGGGCGGTAGACGCCATCACGGCTCTCCCGAGGGTAACCCGGGGGGAGACAGTCACGGCTCGCCCGAGGCCAACCCCGGGTGGGAGACACAGTCACGGATCGCCCGAGGCCAACCCCGGGCGGGAGACACAGTAACGCCTCACCCGAGGCCAACCTCGGGCGGGAGACGCAGTCACGGCTCGCTCAATGCCAATCTTGGACGAGAGACGCGGACATGATCGCCCGAGGCTAACCCCGGGTGGGAGACGATCACGACTTGTTCGAGGCCAACCTCCAACCACGGGCAGGAGACGCAGTCACAACTCGCCCGAGGCCAACCCTGGGCGAGAGACGTAGTCACGGCCCGCCCGAAGCAAACCTCGGGCGGGGGACGCACTCACGGCTCGCCCGAGGCCAACCTCGGGCGGGAGACACAGTCACAACTCACCCAAGCCCAACCTCCAACAGCGGGCAGGAGACACAGTCACGAATTGTCCAAGGCCAACCCTAGGTAGGGGACGCGGTCACGGCTCGCCCGAGGTCAACCTCGGGCGGGAGACGCAATCCGTCACGGATCGCTCGGATGCAATCAAGGCTTGCCCGAGGCTCAGATGTAATCACGGCTCGCCCGAGGCCATCCCTAGGTAGGGGACGCAATCACGGCTCGCCCGAGGCAACCTCGGGCGGGGGACGCAGTCACGGCTCGCCTGAGGTCAACCTCGGGCGGGAGACGCAATCACGGATCGCTCGGATGCAATCAAGGCTTGTCCGAGGCTCGGATGTAATCACAGCTCACCCGAGACCAACCTCGGGCGGGAGACGCAGTCACGACTCGTCCGAGGCCAACCCCGGGCGGAAGACACAGTCACGACTCGCCCGAGGCTAACCCCGGACAAGCAGTGCATTTCTGACTTGTCCGAGGGCATCTCGAGCAATACTCTAGAAGGTTCCCAACTCCGTTGACAACCTCTCAAGGCCCCGGGCGGGAGATGTAGTCACGACTCGCCCGACGCAATTGCTGGGCGGGAGACGCGGTCACGACTCGCTCGAGGGCAACCCCGGGCGCGGTTGGTTCCACAGATGAGAGCGGAGGATGCGACGAGTGGTTGCTGCTAAAATTCGAGCAGACGCATGTGGCGAGTGCAGGCGGGAAAAAAATTCGGAGGAGGCAGAGACGTACGACGAAACTCAAGTGACTGATGAGTAACATTAAGGATGATCCATTAAAGAATAGTCATTGGATGTGTTTTAGCAGAGAGAGTAGATAAATGAATTGATCTGGGACGTTGTTTTTTTGATAGTAGGGTTTTTGTAGAGGTAAAACTTTGGGTGCATTTAGCAGGAGCATGAGTGTGTGGGATGGATCATGTTGTGTACTTCGTGCAGTTTAAATTGGTGGGTCTAAGGGCAGAGACAGAGATAGAGACTATTGGCCGTGTGATGGCACATATAGATGGGTTTAATACTACATATACGCTTTCCAAAGTGGTCGTCTACAATTAGAAAACCTCAGCAGTGTGCTGCATGTTTGTATACGGTGGTCAGATCAAAGATAGCGCTTGCTGTGGATAGGACGTATCTTTTTCTTTAGCCCAAATCTTATCGCTATACCATTTGTCAAAGTAACATGGTTCTGGACAGGACATCTGGACGTAGCCAGTTTAACACGTTCGACAACCGTATGGTGGACACGTGTTTGGTTTACTAATTTTTACACTATCTATTTTATTCTATTTTAGTTTATATATTATCAAATACAAAAATTAAAACTCTATTTTAGTTTCCGTATTTATAATTTAGAGACTAAAATAAAACAAAATAGAGAGACTAAAAATTAGTTATTAGAAACTAAACACCTCCTTAGACCATATGCAACGGTACCTTAAATAGATGCTCTATTTTTAAATATAGGACACAACACTCAAAAAGCAACTTCAATAATATCCTATTTTATAATTTTTCATCAAAAATAAATACAGGAGGGTCAAGAGTGCCTCAAAGATGGACACCCCTCGGCCTGCCCAATCTCCACTTTCAGTCGATTTCGACGGTGCCGTTCTTAAGGCATGTTTGGTGTGGCGCCTAAGCCACCATACCGCGCCAAACTTTTCAAGCCGCAGGTGTTACGGCCGATTTGGCCGCCACGGGTTAGGCGTGGTGTGGCGGGATAGACGCCACACCAAACATGCCTTTAGGTAGCATTTGGTTGAAGAGCCAAGTAGAACGGAACCGTTCTGTCCTAGTTTTGTTGTTGTTTGGTTACAAAGTAACTAGAACGGAATGACTCCAATTAGGGAATATTCTCCTCAGATCCGGAACCATTCCGCTCTAAAAAATCAACCGGACGGAGCCGCTCCGTTGCAATCCCGCTCGCACAGTCACGCTCCATTCCATTCACTCTGCAACCAAACAAAAAACAAAGTCGCTCTGTTCCAGATTACCAAACACAAAACAGAGCGGCTTCATTCCTAAAATCAGGGATGGAACGGCTCCGTTCTACTTGACTCCTCAACCAAACACTACCTTAGTCTCTCACCTCCATTCTACCTGTCTGCCGCCGTCACCTCGTTCCACCCACCTTGCACGAACCGGCCCCACCCACACATTCCTCCAGACCCCTGCCGCCAACAGGAACCACCATGCTCTCAAGTCTCATCTCCACACACATGAACAGTTGCTCCAACCAACGACGTGTGTCGCCCCCATTTCCCCTGCCTAGATGCTGCTGTACAGATCACTGTTGGAACACAATGAGATGGTGCGGGTAACCAATCAGGATGAATGTGGTGGAAGAAGTACATGAGACGGGTATAGAGCTGCTCATCGTTGGAGGATAAAATATTCTTAGGCTGGCTGCACCGGTGACCGCTCACCAGCCCCCTCCTCTTGCATGGCGTCTGCAGGGGTGCCCCACGCCCGCAACGCTGCCCCCTGCAGGGCCCCTTATGCGTCGGCCCCCTTCTCTCTCTGTATATAACGTTTCACTGTTCACTCCCTCCACCACTGTTCATTCCTGTAAATGTGGGTCTACGAGTAATTGTTAGTAGATGAAAAATTGATAGTAGATAAAAAGTAGGTATAGGAAATGATATTTTATGGTTGTAGTAGGGTATTGGGAGAGTATTTAGGGGAAACCGCTGCGGGAGATGAAAAAATAGGGGATAAATTGTTGATGATGTGACGCAAAAAGGTGATATAGGGGAGAAATTTAGAGATAATCGCTTCAGATTGTCTTAGAGCAACTCCAAAAGAACGTGTAAACTAACCCTAAAATAGATATTAATAAGAAATCATAGTTTTTTTTACTCCAACAGCTCACTCATTCTTCCCAAAAAATTCACACCCCGCATCCATAGCCTCCTCTCCCTTATATTTTGTTGTGTTACATTCCTCCCCAATCTATTCCTTAACGTATCGAATCATCTACAGCCTTCCGACGACTGTACAGATTGTGCCACATGTCATATTTAGGGGAACTGTTGGAGTATCCATCATAATTCACTCTTAAAAAACTTTTTAGCCTACTCTTAATAATCATTTTTTGGGGTAAAATTTTTAACATCCTTTTGGAGTTGCTCTTAGTGCTCTAAACTTTTATAATGAAGTAGCAATTTAAATTATAAGATACTATTTTAGGGTACATTCTTGGAGATGTTCTTGTTAGTTTTACTAGGTATGTGCCCGTGCGATGCGACGACACACAAATTATTCGATAAAATATTAATACACAAATAAAATATGCAATAAAGAAAACATGTGTATAACAATAACACTAAACCATGGAAACAACGATCTTAGGTTAATAACCCTCATATTCTTTTGTCACTTCATCTAAGAAAACCATATTGGTTACTGGACTTATAGATACTACCGACACCGATTCCAAAATAATAAATTAGAAGATAACGTTAACAAACTTACATTACTGAGTTGCTGCTACGCCTACAATCTTGCTCACACTAACAAAAAAAGAAAAATGGACACACACAAAACACGTTATTTATATCAAAAATTATTATTTATGTAAAAAATGATTTTCCCTTGGGGTAAAAGGTATTTGCTCTTTGCGAGTAGAATGGTACAACTCCACGTAGTCTAGTGCAGGTCTGTTCCATGACTAAATCTCGCTCTATTATCCTCTTGCTAAGGGAGTTGAATCGGTCGTGAGAATCAAAATATGTGGTTATGACCCTAAAATACAAACGACCGAAAGGTGGAATAAATAGTGTTAGTGTGCTACAACACTGTAGTTTATGAAAAATTAGTTGAGTTTATACTTGCCTGTCGAGAGCATAATCTACACCACTGTTATCAGCTCATTCAAAACTAAATCCATTTGGCACATAAATCAAAATGAATATGGCACTTTTGATAAAGGGCAAGTAGATACCTCCAGAACAAGTATTGTGCATCTATTTATCTATAAAACAAATGCATAAAAAGAAAAAACCCTTTATTCTTACAAAATCTTGCTAGGTTGATGAAGCTTACAGGATTACTACATTGGGGTAACAAGCAAATCCTCGCGAAAATGATGTTATTGTTATTATAGCATTACGAGACACGACTCAGAGCTTTTTCAGACCCAAACAACATGATCATGAGAAATACCTACCAAAGCCAATAGCGTCGCCTCACTCAGGAAAGTCAGAAAATCGCTACACGAGGTGTACCTTGACAAGGAGTTTGAGGTTCAGTATTTCAAACTCAATAGTGGACCGTTGCAAACATTTTAAAAACACCAAGTGGATGTGAGTGTAATCATATAAATTATACTTAGCTATGCCTCAAACTGGTCCATGAAACTAAACATAAAGTTCATAAAATTCAATTTTCAACTTAGTTCCCTACTTGGAAAGATCCGCTTTATCGAATACATGCTTTATCACATATACCCACCCTACTATAAAAGAGCAATATAAATAAATGCAATACATTGCTAGCATGGATAACATGAAGATCAGCTATGAGTTCAACCTAAAACAAACCTTTAGATCTTTATTGTTCAACTTCTGGATGGCTTTTGAAGCTAGCTCTTTAGTTCTGAAATTGACAAAAGCATACATGCATTTGCACCTACAGAAAAGAAAAAACTCTGAATTTAGAAGAAAGCAAAAACAAAATCTAGCACAAAGAAATCTAGGAGTAGTCACTTCCACTACTTGTCCAAAAGACTGGCAGAGTTTTTGAGATCATCATAAGAGACATCAGAGGAGATGCCCCCAACATAAACTTCGGGTCCATGAGGAGGAAGAGCAAGAAGTTAACCATGACTCTCTTTTCCATCCTCATCCCTATCATGTTTAGCATCAACTTGGCATACACTTCAATTTGTTCATACTTGCCATCTAGCTCTTCATACTCAACTTCCTCTTCCTCATACTCAACTTCTTCCTCTTCGTCTATCTCATCAGGATCATCAAATTCCAAACAGTCTTGTTGTTTCACCAATTCAGTTTATTTGGTGGAAGCAACATTCTCTGTCCACCTCAGCATCTTTCTCAAAGTACCAAGGAAACTTTGGAAAGAGCACAGGAACCAACAATACTGGGGGCGCAAATTGATGATGTATGTACAGGAAGAAAAACAACAGAAACAGCTAGAAAAAAATGATACGTAATGTCCTGAAATTGGGTTCAACCATTGGCATCCAAGTGAGAAATGGGACGTCAAAGTATGCGAATGTTAAAGATTTAGCCGTAGTTTCTAAATAGATTTAGCATAAGTCTTAACTCTTAAGATACTTGGTCTCTTGCTTGAAGCAAGAGGGCTGTTTGAATAAAGTACGCCAGGATATCCCAACCTGACATGTCATCCTGAAAATGAAACCAAGCATAAAGTTAGGATAGTAAACATAGATTAAAGAACTCATTATAAGGTTCCAATGTTATGTTCCATGGACAAATAAACAACAAGATATAAAAATACAATGTTTTGAAAGGATCTAATTTCATGGGGTGCTCAATAAAACATATGCATTTCAGTTTTAAAAATGATGCTTGCTCTAGTGAGAATTATTTAAAAATGATGCAATACTACTATGTTACCTGACAACACAAATTTTCAGTTTTGTCAACATGCAGCTCAATCTTCTCACCATGATTAAGAACCTTAACATCAAAATAGTAATAAGGAATAATGTTTGAGGTGCATTGTCTATTTCATGCATTTGTTTGTTATAATTTCCTTCAGTCTGATTGTTTGTGTTGTCTGCAACTGCATAATGCACCTCTAGATAACCTTTGTTTAAATAATCATGTTTCGATGACACGTATGATCTCGAAAGCATTTGTTTAGAGCATGACTAAGCCTATAATCATGGAGCTGAAAAAATGTTTCAATACAAAAGGAGAAGTAACATACATAGACTTGTCGTCGGGTGGGGCAACGATCAGCAGCATGTTTCAGCTTCTGTGTCCACACAGGACGGCGTGGAAGACTACTGGTGTGACTAAGCATCAATTTCAATCGTGCATTTATCTATAGATTCCAACCAAAAAGAGAGGCTTTCAATTGCTTTGACACGTGAACAAAATAAAACATTAAACTCCCATGTTTATCTTTACGAACCATCAGTAGCGGACCCAAGATATGAATCCAATTTATGCCTAACTAAAAAAATCCCTCAGTTTATGCCTAATTAAAAAATCCCTTATCCCGTTAATCTAAGTGGTTTTACCAAATCCAGTCCAATTGTACCTGCAAAGAACAAATTTCTGAATGCTAAACAGGAAAGTAAAAATGAATCTTGCATGTTTAATGGGGATACACACTGTCAAGATATTAGTACTAAAGCTTAGCAGAAAGAATTTCTTCAAATAATTATGATAACATGGGAAGTGAGTTTCTTATCAAACAAACGAAGGCATATTTTTATCACGCTTTCAACTGTTTTCAAATGCAAGCGTAATAGTTTACATTCTTGCATTGTAACTTGATAGATGGACAGATGAATGCTGGTGGGTTATTAGAACAACATGTGAGTTTAGAATTTGCACCAAATAATGTTATTAGAACAACATTAAGCAAAGGAGACAAGAACACAATTAGATGAGTTTTGAATCACGTTTATAATGTTTTTAATTAGATATCACGAAGAATGAAGCTAGAAATACCTGCTTCGGCTTGAGGTCTTGTTCCTGCCAGCTCCTCCATAAAATGGGTACTGAAGTGCTCCTTATATATTACAGAAGTTATATATAACAGACAAGAGAATCCAATTTAAGTATTTATATTTTATATTATGCTCATGATAAAAAAATATGTTATCCACCACTCTTTTCATTACTAAGTATCTGATGTTTTAGAAGGCTTAGTATTATCTACTACTTACTATGGTGCAAACGCCGATAGCAAAATGGTTGAGCATGCTAGTGTGAAGCTCCCCATCGCCTGAGAAGCATCCATCTTTGACTCTGTCTTAATAAAGCAAAAACAAGTGTTCAAAGCAGATGAGCCCAGTGGCATCAAAGTCGACCAAAACTATATGTAGTATTGATAAAGAAGAGATTTAGCTAACTGCTTTGTTTGACACCCACTCCTAGTACCGTGTGAGGTGAATAAGTTAAATGGTAACATCCTACAATTGAACAAGTTGACTAACCGCCTCACAACATATAATTTATGAGTCACATAAGCTAGCATTAAGACCCGGAAGTACCTTGATAAGATTCTCATGTTTCACTTGTTTTTAAAAGAAGTAGGGGTGTTATTTTGCTCCAGTTTGGTTCAAAAGGGGAAATAATATTAGGCTATAAAAAGGTGGCCACAACATCAACCGGCTAAGATAGTTAAAATTGTTAAATCATCTTTAGTACCTAGTCTTTATGTCCCAGAGTATAAATCATTGGAAACATCAATCTTTATAACGAATTCCCACCAAAAAATAACATGATAGTTAAAAAGAACAATCTCAAATGTCACCTTGCTTTGTCCCTTGGTGATAAATGTCAAGGGCTGATCAACCTGTGACAATGTAGATAAATGTCAAGGGCTGCTTGGGCCTAACTAAACCAAGACAGTATCCAGGGACTTTAATGGCTACTCAAAGAAGCACTTATAAACTGACAACACAGCTACACACATAAATATTTATAAGATTCAATCCACTACCATGCAGAGTAGCTCGAATTACCAATACTCTCACATCTATGCAACCACATACAACAAATTAGGCGAGTAGTATTATTCCTCTTTCACAATTCAATCCTAGCACAGAAGAGGAGCTCCGACTGTACCACAAGTTTGGAGTGTTCTAAATTCAGATCCAACCATTCACCTAAAAACACTAATTAAACAAAAAATGATCACACCCGGTATCGAAAATTTCCAAGGTTTTGCCACTCCTGTGTCTTAGAATCTAAAAAAAATCTCTCCTCGCCTACCTATAAGAACATGTTTAGGGTTTTAAGCTAAAAAACTGTGCACCTGAGAAATGATTTTCAACATTCATCTATTATTACCATTCTAGATAAACTGCTTGTGTACATAAACTCTGCACATTAACCCCTATTATTTAGTATGCAAGACACTAAAAACTCGTCACTCGTCAGAATAGGAAATTCACCTGAAGCGGAGGACCAGCAGTACGTGACCTGTGCAAAATACAAATAATAAAGATAATTTAGAGCACATAGAGACACCAATAGTTGATCTAGGCAAATAGTTTGTTTAATTTATTTACAAGCCAAAATGAAGCACATAAATAGCAAAAGACCATTTCATCAACATATCATTAAGGTATTCTATTTTCCATCAAAATATGTGTTATGCCTTGAAAATAGACTAAAGCGAAACATGAGTCAAAATCTTTAAATAATCAGTACCAACAAGATGATAACCAACTACGAGAGATGAGGTGTGATATGAAAAAAGGAGCGGCAGTATGGTTAATCCAAATGGCATCAAAACAACCTTAATATTTATTGTCAATGGTGATCCAACACACATAGCAGTGACAAACACCGACATCGAAGAGAGAAATGGCTGAACAGCTGCACAGAGCCTTGGAAGGAATCTGCATAATATAAAGAAGCATGAATTTAGACCTTTACAACAGAAATTGACCAAAGTGGGATATGAAGATCAGAAACAAGCACTTACTGCTTCTATGTTGAGAGTGGGAGTAAGTAACATATATGTCGGGGACCATAATTAGGGGTACCCCCAAGACTCCTAATCTCAGCTGGTAACCCCCATCAGTACTAAGCTGCAAAGGCCTGATGGGTGCGATTAAGCCAAGGCTCGGTCCACTCAAGGGACACGACCTCGCCTCGCCCGAGCCCAGCCTTGGGCAAAGGCAGCCGACCCCGGAAGATTCACGTCTCGCCCGAGGCCCGGTCTTCGCCAAGAAGCAACCTTGGCCAGATCGCCACACCGACCGACCAAATCGTAGGAGCATTTAATGCAAGGATGGCCTGACATCCTATCCTGTCATGCGCCCTTCAGTCGACAGAGCCGAAAGTGACCGCGGTCACTTCGCCGCTCCACTGACCGGCCTGACAAAAAGACAGCACCGCCTGTGTTGCTCCGACTGCTGTGCCGCTCGACAGAGTGAGGCTGACAGTGGCCAAGTCCGGCCTCGGGCGCCATAGGAAACTCCGCCTCGCCCGACCCAGGGCTCGGACTCGGGCTCGGCCCTGGAAGACGACGAACTCCGCCTCGCCCGACCCCAGGGCTCGGACTCGGGCTCGGCCCCGGAAGACGACGAACTCCGCCTCGCCCGACCCAGGGCTCGGACTCGGGCTCGGCCCCGGAAGACGACGAACTCCGCCTCGCTCGACCCAGGGCTCGGACTCGGGCTCGGCCCCGAAAGACGACGAACTCCGCCTCGCCCCACCCAAGGCTCGGACTCGGGCTCGGCCCCGGAAGACGATGAACTCCGCCTCGCCCGACCCAGGGCTCGGACTCGGGCTCGGCCCCGGAAGACGACGAACTCCGCCTCGCCCGACCCGGGGCTTGGACACGACCTCGACCCCGGAAGACCGACTCGACCCCGACCTCGGAGGAGCCTCCGCCTCGCCCGACCCAGGGCTCGGACCGACCACGTCACAGGGGGGGCCATCATTACCCTATCCCTAGCTAGCTCAGGCTACGGGTAACGGGACCGGCGTCCCATCTGGCTCGCTCCGGAAAACAGATAATGATGGCGCCCCGCGTGCTCCATGACGACAGCGACTCTCAAAACCCTTACGGAAGCAAGGAGACGTCAGCAAAGACTCAACAGCCCCGACAGCTGTCGTCCCGCAAGGCTCCAACGCTCCTCCGACGGCCACGACATCATACGAACAGGGTGCCAAAACGTCTCTAGCTGCCACGAAGGCATGTACTTAGGGCACTAGCTCCTCTCTGCTAGACACGATAGCACATTGCTACACCCCCCATTGTACACCTGGACCCTCTCCTTACGCCTATAAAAGGAAGGACCAGGGCTCTCTTACGAGAAGGTTGGTCGCGCGAGAGAACGGGCCGACGCATAAGGCTCTCGCTCTCTCTCCCACGCGAACGCTTGTAACCCCCTACTGCAAGCGCATCCACCCGACCTGGGCGCAGGACAACACGAAGGCCGCGGTTTCCCCTTACTGTTCTCCCCCCTTCGTGTCCCGTCTCGCGCCGACCCATCTGGGCTGGGACACGCAGCGATAATTTACTCGTCGGTCCAGGGACCCCCGGGGTCGAAACGCCGACAGTTGACACGCCAGGTAGGGGCCTGCTACGTGTTGACGAACAGCTCCCCGTCAAGCTCCAGATGAGTAGTCTCCAGCAACCCTTCCAACCCGGGACGGTGCTCCGTTTCGGGAGTCTTGAGTTCATGTCCCTCGACAGCAGCTACGACATGATACTCCTTCCTCCGCCGCGCGACGACGACAATGGCGACCGACAACCCGCCCGCCGGCGGCGGAGTCGACGACGTCTTCCCCACGAGGCGGAAGAACGGCGTCCGAGTTTGTCCTGTCACCTCCCCCGCTGGAGGAGGAGGAGGCGGGGCAACTATGGCCAAGCAGGAGGCGTCACCTCATCGGCTGTCGAGCGAGTCGACGGCGCCGGCGCCCCGACGGGGGACACGTCGGGCATCGACCTCGCGTCTGAGACGAAGACGAGCTCCCTGCAACACGCCAGCTCCAAGTGGATGGACGACGCCAGCACGCTCGCGAAGGACTTGCTGGGCATCACCCTCGTACCTGAGACGATGGTGCAGTCCACCCCGGACGTGACAACGTCACCACCTATCGACCAAGAGGTACCGACCGACTCCCGTCTCATGCCTTTTGGATTTGGCCTCGACCCACCAAGCGACCCCGCTTTGGTGGAAGCCTCCATGGAGGCATGCACCAGCCCTCCGGGGTATCATATGCGGTCACACTGGGACCGGCTGACAGCCGTCTCGACCTACGGACCCTCGGGTTCCGAGGAAGATGACGAGCCCGACTTTGGTTGGGATTTCTTCGGGCTCGGTAACCCTAGCGCCATGCGGGACTATATGACCGCATGCGACTACTGCCTTTCCGATTGTTCCGACGGTAGCCACAGCTTCGGCGACGGAGGCAGCGGCCCAAGTCGTGAATGTTTCCACGTCGATCTAGGGGGTCCTGACGAAGGCAACCATCTTGGTATACCGGAAAACGGTGATCCCCCTAGGCCTGCGCCTCGCGTTGACATCCTTCGGGAGCTAGCTGTGGTCCCAGTCCCTGCGGGGGGTCAGGACGCACAGCTCAAGCAAATCCGCGAGATGCAGGCCAGGCTCGACGAGGGGGCAGGAACACTTGAGCCGCTCCATGGAACATCGGGCAGGAATGGGTAGACCAAGCTCCGGCTGGAGGAGCGCGTCATCTACCCCAGGGCGTCCAGCTCCGCATCGCCGACGACGCCAGGGCAAGGCCACCACCGGCTTCAAGTGGGGTCGGCCAGAACCTGGCTGCAGCAGCGATACTTCTTAGCGCAATGCCGGAACCATCAACCACCGAAGGGCGGCGGATCCGGGAGAGCTCAAGAATCTCCTGGAGGATGCCGCGGTCCGACGGGCCGAAAGATCTGCCTCCCGAAGGCAGGGATACCCCTCGGAGAACCACGCCGCGACTTCCCGATTCGTGCGGGAAGCCTCGGTCCACACTGGGCGCACACGCAACACAGCGCCTGCAGCCCCGGGACGCCTCGGCAACGAGCACCACCACCGCAACCCTCGGGCCCGCCTCGACGAGAGGGTGCGTCGAGGCTACCACCCCAGGCGTGGGGGACGCTACGATAGCGGGGAGGATCGGAGCCCCTCGCCCGAACCGCCCGGCCCGCAGGCTTTCAGCCGAGCCATACGACGGGCGCCGTTCCCGACCCAGTTTCGAACCCTGACTACCATCACAAAGTACTCGGGGGAGACAAGACCGGAACTGTGGCTCACGGACTATCGGCTGGCCTGCCAACTAGGTGGAACGGACGATGACAACCTCGTCATCCGCAACCTCCCCCTATTCCTCTCTGACTCTGCTCGGGCCTGGCTGGAGCATCTGCCTCCGGGGCAGATCTCCAACTAGGACAACCTGGTCCAAGCCTTCGCCGGTAATTTTCAGGGCACGTATGTGCGCCCTAGGAACTCCTGGGATCTCCGAAGCTGCCGCCAGCAGCCGGGAGAGTCTCTCCGGGACTACATCCGGTGATTCTCAAAGCAGCGCACCGAGCTGCCCAACGTCACCGACTCGGATGTCATTGGCGCGTTCCTCGCCGGCACCACCTGCCGCGACCTGGTGAGCAAGCTGGGCCGCAAGACCCCCACCAGGGCGAGCGAGCTGATGGACATCGCCACCAAGTTCGCCTCTGGCCAGGAGGCGGTTGAGGCCATCTTCCGGAAGGACAAGCAGCCCCAGGGCCGCCAGCCGGAAGATATTCCCGAGGCGTCCGCTCAGCGTGGCACCAAGAAGAAAGGCAAGAAGAAGTCGCAAGCGAAACACGACGCGGCCGACACAGACCTTATCGCCGCCGCTGAGTACAAGATCCCTCGGAAACCTCCCGGAGGCGCCAATCTATTCGACAAGATGCTCAAGGAGTCGTGCCCCTATCATCAGGGACCCGTCAAGCACACCCTTGAGGAATGCGCCATGCTTCGGCGTCACTTTCATAGGGCTGGGCCACCTGCAGAGGGTGGCAGGGCCCCCCACGATGACAAGAAGGAGGATCACCGGGCAGAGCAGTTCCTCGAGGTCCGCGACTGCTTCATGATCTACGGTGGGCCAGTGGCGAACACCTCGGCTCGGCACCGCAAGCAAGAGCGTCGGGAGGTCTGCTCGGTAAAGGTGGCGGCGCCGGTCTACCTAGACTGGTCCGACAAGCCCATCACCTTCGACCAGGGCGGTCACCCCGACCACGTGCCGAGCCCGGGGAGATACCCGCTCGTTGTCGACCCCATCATCGGCAGCGTCAGGCTCACCAAGGTCCTCATGGACGGAGGCAGCAGCCTCAACATCATCTACGCCGAGACCCTCGAGCTCCTGCAGATCGATCTGTCCTCGGTCCGGGCCGGTGCGGCGCCTTTTCACGGGATCATCCCCGGGACACACTTCCAACCCCTCGAACGGCTCGACCTGCCCGTCTGCTTCGGGACTCCCTCCAACTTCAGAAGGGAGACCCTCACATTCGAGGTGGTCGGGTTCCGAGAAACCTACCATGCGGTACTAGGGAGGCCATGCTACGCCAAGTTCATGGCCGTCCCCAACTACACCTACCTCAAGCTCAAGATGCTGGGCCCCAACGGGGTCATCACCGTCGGCCCCACGTACCGACACGCGTACAAATGCGACGTAGAGTGTGTGGAGTACGCCGAGGCCCTCGCCGAATCTGAGGCCCTCATCGCCGACCTGGAGAGCCTCTCCAAGGAGGCGCCAGACATGAAGCGCCATGCCGGCAACTTTGAGCCAGCAGAGACGGTTAAGTCCGTCCCACTCGACCCCAGCAGCGACGCCTCCAAGCAGATTCGGATCGGCTCCGAGCTCGACCCCAAATAGGAAGCAGTGCTCGTCGACTTTCTCCGCGCAAACGCCGAAGTTTTCGCGTGGAGTCCCTCGGACATGCCTGGCATACCGAGGGATGTCGCCGAGCACTCGCTGGATATCCGAGCTGGAGCCCGACCCGTGAAGCAACCTCTGCGCCGATTCGATGAAGAAAAGCGCAAAGCCATAGGCGAGGAGATCCACAAGCTAATGGCTGTAGGGTTCATCAAAGAGGTATTCCATCCTGAATGGCTTGCCAACCCCGTGCTTGTGAGAAAGAAAGGAGGGAAATGGCGGATGTGTGTAGACTACACTGGTCTAAACAAAGCATGCCCAAAAGTTCCCTATCCTTTGCCTCGCATCAATCAAATCGTGGATTCCACTGCAGGATGCGAAACCCTTTCTTTCCTCGATGCCTACTCAGGGTATCACCAAATCGGGATGAAAGAGTCCGACCAGCTCGTGACTTCTTTCATCACACCTTTTGGCATGTACTGCTATGTTACTATGCCATTTGGTTTGAGGAATGCGGGTGCGACGTACCAAAGGTGCATGAACCACGTGTTCGGCGAACACATTGGTCGAACGGTCGAGGCTTATGTCGATGACATCATAGTCAAGACAAGGAAAGCCTCTGACCTCCTTTCCGACCTTGAAACGACATTCCGGTGTCTCAAGGCAAAGGGCGTAAAACTCAATCCCGAGAAGTGTGTCTTCGGAGTCCCCCGAGGCATGCTCTTGGGGTTCATCGTCTCCGAGCGAGGCATCGAGGCCAACCCGGAGAAAATCGCGGCCATCACCAACATGGGGCCCATCAAGGACTTGAAAGGCGTATAGAGGGTCATGGGATGCCTTGCGACCCTGAGCCGTTTCATCTCGCGCCTCGGCGAAAGAGGCCTGCCTCTGTACCGCCTCCTAAGAAAGACCGAGTGCTTCACTTGGACCTCTGAGGCCGAGGAAGCCCTCGGCAACCTGAAGGCACTCATTACGAACGCACTCATCTTGGTGCCCCCCGCCGCCAGAGAAGGCCTCTTGATCTACGTCGCCGCTACCACTCAGGTGGTCAGCGCCGCGATCGTGGTTGAGAGACAAGAAGAAGGGCATGCATTGCCTGTCCAGAGGCCGGTTTACTTCATCAGTGAGGTACTATCTGAGACCAAGATCCGCTACCAGCAAATTCAGAAGCTACTGTACGCGGTGATCCTGACGCGACGGAAGTTGCGACACTACTTCGAGTCTCATCCGGTGACTGTGGTGTCGTCCTTCCCCCTGGGGGAGATCATCCAGTGCCGGGAGGCCTCGGGTAGGATTGCAAAGTGGGCGGTGGAAATCATGGGCGAGACGATCTCGTTTGCCCCTCGGAAGGCCATCAAGTCCCAAGTCTTGGCGGACTTTGTGGCTGAATGGGTCAACACCCAGCTCCCGGCGACTCCGATCCAGCCGGAACTCTGGACCATGTTTTTCGATGGGTCGCTGATGAAAACAGGGGCATACGCGGGCCTGCTCTTCATCTCACCCCTCGGGAAACACCTACGCTACGTGCTGCGCCTCCATTTCCCGGCGTCCAACAACGTGGCTGAGTACGAAGCTCTGATCAACGGGCTGCGCATCGCCATTGAGCTAGGGGTCCGACGCCTTGACGCTCGCGGCGACTCACAGCTCGTCATTGACCAAGTTATGAAGAACTCCCACTGCCGCGACTCGAAGATGGAAGCCTATTGCGATGAGGTTCGGCGCCTAGAGGACAAGTTCTACGGGCTCGAGCTCAACCACATCGCCCGACGACATAATGAGACTGCGGACGAGCTGGCTAAGATAGCCTCGGGGCGGACAACGGTCCCCCCAGACATCTTCTCCCGAGACCTACATCAACCCTCAGTCAAAACCGACGACACGCCCGAGCCCGAGAAGGCCTCGGCCCAGCCCGAGGCATCCTCGACACAGCCCGAGGCGCCCTCGGCTCGGCCCGAGGCACCCTCGGCCTCCGAGGGTGAGGCGCTGCGCGTCGAGGAAGAGCGGAGTGGGGTCCAGCCTAATCGAAACTGACAGACCCCGTACCTGCAATATCTCCACCAAGGAGAGCTGCCCCTCGATCGAGCCGAGGCTCGGCGACTGGCGCGCCGCGCCAAGTCGTTCGTCTTACTGGGTGACGGGAAGGAGCTCTACCACCACAGCCCATCTGGCATCCTCTAGCGGTGCATATCCATCGCCGAAGGCTAGGAGCTCTTATGGGAGATACACTCAGGGGCTTGCGGTCATCACGCAGCGCCCCGAGTCCTTGTTGGAAACGCCTTCCAACAAGGTTTCTACTGGCCGATCGCGGTGGCCGACGCCACTAGAATTGTCCGCGCCTGCCAAGGATGACAGTTCTACGCAAGGCAGACCCACCTGCCCGCTCAGGCTCTGCAGACAATACCCATCACCTGGCCGTTTGCTGTGTGGGTACTGGACCTCGTCGATCCCTTGCAGAAGGCACCCGGGGGCTACACGCACCTGCTGGTCGCCATCGACAAATTCTCCAAGTGGATCGAGGTCCGACCCTCAAACAACATCAGGTCCGAACAGGCGGTGGCATTCTTCACCAACATCATCCATCGCTTTGGGGTCCCGAACTCCATCATTACCGACAACGGCACCCAGTTCACCGACCGAAAGTTCCTGGACTTCTGTGAGGATCACCATATCCGGGTGGACTGGGCTGTCGTGGCTCACCCCATGACGAATGGGCAAGTAGAACGTGCCAACGACATGATTCTGCAAGGACTCAAGCCGAGGATCTACAGCGACCTCCACAAGTTCGGAAGGCGGTGGATAAAGGAACTCCCCTCGGTGGTCTGGAGTCTGAGAACAACGCCGAGCCGAGCCACGGGCTTCACACCGTTCTTTCTAGTCTATGGGGCCGAGGCCGTCTTGCCCACAGACTTAGAATACGGTTCCCCGAGGACGAGGGCGTATGACGACCAAAGAAACCAGACCGACCGAGAAGACTCACTAGACCAGCTCGAAGAGGCTCGGGACATGGCCTTACTACACTCGGCGCGGTACCAGCAGTCCCTATGACGCTACCACGCCTGAGGGGTTCGGTCCCGAGACCTCCAAGCAGGCGACCTGGTGCTTCGGCTGCGACAAGACGCCCGAGGGCGACACAAGCTCACGCCTCCCTGGGAAGGGTCGTTCGTCATCGCCAAGGTTTTGAAGCCCGGGACATACAAGCTGGCCAACAGCCAAGGCGAGGTCTACAGCAACGCTTGGAACATCCGACAGCTACGTCGCTTCTACCCTTAAGATGCTTTCAAGTTGTTCGCACACCTCGTTCACGTTCAAAGTCTAACCATCAAGGAAGGGTCGGCCTTGCCTCGGCAAAAAGCCCGACCCTCCCTCGGGGGCTAGAAGGGGGGAACCCCCTCTGCGTCAAAATTTTCCTCGAAAAAAGACTTCCATCAAAAAAGCTTTCGCGTCCCCCGGCTATGTCAGTAACAGGACCCCAAGAAACGAATAAGGGTGCATGTAAGTGGCAAGGCCGACCGAGCCGAGGGACTCCTACGCTTCTGGGATACAGATACCTCACTCGTCGCCTACCACGAAAAATGACTCTTACTTGGTCAAGCTACCCTGCTACTGACAAACGGGTCCGGATAAAACGAAGGGGAAAGAAACACAATCTTATATTACGATAATAAAGTGTTCGGGCCTCGGCGGCCACAAAAGACACGTATGCATTCAAAGAAAACTGCTCCGGCAGAATCGGGCGCCGCCCGGAGAAGGAGCCGTGCCCTCGGCTTCATCTCCACCCTCGGCAAGATCCGCCCCGGCCTTGGATGACGGCACAAGCGGGAGGATCTCTGCCTCGAAGGTGGTTGCCAGCACCGTGCTTGGGCCCGCGGCGGCCGCGTCAAGCCTCTGGACTTCGGCCAGGGTGGCTTCATCTTCGTTGGGGAGGCAATACCCCTCGCTGACCCGCTCTAGATCCACGTCATAGTGGGAAGCGAGCACGGCGAAGGCCCGCCTGACGCCGTGATGCAACGCCTCGTGAAGTCTGCCACGCGCATGGTCACCCAAGGCTTGCAGGCGACTTTGAGGGGAGCTTCCCGAGGGGACGTCGTCGAAGCCGAAGACCCAGCAGAAGGCCGAGATGGCCTCGAACATGGCCGCGCGGTCGGCCTCCCTCTGCTCGGCCGCCTGAGCAAGCGCCCTGGTGGACTTATCGAGGGCAGACTCGAGCTCTGCGAACAGCCAAAGCGGAAGACCTCAAACACGAGTTGAAGAACCAAGCTGAAACAAAATCTTCAAACAGCCGAGACATACCTTCGGCTCGGGCACGCTGCCCCAAGGATGCGGCTTGGGCCACGACGAGGTCCGCTGCAAGGGCTCCAGCCCGAGCAGACGCCTCGGCTAACTGGACTCCAAGAGCCTCAGCCCGGCTTTCGGCCTCGTCGGCCCGACCCCGAGAATGGTCCCGCTCGCCGATGGCCTAGTCAAGCTCCGACTGCTGCCGCTGCGCCTCTGCGCGTGCCACCGCCGCCTCCACTCCTAGATCGGCACAGAGCAACCGAAGGTTCGCCACCTCGGCGCTCTGTTGGGAGAGGCGCGCGGTAGCACTAGCAAGCGTGGTCCTCAGGGACCGTAGCGAACCCCAGACATCAACCTCGCGGCGGATGAATGATGACTTGGCGGCGCTCAGATCCGTTAGATCCTGAGGGAAGGAAGCGGGGCGTCACAAAGAGCGCCTTAATCACGAGAAAGGTATTCCTGAAGTCATTACCTGGAGGATCTTGGGAACGTCCCTGTAAAGGACCTCCAAGGTCGACTGAAGCGATCCCACTGTTGCCTCGGCACACTCACAAAGCCCGTCCCAAGACTGCTCCTCCCGTTCATCGTCGAGAACGAAGAGGGGATCCGAGGCCCCACGGGTCTGGAACCGAAGCAACTGGCGCCGCCCCTCGGAACTGTGCCGCGTGGGGACAAGACTGCCGCTCGGCGGGGTGGGTCGCGGTTCTGCGCCCCCCTCTTCCGAGGCATCAAGTAGCGACGCCTCGACCATCTCAGCGTCGGTGGCGACGGGTGGCTCCACGGCCAGAACGGCAGCGGCCTCGGCAGGAGCCGGTGACAGCGCCGACAACACGTCTGGTGGGCTCGAGGCCGCAGCCGCGCCAGCAGTCTCCCTCGGCACGACGGCCGCCTCGGCAGGAGAGTCAGCCTCGGGAGCTCGCCCCACGACGGCTGGTGCCGCCTGGGCCCCCCGCTTTGGGCATCTTGTGAGAAGGCCAGCTGGCCGGCGAGGCCCGGTGCGGCACTGGCTGCAGAAGCCGGCGCCGTTTTGAGGGCCTTCCGGGGAGCCAGACCGGTCGAACCATGCCTCCGTTTGCTGGGAGGAAAAAGAAGAGCAGGATCAGAACACACGAAGGAGGAGCCAGGACAAAGATATCCTAAGATACTTACCCACTCCGGGCCACGATCAGTCGTGCCTGTGGGGAGGTCTCTCGAGCCTCGATCTCCGAAGGTACCACCGAGGTCAGCCCCGCTGCCGGCTTCATCCTTGCCTCGGGCGCCCGAGGCACCAGAGGGACGGACTGCCCAAGCACAGCCACGGCGACCCGAGGGTCACCCTCCTGCACAGCCGGCACGGGCAACGGTTCTTCGGAAACAGGCGGCTCGGCCTGAGACCCCGGGGTCACCTCAACTACCTCGGCCAAGGGGTCAAGTACCCCCTCGGCCTGCCCCCTTTCTTCGGACCGGGACCCCGATGTCCCAGCCCCGGATACCGATGGCGCCAGTCCGCTCGGGGGCTGGCTCGACAACCCCTGGCCCAGCCTCAGATCCGGGCTGAGGCCGAGGCGGGCCGCCATGTCGTCGTCCTCATCATCGTCGTCGTCATCATCAGGCGTCTCCGGCGATGGCTCCCTCGGGAGCCCATCCCTCTCCTGCCGACGACGAAGCCTCTCCAAGGCGTCCCGAGCCCGCATCCGCTCGCGGGCCCGAGCCTTCTCCGCGTCCTTCTTCTCCTTCCTCTTCTCCGCGGTTACCCTCTGCGCGGCCCGGTCCACCGCGTCCTCCGGGACCAGTGGCGGGGAAGACTTGTGAAACCCCACCTCCTGGAGACGGACGAAAGGTCTCGGCTGTGAGAACCAAGGGCAATCCGACACAAGGAGGAAGAAGGCGCGGACACTCACCAGGGACACACACCCGCGATCGGGACGCATCGAGAGCTGGGAAAGGGCTCCGGCGTCCGGCTTCCCCAACGTGCCCGCTACCCGCCTGTGGAGGTCTTCGATGGGAAGGGGATCCGAGGACATCCGCGAACCCTCCAGGTCGACCCCCGGTGTCATCTCCCAAAGCGGTAGCCGCTGCCCCATCAAGGGAAGCACCCTCCAGCGGTGAATGGCGGCAACCACCCCCGCAGCGGTGAGCCCTCCCTTCCGCAGCTCCTCCAGGGCCTTCAGAAGGGGCTGGAGATTCTTCTGCCTGTCGCACGGGGTCCTGTAGCGCCAGTTATCGGCGGCGGCGGTCACCACTCGCTGAGAAAACGACGGGAGCCTCCCGTCGTCATTTCGGAGATAAAACCACCGGCGCTGCCACCCTTTGTTCGAAGACGCCAGGACGGTGGGGATGTACTGCAGCGCCCGCGCCTGCCTCAGCTGGAGGACGCAGCCACCGGCCCGCACCGCCATGCGGACCCTCCTTTCCCCTGTCGACAAGGTAAAAAGCTCCGCGGAGAAGAGATGGGTCCACAAGTCCCAGTGAGGGTCAATCCCCAAGTATCCTTCGCAAACCGCCGCAAAGATGGAAGCTTGTGAGATGGAGTTGGGACTGAGGTTGTGCAGCTCCACCCCGTAGACATGCAGAATCGCCCGCATAAAACGGCTTGCCGGCACTCCGAACCCCCGCTCGTGAAAGGAGACAAAGCTCACGACATACCCCGGCGGCGGGGACAGGGCGGCTCCGCTCGGAGGTGCCATCCACTCCGGCTGCGAGTCACCGGAGAGAGGACGAAGCAAACCCTCAGCAACAAGGGCCTCCAAGTCATCCGCCGTGACGGTGGAGAAAGGCCACGAGTCGCGCGGCGGGACAATGGTCACCCGGTCGGCCATCCCCAAGCAGAAGAGCTGGCGGCGGAGGAACTGGGTGCGCGGTTTCCTTTCTCTGGCTATTCCCTCGGGTTGCGAAAACCTAAGTGGGAGGCAAGCCGCTGAGTAAAGAACCGTCACCAGCCCCTCTCTCGAATATATAAAGGCCCAGGCGAGACCCATTCAACACTTCGCCCGAACCCGCCGCAGGGTTCAAAACTCAAAGAGACGCCCGTTCCTCGAACGGCTCGCGCACGTGCAACGGTCGCCCCGTGAACCACTCGTCCCGTCGCATTAACTCTGCGGCAGGACAGGCGGCACCTTTGGCAGGCGAAGCAGGCGACACTTCACCTCTGCCATAATGACCGCGTCAAAAAAGGTGCGCCACGTCATTCGATTTCGTATCCTTTTCACTTCCTCTTTCTCTCTCTTGCCTCAGGGGTCAGAAAAGGGGATACTCCGGAAGGGATCCTTCTCCGCGAAGGAAGTGGGCCCCGAGCCCCCCTACTGATCAGAGGTTCAAAGGCTGGCCCCTCGGAAGGGTTCAACAGCCGCCTCAGAGCGCTCGGGCTCCGCGCCCACTACTGGTCAGAGGTTCAAAGGCCGGCCCCTCAAAAGGGTTCAACGGCCGCCTCAGGCCACTCGGGCTCCGCGCCCACTACTGATCAGGGGTTCGAAGGCTGGCCCCCGAAGGGTTCGACAGCTGCCTCAGACGCAGAGCGAGGGATGACCCTGGGTACGTTCGATACATAACCGAGGCTCGGGCTGCGCTCCGAGGTACCCTAGGACATTTCTGAGACCAACGGGAACGATTTTGTAATAGAATCCCACCAAAGGGAGGCATCGAGCCCTCGGACCCCGTCAAAAGGGGACCGGGTCCGGCAAGTCACCCGTAGGTATTTTTTGGGCGTGCCTCTGGGCCACTAGCCGACCCCTAACAAATGGGGCATGGGCGTCCACTCGGATTACCCGTTAGCAACTCACTGGAGACACCATGTTCGGCGTCCTCCGAGGGCAACATGGCGCTTTCCCCCCCTCCTCCTTGCGGAAAGGCAACACAGGGGCGTATGAAAAAAGTCGAGTCTGTCCCTGACCGTCCTCTCGCTCTGTGCGGAGGCTCGGGGGCTGCTCTCGCAAACCCGGCCCCGGCCAAACCGTTGACAACGTCAACATACCAGCCCGAGAACTTGGGACCCGACTGTTCACCCGGGCTACGACCAGTTCGCATGAGGGAGCAGCTAGACCGGCCGAAACATTACGAAACGTACAAAGACCTCAGAGGAGTCAAACTACTCCTCCGAGGCCTCGGTGGCTACACCCGGCGGGTGCGCTCGCGCGCACCCACTGGAACAAGAGACAACCGAGGAAGGCCGGTCCCCTTGCAAAAAAGTTCGACAAAAGCCTCCAAGCGAGTATCAACACTCCCTTCGAGGCTCGGGGGCTACTGTCGAGGACCATAATTAGGGGTACCCCCAAGACTCCTAATCTCAGCTGGTAACCCCCATCAGCACTAAGCTGCAAAGGCCTGATGGGTGCGATTAAGCCAAGGCTCGGTCCACTCAAGGGACACGACCTCGCCTCGCCCGAGCCCAGCCTCGGGCAAAGGCAGCCGACCCCGAAAGATTCACGTCTCGCCCGAGGCCCGGTCTTCGCCAAGAAGCAACCTTGGCCAGATCGCCACACCGACCGACCAAATCGCAGGAGCATTTAATGCAAGGATGGCCTGACATCCTATCCTGTCATGCGCCCTTCAGTCGACAGAGCCGAAAGTGACCGCGGTCACTTTGCCGCTCCACTGACCGGCCTGACAAAAAGACAGTGCCGCCTGCGTCGCTCCGACTGCTGTGCCGCTCGACAGAGTGAGGCTGACAGCGGCCAAGTCCGGCCTCGAGCGCCATAGGAAACTCTGCCTCGCCTGACCCAGGGCTCGGACTCGGGCTCGGTCCCGGAAGACGACGAACTCCGCCTCGCCCGACACTAGGGCTCGGACTCGGGCTCGGCCCTGGAAGACGACGAACTCCGCCTCGCCCGACCCAGGGCTCGGGCTCGGCCCCGGAAGACGACGAACTCCGCCTCGCCCGACCCAGGGCTTGGACTCGGGCTCGGCCCCGGAAGACGACGAACTCCGCCTCGCCCAACCCAGGCCTCGGACTCGGGCTCGGCCCCGGAAGACGATGAACTTCGCCTCGCCCGACCCAGGGCTCGGACTCGAGCTCAGCCCCGGAAGACGACGAACTCCGCCTCGCCCGACTCGAGGCTCGGACACGACCTCGACCCCGGAAGACCGACTCGACCCCGACCTCGGAGGAGCCTCCGCCTCGCCCGACCCAGGGCTCGGACCGACCACGTCACAGGGGGGGCCATCATTACCCTATCCCTAGCTAGCTCAGGCTACGGGTAACGGGACCGGCGTCCCATCTGGCTCGCTCCGGAAAACAGATAATGATGGCGCCCCGCATGCTCCATGACGACGGCGACTCTCAAAACCCTTACAGAAGCAAGGAGACGTCAGCAAAGACTCAACAGCCCCGACAGCTGTCCTCCCGCATGGCTCCAACGCTCCTCCGATGGTCACGACATCATACGAACAGGGTGCCAAAACCTCTCTAGCTGCCACGAAGGCATGTACTTAGGGCACTAGCTCCTCTCTGCTAGACACGATAGCGCATTGCTACACCCCCCATTGTACACCTGGACCCTCTCCTTACGCCTATAAAAGGAAGGACCAGTGCTCTCTTACGAGAAGGTTGGCCGCGCGGGAGAACGGGCCGACGCATAAGGCTCTCGCTCTCTCTCCCACGCGAACGCTTGTAACCCCCTACTGCAAGCGCATCCACCCGACCTGGGCGCAGGACAACACGAAGGCCGCGGTTTCCCCTTACTGTTCTCCCCCCTTTGTGTCCCGTCTCGCGCCGACCCATCTGGGCTAGGACACGCAGCGACAATTTACTCGTCGGTTCAGGGACCCCCCCAGGGTCGAAACGCCGACAATATACATACGAAGACCAGGGTGTGTCTCCTCTGCCACATCGTCGTTCCAGAACTTGACCATCCAGAAAAACTACGCGCTACCCTTGGGCACCCCGCCGCGGTCTGCCTATAAATGTCCGCCACAAATTTTCCTGACCAAATCAGCTCAAAAGTAGTCAGATCAGGTGGTGGGGGACAAGACTACTTCACAAAATTGAGTAATAAGACTCAATTAATTATAGTTTTTCTTGCTATCGGACTACTTCACAAATTTTTTATGCTATCAGACTACTTCACAAATTTAATAATGGCATTTATATTCAGGTTTATACAATACAAATGCAATTCCAAAATCCCTTGCTAACTTTTAGCAGGAAGCTGTTTGCACTCACCTGCTAATAGTTAGTTAGATAGTGATTTGAAGATGCATATGAATTATTAGCACATATTAGCAACTCTAAATCTGCTAATGAAACTAATAGCAGCCCTTCAGGTCCTTCAACAAATAATTAGCAGGTCTGTTTAGACCCACTCGTACAAATTTTAACTGCTAAATTTTAGTGCTAATGGATCTAGACATGCCCTTACTGATAAGCGTGTGGTAGTAAAAGAATTTGGCTCTGAGTTTTGTTTGTTGCAGGACTTAACAGATCCATAGAAAACCATTGGGCAATCTTATTAGCTTCGCCACTGCAAGACTGTGAGAGGAAGAGAGACGAAAGAGTTTCGGTACACTGACCATGAAGAGGTCGAGCTCCTCGCCTCCCGTGTGTGCTCCGCCCGCCGCCGACGCCATGGGCAGGGGCCTCACCGCTATCTACGCGTCGATGCGTGGGAGCTGGTCCACGGGGGTGGCGACGCGGTGGCAGGTGACATGCGCCTCGAGCAAGAGCTCGTACAACGGGTGCACCGCGATGGCCTCCTTCTTCCTCTCCCAGCCGGGGCCGACGGCCACGACGCCTGAGACAAAGCTAGGGTTCGAGGCCACCCCAACCGCGGGGTCCATCGCCAACGCGTGGTCGTGGTCCATCGCCAACGCGTGGTCCATCAGATCAAGGGAGCGCTACCCCAAGGAGGCCACCGCTGTTGGGATCAAGGGACGCCTGTCCTCGAATCTATACCTTGCACCGTCGATGGAAGCCGGTGGAACAGACTTGCAGGCAGTGTCGTCCTCGTCTCCACGTATACAACGTCGCCGCTTCGGGTCGTCCTCCCCATGGTTGCTCTCTTCCGGATCTGGTAGGGTTGCGTAGGAGGTGAGGGCGCGGCGGAGGTCACGGCGTGCATGGCGGGGGCGTCAGGCAAGATCCATTCGCGGGCGTGCGGGCGGGGAGGTCTGTGGTCGGACGGGGAGATCCGCATGCGTGGTTCTGGCGAGAGCACTGCTGGCGCAGTGGAGGCGGGCGCACGGCGGGTGCAGGCAGCAGCGCGCGGGGCACGGATCTGGGAGGATTTGAGGTTGTGGATGGCGGCGGTGGGAGGAACGCTCGCGGATCTGTTGCGCGGCGGTGGGGAGGAGGGCCGCGGATCCGCGTTGATTGTGGCGGCGCGGTGTTGACCGAGCGTTGATGGCGAGGCGGGTGGGGAGGATGGTCGCGGCAGAACCGTGGTGCACGGCACTGTGGACGCCTACAATACTTTTATATAGAGTAGTATAGATTTACTATGTTTGTCCGTAGCTCTTGTTTGCTTCCAAAGCGATGTTCATGGGCTCATCCTTGCTTTTTTTTTTTTTACCAAAACATCGAACCCAGGCCAACCTGCTATCTTCCAAGTTATACCTACGACGAAGCGACATGACAACACGACAAGTGTAGCCGCGGCGGCGGTGGGCAATTTGAACCGCACCGGCATCCGGCACACGGCACTGCCCAACTTCTGCAAAACCCGCTGCCACGTTTCGGCGACTTCTCGGCGGTCTCCATCGCGTGTTCTGCGTCCTCCTAACCGTTGTGTTATTATCTGGTTGTCAAGTCTGTGATTGAACCCATACTCCACGGTCACGTGGATGCATGCTGATGCGCCGCATCACCATCAACGTGTCCGGGTTAGCAGTCGTGCGACATGGGTGCTGGTACGTGTACCTGTAATAAATATAGCTATTACACTGAGCTCAAAACATGTTTAAGGCGATGTAATATGGGCTTGTTGTACAGATCCGATCCGAAGGCACCCACTTTAGTTTACTACTACTATGCAGCTAGCTGCTTGTGTTGTTCAGATCCGAATGGTCTGGATTTTGACGTGCAGTGTCGCGGTCTGAAGGTGCAGTTGAGCCCCGTGACTAACACTCCAACTGACAACAACTGTCGCCATCGTCACACCAACTACGAATATGTGACTGGCCCTCAGCGACACGTATAAAACCCAGTTGTGGACGGAAGAGGGAACGTGTTATTGTCCCTCATGGCCGGATCTCATCCGTAGATAGTTTACGCAGGCGGCCACGGAAAAATTGGTGCGGGTGATCGGGTCTCGCTCAGCGGTCATTTGCCCTTGCCTTTGCCATTGCCATGCTGTAGTGTCCAGTCCACCCGACTCACTCGAGTCTTCTGTTTGATTTTGCAGTGCTCAGTGGCGAAATGAGAACAGAGACAAATGACTGGAGAGAGTTCTTTATTGCAGATAGGATAGTATATATACAAGAGATCAAAGGGCATATGACCCTTAGATCTAATAACCGTCAAATGAACGGTTGGATGGGTCTTGATCATATGAATCAATATTTTGTAACACTCCCCCTTGATCAACCCAAAACCGTTTGATCATCTGCAATTTGTCTTATCAAATTCTTGATCTCCTCAAAAACCCTGTGGGAAAAATAAGGAGTACATAATATCCTTTTGGATAATGAGAATAATCTCAAATAGTCTCCAAAAGAAAATATGCTTGTAATCATCATGTATAAAAACCCCTGTGGGGAAAATTAATGATGAAGCATATAGCTTTGTTGATATTACCTCGTTAAAAACTTTGAATGAGAAAACCTTAACAAGGCAAAACTCATACAAAGAAAAGAGTGTAATATGATGGTTCAATACAGGTCATATATTATGGAGGATTACTCCCCCTGAACCTTGCAAGCACTTAAGTCTTTTCATACCAATCCCCTCAACACATTTCTGAAATGTAGAGTATGGTAGAGATTTTGTGAATAGATCTGCAAGATTATCACAAGACTTTGTTTGCAAGATGTTTATATCCCCTTTTTCCTGAAGTTCATGGGGATAAAACAGTTTAGGAGAAATATGCTTATTGATATTACTCTTGATATAACCCGTATCCATCTGAACAACACAAGCTGAATTATCTTCATAGATAATTGTTGGTGAGTCAAGAGAACCAATACCACAAGTCGTGAGTATATGATTCACCATTCTACGAAGCCATACACATTCACGTGATGCTTCAAATAATGCAATTATTTCAGAATGGTTGGTAGACGTGGTCACCAAGGTCTGTTTAGACGATTTCCACGAGATGGCAGTTCCACCTTGTAAGAATACGAATCCTGTTTGCGATCGGCCATTGTGGGGATCAGATAAATAGCCAGCATCTGTATACCCAATTAAACTAGGATCATTACTTCTCTTGTAAAAGAGTCCTAGATCCTTTGTGCCATTTAGGTATCGGAAAATATTCTTAATGCCAACCCAGTGTCTTTTTGTTGGAGCAGAACTGTGCCTTGCTAACAAATTTACTGCAAAAGCAATATCCGGCCGGGTATTATTAGCAAGATACATCAATGCACCAATAGCACTGAGATATGGGAACTCCGGTCCCAATATCTGTTCTTCATCATCCCGTGGTCTGAATGGATCTTTCTTTAAATCCAAAGATCTGACCACCATAGGAGTCTTTGAAGGATAAGACATATGCATATTGAATTTTTCCAATACCTTTTGGGTATATGTACTTTGATGTACAAGGATTCCAGAAGGTAAATGCTCAAGTTGTAGACCTAAGCAAAATTTGGTTTTACCCAAATCCTTCATCTCAAATTCCGTCGTTAAATGATGACGTGCTTCATCAATATCAAGTTTATTTCCTATGATGTTAAGGTCATCAACATAAACTGATATGATACAGAATCCCACTTTGGATCTTTTGATGAAGACGCATGGGCAATCATCATTTTTCGTGTATCCCTTACGTAAAAGGAATTCACTCAATCGGTTGTACCACATTCTGCCCGATTGTTTTAAGCCATATAATGACTTCTGCAACTTTACGCAATACATGTTGCGCTTTGCCTTTGGATTCGGTACATCTATTCCATCAGGAACTTTCATGTATATATCAGAATCCAGTGACCCATAAAGATATGCGGTCACTACGTCCATTAACTGCATAGATAGACGATTTTGTACTGCCAATGATATTAAATATCGGAATGTTATTGCACTCATGACTGGTGAATAAGTTTCGTTGAAATCAACGCCGGGTCTTTGCGTAAACCCTTGTGCTACTAGCCTTGCTTTGTATCTCACTACCTCACCGTTTTCATTTCGTTTCCGAATGAAAACCCACTTATATCCCACAGGGAAGATATCACGTGGTGTAGGTATTACAGCAGAGAAAACTTCTCTTTTGTAAAGCGAGGCTAACTCCGCTTCAATTGCTGCCTTCCATTTGATCCAATCCGAGCGCTTAGTGCACTCTGCCATGGTCTTTGGATCTAGATCATTTTGAAGGTCCTCAGCAATCTGCTCGGAGAAATATATGTCGACATTTGTAGCTTTTCTATCATATGTTTCACCAGTCTCAACATAGTTGATGGCAATTTCATCATTCCTTAGAGACTCATCAGAATTTCCCAAATTGATGTGTCTAGGATTTTCCGATGTCCCAGCCTCGGTTATGTGCACATCCGAGCTGGGTTGTGGATCATCACAATCCACATGATACATTGTATCATTTTGGTGTCCTTTTGCATTCACTATTATTCTTTGCTTCTTAGCAACAGAACTGCGCTTATTCACCATACTTCTCCTCTCTAGGAGTTGAGTGGCCTTACTCGGTACTTCCACTCTTTCTGGTGCATTCCTAGCAGGAATGAATGATTTAGTGACACCTTTGTAATTAGTGAATGCATCTGGCAGTTCATTTGCAAGTCTTTGCAAATGTATAATTTTCTGAACTTGTAGTTCAGTTTCTGAAGTACGTGGATCATAACCTGGAACACATTGAGTATTCCAATTTATTTCCTGGCATTCTTTTTGGTACTTGAATTCTCCCCCTAATGCCGGGAAATGCTCCTCATCAAAAATAGAGTCAGCAAAACGGGCTGTAAATAGATCCCCTGTTAAGGGTTCTAAATACTTAATGATCGACGGAGAATGAAATCCCACATAGATCCCCACTTTCCTGTGTGGGCCCATAGCTGTTCTCTGAGGTGGTGAGATTGGGATGTATACACAACATCCAAATTTACGCAAATGGGAAATACTTGGAGGATTTCCACGTACCATTTGTATTGGGGATGTTGAATGGTATGCAGTTGGTCGTAATTGTATAAGGTCAGCAGCGTGCAGGACTGCATGACCCCAACACGACGAAGGCAATTTGCAATTCATCAATAATGGCCTTGCTATGAGTTTAATCCTCTTGATTAGTGACTCAGCCAAACCATTCTGGGTGTGGACATATGGTACCGAGTGCTGTACTTGAATCCCTAGTGCCATACAATAATCATTGAATGCCTGAGATTTGAATTCAGCAGCATTGTCCATTCGGATTGAACTAATCCGATGTTCAGGAAAATTTGCCTTTAACTTGATAATTTGAGACATTATCTTGGCAAATGCATGGTTGCGTGTTGATAGTAAACACACATGTGACCATCTGGTAGATGCGTCAATCAGTACCATGAAATACCTGAACGGCCCAGAAGTTGGCATAATTGGCCCACAAATATCTCCTTGAATCCTTTCAAGGAATTTAAGCGGTTCAGCTTTAATTTTGAGATATGATGGTCTCAAAATAAGTTTCCCAGTTGCACATGCGGTGCAAACAAAATCCTTAGATTTGGGAAAACTTTTTGTAGGCAAATTATGACCAATTGAATTGCCTGTAATTTTCCTCATCATCCCTACGCCAGGATGACCAAGTCGATCATGCCAAATCTGGAATGCATCAACATCTTGGAAAATTACCTTATATGCAACATGTGCATTGCTCTTAATATATGTATAGTACAACCCTGACGTGAGTGATGGAATTTTCTCGCATATGCGTTTGCCATATTTATTCGGCTTGGTCAAGAAGAGAAACTCTTCTTGATTTTCATCATGGGTTTCAATATGAAATCCATTTTGCCGGATATCTCTAAAACTTAGGAGGGTACGTGTAGAATCAGGATACAATAATGCATCCTCGATCACAATTTCAGTACCCATGGGGAGGGTAATAGTTGCTCGACCAGAGCCAACTATCACAGCATCGCGTCCGGCGATGGTCAAAACTTTCCCATCTCTTTTCTTAAGAGTCTGAAAGTATTTGATCTCCCTAAGTATAGAGTTTGTGGTACAACTGTCCACAAGGCATAATTCCTCTTCCGTCGAGTTGTCATCATTATGCATCTATACATAAAGAAATTCTGAATAAGAATTTTATGATGCAACTTAGTACTATACAGAACATGATATTAAATATCACAATGTCGAAACCATATTACAATAATGGTATGGCGACTCAACCAATGAGTTCGCACTACACACAGGACCCAACACTGGTCTTGTAGAGTGTGTTACATCTCAACACATGAGATTGTATACCTCTACTTATTACAACAACATTATAAAGACAGTATAGAACAACCACACAAGCCACAGTGATCATGATCAAATCTCCAAGCATGAGAGATTTATGCCAAATCTCCAAATGGATCCTTTGACATATACTCAATGATCATATCATCAGATTCATCTTCTTGCAGAAGTGGAGGCTTGTTGTCAACCACATTGGGGTGCTCTTTAGTAAGAGTGTTCTTCAGATCACCAGAAGCCAGTGAAGAACTTCCAACCTCAATTGGTGCTTCAGTAGAATTGAAATGAGCCTCAAAAGCAGGCTTATCAGACTTTGGCTTCTTTAGGGATTGTTGATACAAAAGAACAAGGTGCTTAGGGCAAGTGCAATCCCTAGCAAAATGGCCCTCAGTACCACATTTAAGGCAAGCTCTGTTGCCCTTAGATGGTAGAGGCTTGCCATTTCCTTTCCCTTTTCCTTTACCTTTCTTGTGGAATTTGTTCTTATTGAATTTGCGAGATCCAGAAGGATTCTTGAAGTTTTTCTTGAATCCTTTCTTATTCCCAGTCTTATGCACATTGAAATGTACCTCAGGCAGAGGGGCAGACCCAGGAGGGCGCTGCTGAGCATTCTTTAGAAGAAGCTCATGATGCTTTTCTGCTTGGGTCAATGTGTGCATAAGTTGAGAATATTTCTGGAAATTACTAGAGCGATACTGCTGATGCAATATCCTATCCTCTGGAAGCATGGTAGATAGAGTCTTCTCTATTTTGTCTGCTTCAGTGGGCTCTTTTTCGCAAAACTTCAATTTAGAACAAATGCTATGAAGAGCATGGTTATATTCTGCAACAGATTTAAAATCTTGCAGTCGAAGGTGGTTCCACTCATGGTTGGCTGACGGCCATATGAGCTCCTTCTGCTGTTCATAGCGCTCTTTGAGAGCTTTCCACAAGTTGTGAGGGCATCTCTCCATAAGGTACTCTTGCTTAAGGTCCTTATGGATATAAAGCCTCAAAAGGAAAAGTGCTGTGTTCTTTTTAACCTCATTCACTGGATCAGTACCAGTGATGGGTGCTGCAATTGCATCAATGATCCCACGAGAAGCAAAAGTTATTTCAATATCTGAAGCCCAAGTTGGGTAGTTATGCCCATCAAGGGCGAGTTCCTCGAACTCTTTGGTTGACATGTTCCTACAGTCATTACCATGGACATCCATTAATTTGCGTATAAATGAATAGTCACAATGGTGATGTTGTAAGCTCAATATGCAAAAATTCTTAAAATTACATATGTAACGAGTTCTTTGAAGGTTCCAAACCTTGCCATTGAATAAGTACTTTGAATTTTAGTAAGCATAGTATAGATAATCCTCAAATTAATGAGGTAGATCTAGTAGTGGGCAAGAAACTTGCTGCCTAAAAGCACAGTCTCTGGGCTGATAAGTTCACGGATGAACAAACCGCAGCCAATGCTTAGGACTCCACTATCCATGCTCTACTAATTATCAAAGTAAAATTCACTAACTCTTACATGTGATATGAGTTGCCTGAAGGTTCCAAACCTTCTAATTGAATAAATACTTTGAATACTAGTGAGCATTGTATAGATAATCCTCAAATTAATGAGGTAGATCTCCTAGTAGTGGGCAAGAAACTTGCTGCCTAAAAGCACGGTCTCTGGGCAGATAAGTTCATAAATGAACAAATCGCAGCCAATGCTTAGGTCTCCACTACCTATGCTCTACTAATTATCAAAGTAAAATTCAATAACTCAATATCATGTTATTTTGGATAGCACGTATAGGTAGTCATCCCGAGAGATGTAGACCTCATAGAGATAGGCATTCCAAATGCTGCCACAAGCACGGTCTCTGGGCTACTAAATTCTATAAAAGAATTTAGTGCAGCCTATGCTTAGGACTCTATCTCCCTATGCTCAATATCCAAAATAATGTAATTTTATTTTTGCATGAGTTATATTAAGTCTGAACTTAATAAATGCTATATTTATATGCAAACATAAATGAATGCGTAAATAATAGCAAGTAGAGATATGTGAATTATTAATGTAAAACAGACAATAATTCACAAACTAAAATCTGCTATATGTACAATAAAACAGATATGTCTTTACAATATATGCAGTCTAAATTATGAATTTAGACGCATAAGGTAACTTGAAACTGAAATTACATATAAAACAGAGTTTTATACAGAAATTCAGAAATTAAAATGGTAAAATAGGTCATTTTTGCCCCTAAGAACCAGCCCAGGCGGCCTGCCAGGCGGGCCTGGTGGCCAGCACGCCGGCCCAGCCTGGCTGACTGGCCCAGGCGGCCCAACAGGGGCCACAAAAGCCCATTATATTAGGGGCGGCTAGGGTTTCAAAAGAAACCCTAACCGCCCAAGTCCTACAGCCGCCGCCGCCGCCTGCTTTTTGCCTTTTTTTTTCTCACTCGCCAGACAGAGTGGCCAGCGCGCCCAGGCGAAGTCCCAGCCGCCGCCAGGAGCGGTTTCCAGCCGCCGCAGCTCAGGAGGAGGAGGCCTGCGGGCCCCGCCGAGCGCCTCCAGCCAGCCATCGCGCGACCGCCTGGCGCCTCTGGAGGCCGCGCCGAGTCTCCCTGGTGGCCGCGCCGGGTGCTGCTCGCGTGCGCCGAGCGCCTGAGGGCCTCGCGCCGAGCGCCCGTGGCCGCGCCAGCCGCGCATGGTGGCCGCGCCGCCCTGGCTCGCCTGGCCTTGAGGCCGCGCGTGCGCCCAGGCTGGGGGCCCGCCGGCTGCCGCGCCAGGGAGGCAGCGCCGAGCGCCCCTGGATGGGGCCCGCGCCGCGCCGAGCGCATCCTGGTGCCGTGCGCCGAGTGCCGAGCGCCGAGGCGCCCAGGCGCCCCTGGGATGGCCGAGCGCCGCGTGGGGCCCGCGCCGCGCCGAGCCGCGCGCCTGGCCTCGCCGGTGGCCACGCCGCTCCCCATCCCCTCCCCAAACGGCCGACGCGGCGGCCGGATCGAGGGCCATTAGGCCCTCCGATTGGAGGAGGAAGATGAGGCCACCCCATTTGGGTGATGGTCGGTGAAGATGATGCGGCCTCGCGGGGCATCAACTGCGCGAGCAGGCTGCCCACGACGGGCAGCGATGGTCCCGACGACCACTGGTGCCGACGGAGATGGTGAACGACGAGCAACTGCCGCTGCAGTGGGCGGAGGCGGTGGTGGTGCCGCCAAATCCACATCCATGGGGGCCGATGCAGACGATCCCGCGTCAAACACCGGCGCCGGTGGCGATGGGGATGCAATGGGGAGTCCACACTCCACCACCGGCAGCGGAACCACCGCTGTCCATCCATGGAGGACGCAGTAGTGCACATTTTGCACTTGCACACGGCGTGCAGGGATCGCGTGCACCGGTGGAAGCGCTGCGGCTTGACCAGCGGCGTACGCCTCCAACATCGAATCATCAAGAGTGTGCAGAACTTCGCGCATACGGCGTATGCGCATGGAAACGGTATGCTCCATACCTTGTTGTTGATGAGCAGATCGATCTTGTTGTTCTTGTGAAGAACAGCGCCTTCTTCCACTTTCCCCTTCTCTGATTTCTCCTTGAGTCGTGCTGATAACGTGTTTGATTTTGCAGTGCTCAGTGGCGAAATGAGAACAGAGACAAATGACTGGAGAGAGTTCTTTATTGCAGATAGGATAGTATATATACAAGAGATCAAAGGGCATATGACCCTTAGATCTAATAACCGTCAAATGAACGGTTGGATGGGTCTTGATCATATGAATCAATATTTTGTAACATCTTCGTCGCCTCACCTCTCTCTTTTTTTAAGTAAATTAGTAAAGTGTTTGTACGTTGCTTTATATTTGCATTTAAGTTTAGAATATAAAACACAAAATATGGGTGTCTTGTTACCTAGCTAGGTTAGCGTGAACTTGCATGGTTTAAATCTTCATTTATACGTGATTTTAGCATTTTTATTATTTAAATGTGGAGGACACAACAAAAACAAACATTATATGAAACAAAAAACAAAAACATTTTTATTATTTTAACAAACATTATTTCGTTCGTGCATTGATACGGTTTCTATATATCATCTAGGTAGATCTCGTTTAAAGTAGATAGTCATTCAAATAAAAGATGTTGGTCCTCTAGATTTTTTTTTGGTTTCCCTATTTTGTTGTCTATTACCATATCTCGCTTGAAAACCTGATCCCAAGAAAACTATGGGTTAACATGAAAAAGACCAAAGCCACAAAAGCAGAAATATAATGCTTCAATTTGGTTTCTACTCTCTTTCCATTAGGCAAGTTTAGATGATGTCTATTGAAAGATGACATCCAAGTGCGCTTTGTGTGCCTTGCAATGACCCAAAAACAACCTAAAATAGATCATGTACGGTGTTCTAGTACTTTAATCACTTTTGTATCAAATATTCAACCCTATAAAGGGTTCAACAAACAGAAAGCTAGGAACAACCACTCTCAGCGAGTCTAACCACCAAACAAGAATGCAGCAACTTGCTCCTCGTTCCAGTTAAACAACTTGAGCGCTTGTGTTTACAGATGCCCTGTCAAAACCAAGCTCAACAGGCTTCGTGTCTTTCGCTTTAAAATCTCCTCCCCGGCCGCTAAGAGGAGTTCCAGAGACAATTAGGATGAAACCTAATTCATCAATACACAAATGTGACCAGCATGAAAACGATATAGAAAGTTGTTTTTAGATTCACCTGTAGGGGTTTACAACTTGAGCTCTTGTGAGTAAAATGAATGGTAGTGGAATTAGAGTTAGTTCACGGTTACCAGTTTTAAATTAGTTTGCATTTATCAGGAGCTTACAAGTGCTTAGAACATATAGAAACAATAATAATAGTGAAAAAAGTAGTAAACTGGAAGAGGTTTTTGCTGTGATCCATTTGTGACAAAAAGAATATACATACTTATTAAGAGTCCATAAACTGCTAAAGATTTCTATCTGATAAAGTGTACATAGGTTGGAGGGTAAGGCTTCCTGAAATACCAAACGAACCCAGATGTGCCAATTTCTACTCTGGTACACCCTGCAAATAACGCCATACACAGTTCTCGCACTCAAAAACTGACAAAAACAATATAGTACTCCCTGCGTTTTTTTTATTTGTCGTGTTTTAGTTCAAAAAAGAACTAGCGGACGACAAATAATCGAAAACAGAGGCAGTACCATATTTGGGTACCTACATAAGGTGTTAATCCCATATTAACCAGACCATAAGGTCAATTGCATATCTTTCTCTAGTCCTTTAAAACACATCAGTTTTATGATTTTCACCATCGCCATTTTACAAAAAAAAGTACATATATAATTCTTTTTAATCTAACTTGCAGTTCAAAAATGTCTTCTATACTATATAAAACATTAGGATTCCACAGTTTTCATCGTCATCGTGCTCCCTCATATTTAAAAGTAAAACCTAAAATTATGTATAAATGTTTGTTGACTACAAATCCACATTCACATCACTAAACCAACAAAATACACGTCTTATATTTTATACTTTATATTCAACCATAAATAGAAACTATATCAACGTATGGACAGTTTGTCTGTTATTATAAATATTGCACCAACTTTGTTCTCTATGCGTTTTCAGGGTATATTTATTTACCCTCTAAATTATATAACCTAGTGTAAATAAGTTAAGAAGCAAATAAGTAATATAGATTATTAGATGGATTATATAATATAAATATTCATTCTAGAAAGGAACAAACATTCCTAACATAGCTATTAAGAGATATTTAATTTATAAGGATTAATTTTTAGTTTATTTATTTTATTTTATTTTATTTTATTTATTAAATTGTCAAATACCAATTTTAACTTTCCATATTTATGGATTTAGAGACTTACCTAGCTCGCCGCCCGCCCCTCGCGGTAATGCGGCGCCTCCACTTTGCGATGCCCGCGTCCTCGCTCCCCTCCCCATCCTCCTCATCTACCGTGCTCTCCATTCCCCACCCGCTCCCACCGCCGCTCGCAGATGCCGCCCAAGGTGGTCGCCGTCGCCGCGGGCGAGGCCCACACACTCGCCCTCACGGGTGAGCCACTCTCCACTTACTCACGCGAATTCTCCTGCCCCCTCGCCGGGCTTCAGTACTCAGTAATCTGATGAGAGGTTTCGTGGCTTCTAATTGCAGGTGACGGGCAGGTGTACTCCTGGGGCAGGGGGCCGTTCGGTCGCCTCGGGAACGGCCGCGAGGACGACAAGCTGGTCCCCACCGCGGTGGCGCCCGCGGTCTCTGCCAGCGGGACACCGCGGCCCAGGTTCGTCGCCGTCGCCGCTGGTGCCTACCACAGCCTTGCGCTGGACGGTTCGTGCTCTATATTACCTCATCTGTTCCCTGCTTATGTTCTTGGTCAAGCTATTGTGTGCTCCAAACTAAAGCTATTCTAGAACGTTAGAACTACCCGAGTAGTTACAGTACTCTGACCATCCACGTAGAAGTGGGTTTGAAGGGTGATTCTGCGACCGACGGGCACCTTGATTTTCTTGCACTTGCACATGCCATTCAATATCTTTGCTTTGAATTTTCTGCGCCCTCTTCTTTTAGGACTTCCTGGTATTTAGTCTGACCGAGCTCTGCATTAAATAGCTGAATCCACAACGTCACAGTGGTCACTACAGAGAAAGCCCTGTAGGTTATCTAGGTTTTTGTATGAATATAGTTTGCATTTGCTGTCAGTATTTAATTCCATCGCGTGCAAGATATTTATCTCTGCAATTTTTTTTTATCAAAAGCAATTAAATACGATCGATCAGTATACATGTGCAACTGAGTGCCACACTGATTGCTGAATAAATTCAATGTGGCAGATGAAGGTTCACTCTGGTCATGGGGTTACAATCTCTGTATCCTTTACACCTCTTGACTTAATTTCTAACTTTGTTAGCTGCAAACCTTTCAACTGATATTCCTGTCATTGTTGAGTACGTCACTCCCTTAACTATTTCACGGATGGTCAACTTGGCTATGGGGACCAGAATTCCCTTTTTCCATGTTTCGTTGAGCAATTTCAGGATTTAGGTTCTCCTGAAACACTGAATGATGAAGACCAGAACACACGTGGTCACACTTGTTTGAAGGTATGAGCGTATCATCAGTTTCAAGCGATAATTCCTAAACCATATAGGATTTAAGATTGTTAAGAAAGTTTGGCTTTCTACTTTGGTAATCATGATGTATGTAAATATGTTTTGTTACAGCTGTCTTCTGTCACAGCTGGTGGCATGATGTCGTTTGCCATAGACAGTTTGGGGAGCCTTTGGATGTGGGGAAGTTGCCCACAGCAGACTGATGCCGGAGAGTTTTGTATTTCAAGTAGCTCTATCCCACTACCTGTGTGGGATTTCCATGGACACACCGTTGTTAAGGTTGCCTGTGGTAACGAGCATGTAGTAGCTGCAGTTAGTGCTGGGGAGATTTATACTGGAGGTGACCTTGTTTGTTATGCTTGGGGAAATAACAACCATGGTCAGTTGGGTCTAGGTGACAAGGAAAGTAGATCTCGTCCTGTGCTTATTTCAGCATTTAGTGAAGGATCTTCCTGGGAGGTGTATGAAATTGCATGCGGAGCTTCCCATACTGCAGTCCTCGCCAATAAGAAGTCCACTGACCAGATAGAATCTCGGTGCTGGACATTTGGCCTTGGTGACAAGGGGCAGCTTGGCCATGGAACCACAGCCACCATTTGCTCACCACAACCTGTCGATGGATTACCAACCGGATCCTTCCTTATTTCTCTTGACTGTGGATTGTTCCACACAACCGTAGTCTCCTCTGATGGAGAGGTGTGGTGCTGGGGAATGGAGAGAGGTCTTGGATTGTGCCCAGATGCTAGCTTTTCGGGAGTTGATGAAGGGGATGCTTTATATCCAATAAGAGTTCAGTCTCCTGAGACCAATGGGTTCAAGTTTCTTGGTCCAGTGCAGATCGCCTGTGGAGCTGCCCACACTGTTCTTGTTGCTGGTGATGGGTATAGGATGTGGGCATGGGGCAGAGGCCGCAGTGGTGTGCTTGGGAGAGGCCAGACTGCTGACAGTTACATACCATGCGTTGTGATGTGGCCTCCTCTTGATGAGAACTTTCATGAGGACCAAATGGGAGGATCAACATCAAGAGTGAATGATCGCACTAGCACTGAGTTGGAACAGAAGCTATCTGCTGCCTCGGAGGAGTTACAATTCCTTAGGTCAAAACTGACACTCATGGAGAGATATGCCAATATACTTCACATCTCAATCTTCCGTAAGCCACTTGATGAACGGGCGCTACCACGTTCACTTCAGGAATCTTCCGTCTTTGATATCAGAAAGGAATTTGAGAACATTTTGGATGCAGCAGATACTGATGAACTTAACCGTTTAGAGATTTTCTACCGCAGCATGCTTTCTGGCGTTAAAGACAAGCTTCTGAAGAGAAGAGTACGAGAAATGGTCCAACAATGCATTATTTTACTCAGCAGGGAGGCCAAACCCTAAAGATAAGTGAATTGGATTATTACACTTGTTACCGGACTGCAAGTGGGTACAGTATCACCTTTGGTCTCACTAAAATTGCAAAAAAAAAAAAAGGTCAACCCAGTGTCTTATCTGTTTCTTCAAACGTAGTGAGTAGATCTATCCTGGCATCAAGATCATGACCTGGCCGACCATTGCACGAAGACAGCATTACTCATACTGACATGTAAGCATAAATGTTGTTTATGAAATTCTTTATATGATAAATGCATCCTAGATAAATTGAATCCTGTGTAAAGGATGTTTCTGTGGATTGTCATAGACGGACAAGAATATATGGACATATGGTTAAAGTGTTATCGAAAAAGCCTTAGGCAAGTAGCAGTTTAAATTATAAATACTAGCAACTGCATAAATAGCGCGGGTAGATAGTTTTTTTTTATCATGGTGACATTTGAGATTTTTTTATTTGAATATTTTGCAAATAGTTCCTCTTACATCTATTTTTTTTTCAAATATCTTTGAAAAATACTCCCGTTTACTTTTATTTTTGTTGTTTTCGCCTTTATTGATCGCATAGAATATAATAATAAATTTACATTATTGGTAGAAAAATAGGACAATTTATTTTGTCAATGATCACGTATAGTTTTACTTAATTTATTTTGAAATCCCTACATTTAATCTCTGGCTCTTATAGTATGTACTTCATAATGTGCATCATCGGTAGTTTTTTCTTCTTCTAAAAGCAACATCATCAGTATATAAATATCTTTATATGTAGCGCATAGCACCTTTTTTGTTCTTCTTTTCCTTAAGATGTTTTCGAAGTTTACTAGTGCATGCTTGAAGCAGCAGCCCATTTAATAATCTCTTTATTTAATGGGCCACCTTGAGATATTCTTCCTAGTTCATTAGCGGATGCTCTTGGTACCCAGCTGCATCTCCCATCGATTGAAGTTGTCAATACTCACTTCGGCAAGTTTCAATCTCGTTCCCCCAATTTGTTCATAGCCAAATCCCGGTTGAGGACCTTAGGGCCATGACAACTTCATGATTTAAAAGGTGCGCCTGAAGGAGCAAGATGACCAAGTGGTTTGCCAGCCGGAACGCCAGGAGCCGGGGAGGAACCATCGAGTCGAGACCTCGCCAGAGCACGAGAGCCGCGCCGGGATCTCCTCGCAAGGGAGGAGAGGAGAGCACCATCCAGGCATCCACTGATCCACCGGGCACAGTACGTTTTACGCGCGCCGTAAATTAGAAATGTACAGTGTCGCATCCGTTCCCTTTTCTTGTTGAACAGTTTGATTGCCGGTGGCACCGTCACCCCATTTGGTTCACATGGTGGGTCGTGGGAGTCCAAGTCCGTCCGGCACGGCCTGTCCCGAACAGAGCTGGCCAAAAGGCCGATACTCACCCAAAATACCTGAATCTAACCCGAAATATCTGAAACTCGAATTCTGTTTGAGAATTTTGGGTAGCAACTTGTAAAAATTTGGATATCACTCTCTAGGTAACCGAAAAACCCAAATTATCTGAATTTTCTAAGGCTCATATCATTTTTAATTGTCAATTTGTGTATCTATGATTATGTGTAAGTGTGTATGACAATATTAAGTTAGAAACTTGATAGCAAACTGCATGTGCGTTTTATATGCATATATATCATTACTTACCTTATTTAGTTATAGTGATTTAGTAGGTTGCATGCATTTTTATGAAGTTGACACAGTAGTTCAAGTAATTCGGGAGTATCCGAATCTGAACCGAATTTTCAGGTAATTTAAAACCCTCTGTAAATTCAGGTAACAATTTTTAGAACCTGAAATTTTAATTCCTTAGATTATCTAATTCAATTTTTTAGGATAACTCGAACGCCCACCACTGACCCGAACAGAGGTCCGCCTGCCCCGTGTGCGAGTGTGAGTGCCCCGAGAGTGGTGCCGCCTGCTGCTGCTTGAAGCGGATAAAAATAGGAAACAAAGTTATTACAAAACGTGCTCGCACTAGACAAATATAGCACCTTGAAAAAATTATTCATTCCGTCCCGTGACAAGTGTATTTCTGCTGTTCAGAATCCATTAAAAAATAAATGCTCTGTGTCCCAAAATGAAATTCATTTTAGAGATTTATTAGATTTATATAATCCTTGATGCATGTTTCTTTTATATATATATATATATATATATATATATATATATATATATATATATATATATATATACTTATGTCAGTGCCCGTGCGTTGCAACGGAAACATATAAATTAGTCAGAAACCATCTTAGAAGATTTTGCCAACACCTATTCACACAAATAGTAAATTAGTCAGCATTATATTCATTTACGAGAAATTGTTATACAATCACATGGAAAACAACTAATTGTGATTCCTCTTTTCAAGTATTGCTCTAGCTAAATTAGGAACTTGATTCCACACAAGAGGACACATTAAAGAATTTGGTATTCAGAAAGGAAAATATAGGAGCACATCGTCGTTAAAATATGAACGCCTTCCAGAGATGGTCTCAAGCAGTACAAAGCAAACTTATACACTGTGTTGTACTCATCAGGAGCATTGTACTTGTCATCTTGTTTCTTGTCAACGCCAAAGCTGATGTCTGAAACCTTTGCAACATCGTCTTCGGTCAAGGATATGCATGAACTGTTTAGTGTTACATGAGTGTTTTGTTGGTGTGTATATTGCAGACGTGACTGCTAGTTTAGGTGCTCCGCTTCGTTAACTGCAGCAGTGTTTTGACGACAATTAGTAAAAGCTAAAATGAGTGTTATCCTATCAACAACTACTAATACCATGTGCCTTAGTATGACGAGTGTTGGGGCGAAGGCAAAGACGCCACCCTTCGCTCGAAGCCTTCGCTGCAGCAGCTGAGTTAACAGAAACAAAACAGGCAGGGACACCCTTCGCTTGGTCGGCACCAGACGAAGACCGACGACGAAGGGCATCCCACAGTGCGGCCTCGTCCAGCTCAGAGGCCCACGTGCGATCCGGCCCATCGTAACGGGCCCCTCGTGGCCGCCGTGCGCTACGGGCCTAATTTGTAAAGGCATCCCTGTAATTACGGTCTGTAACCCCGCTTTATGGGAATATGCTGGGGATAATCTAGGTAGCTGAGGGCACATGCGTCCTTAGCTCAAGATGCTGCGCGCTCAGGTACCTATAAATACCCCTGCACAGTGCCCGTGAGAGGCCAGATTAACAGAGCTATTGCCATCTAGCGCGAGAACCCTGTTGACGTCACTGTTCACCCTTGTTGGATCCCCTTGCAACTGAGAGCAAGTTCCAACATTTGGCGCCCACCGTTCGTGCTACGAGAAAACCACCCGCGATGGCACCCAAGAGAGCTAACCCGAAGGCTGACGAGGCTGCGAAGGCAGCCCTGCTCGCCGCAAGAAAGGGCAAGGCCCTCGCCCTCACCCAATCCACCCACCAAGAGGCCACTGAAGACGATGTTCCCCGCACCTGCGAAGACGACATTCTCCGCACCTGCGGCCCTGAAGGACAACCGCAGCCACCCACAGGCTTTGCACCACTGGAGGGCGCGGACCTCACTGAGGACGGTGAAGTCCTCGGCGTCTCAGCAGAGGAACAGCTACAGCTGCGCGCCCTGTGCCTCAAGAATCGCAACCTCCAGAGGCAGAAGGAGATACTAGAGGCCAAGCGCCAGCGCGTGTCCGCACTAGCCAAAGTGCGGCAAATGATACGCGACGAAGAGCAGAAGGCCCAGGAACTCGAGCGGGAGATTGCGCTGATGCAGCGCGAAGGCCACCTCGGCCTGCAGCACGAGCCACCCCTCCAGCAGCGCGCACAACTCGAAGACACGCGCGAAGGCCACCTCGGCCTGCAGCATGGGCCACCCCTGCAACACCGCGCGCAACCGGAGGACCCGCGTTTCCCCCAGCGCGACCACACCTTCCCGCACGCCGCGCCATTCCAAGGGGTCAACTATCTCGATGAGCGAAGTCCCCTGGCGCCACACCTGCAAGTGACGCCTTGGCCAGCTAACTTCCGGGCAGGGACCTATCCCAAGTACAACGGCAGCACCGACCCGGCTCAATACATAATGAGTTACCAGGTCGCCGTTGCATCTTCCGGAGGGGACAACGCCACAATGGCGAAGTCTTTCATCATCGCCCTCGAGGGCCCAGCACTCACCTGGTTCACCAGGTTGCCTCCGCTGTCCATTGATTCCTGGAGAAGTCTCCGGGACAAGTTCCTGCTCAACTTCCAAGGGTACCGCCCAGACACCGACGCCCTGGCCGAACTCTCGCTCTGCAAGCAGCTGGAAAAGGAGACTCTGAGGGAGTATTACCGCAAATTTTTAACACTTAAATCATAGCTGCCCTCAGTCGATGACCAGATTGCCATCCACTATGCTATCAGTGGCCTTCGCGCTGGCGTCCTTTACAGCCACTGCATCAGAGATCCGCCAAAGAACCTCCAGGAGTTATATCAGCTGTTTGAAAAGTACGCCAGATCTGAAGAGCTCCACCAGCGCAAGATTGATGTGACACCCCAGTGTCACTCAGGGTTTTTCCTTCAAAAGCTAAACCTAGAACCATTATTTTATGTGAACCAAAGTAAGCATGAGCATCAAATAACTTAAGTAATGATGAAGTCACCAAGTACATACTTAAAAGTGTCATGATCAAAGCAATTGAGTCCCTTAAAAGATAAGATCATGCAACCCTAGTTTAAAAATCCCAAAATGAGCCCCAAGAGCAAAATTCAGAAAGTAAGAAAAAAAGGAAGTGAAAAGTTTAAAATTTTGAGTTGAGCCAATTATAAAAATTAAAGTATATTTAATGGGCAGCAAGAAAGATTGAGAAAGCTTAGCCAAAATAGCTCAAATAAAACCCCAAATCAAGCTTTCCATGTGTGGACTTAATAAGAATTCTGAATTTCAGATTTCTGAAAATCAGACCTTGATCCAAAGATCAGAGATGTTCACCTTGATCCTTAACTCGAATCCTAATGGTCCCATTGACAAAAATGTGCCTAACTAACCCCTCTGTCGTGTGCCAGAAGATGGCATTGGGACGCGAGCCCTAGACACGACTAAACCTTGGATTTGCCTCGGATTTGCGCAGGGAGACAGACCAGATTTCCTGGCTCCATATCTCTGCAACCAGTAGGCAAAATCCTATGACCTCCACACAAGAATGGTAGCTTGTAGGGAGGGGAAGAGGTTTTGTGCATTGACCAAGGCGAGAGCAGGCTCGGATGAGCGACTACACGCGCCAGAACTTGGGCAGAACGCGTGCTCCCACGTGTTCGACCCTGGCCGGCGTGCCAGAGCTCGCCCAACCCGCGCGCGCGCGCTCCCCGGCGTTCGGTCAAGTCCGCCGCGCGTCCTCGCCCTCGGCCGTGCCCGCCCGCGCCTATAAAGCCTCCCCAGGCGCGCCTCACTTCACCCCGCACTCACCCTCTTCGGCCAGCCGCTTTCCTTAGCTCCGGCGAGCTTGATTTCCGCCCGCCATTGCCGCCCGAGCTTCGGCCACCGTGGCCAGCTCCCTCCAGCCACCCTCAAGTCAAGCCAGTGCTTCGGCCAGCTCCACCAGTAGCCCGTGAAGCTCGCCAAGCCCTCGGACCCAGCCGGACTTCACCGGAGGCCCGAGATCGACTTCGCCGGACTTCGGTCATCCGCCGCCGCGCGTGGACCGAGTTATCCGGTGAGTCTCCGCCCAATTCCTTTCGCTCATGTCTTCTCTGGCATCCCGTGAACCTCTCTGACCCATTCAATTGACCTATCTCGCCGTGGCCAGGCCGGTCTCCTCGCCGCCGACGAGCATCCCCGCCTGCGCGCGTGGACCGACCGACTCCGGCCATCTCCGACGGTGTTTCGCCCACCGTTGTGATCCCCAGGACCTCCCCTTCATCCTCGACCACTTCACCGGAGCAGTCTCGCCGCCGGTAAGCCCCTCCGCCCTTTTCCCCGCCGCGGCTACTGTTTAAGATTAGCTAAGGACCTCGGGTTAGGAGGTGAAGAACCCGAGGGGTTTTCTGCAATGTCAGAGACCCTGGTGAATAGTAACCTGAGGACTGATTCGCGAGGAAAAACTTAGAAAACGTCCAGGGACCCCAGTGCAAAGTAGTTTTCATTTAAATCGATTCTGAAATCCTTTTTAATAACCAGAGAACTTGTAAAATTCATAACTTGATGAATTCTTACTCAAAAAATGTCAAACCAATTTTGCTAGCCTCTGTATATTACAATCTATCATTTAAAAATAGTAAACCCTATGCTTCTGTTCAACCTTTTAGAGTTTAAAATTAAAAACAGAAACCCCCTAAACCTTATTTAATCAAGGAAAATTAGTTTTTCTTCTGTACTAGACTTAAGAAAATTTGTGGGTATTCAGACCTCTTTTAGACACTGTTTAAAAATAGTAGGAACCCCAGCATTAGACATTATGATGTAGTTTCTCATTTGAAGATGTTTTGACCAAAACTTAGAGAAAATCATAAGGGTGTTAGAAACTAATGAACAGTGACTAATATTATTTTTCCTAGTTTATTTATGAAACAGAGAACCTAGGAAAAATACAGAGACTATTAGTTTGGATTAGTTTTAAATTAAAGTGATTTGTTTAGCCTAAATAAGACTGAAAATCAATTATTAAAGAGGCAAAACTATAACCAAAATGCTTAACAAAAATCCAGTGAACTTATAACCACCAGAGCCCCACTACAAAAATATGGAGCACCTCAGTCCAACTTTTTAAGTAAGGGAAATAAATACAAAGTGATAATAAGGCATTTTCCAACTAAATCATGAACAACCTCAAATAATGAGATAATGGGCAACCAAAAATTAGCTAAGCCCATGATGAGGTAAACTACCAGAGAAAAATGCAAACCCATGAAAAAAGAAGCAAACTCATACCATTTGTTAATAATTCAAGGGAAAGGCCATTTAATTCAAATAAGGCACCCCACCCCCTTCCCTTAAGCAAAAAGATGCCAAACTTCAGAATGATTGCTCTTGCACAAAACAATGACTAAGAAAAATAAGAATTCTGTTGTTTGATATTTTTCAAATATAGTGGTAGTAGAAAGCACCCATTTGGCTAGAAAATTGAGAAAACCATAGAAAAATAATTAAAAGGTATTAATGACTAGAAATTTGTATCAAGTCATGTTATAACACCTAAAAGTCAGCAAAAATAAGTTTTGAAGAATTACCCACTGTTAAATGGTAGTTGTAGTTCAAAGCACCTCTTTTACCCTAGAATTTAACAATTTTGTGCAGAGAAAACTATTCACTTTCTGATCCCCAAATTTTAAGACAGAGAAACACACACCAGTAGCAAGCCACTGTAATTTTTACAGAATTTTTAGAATTTTATAAAAGCAACTTGTAGTTCAAACCTACTCCAAAACATTAAAGAGAATAAAGAAAAAGGAAAGAGGAAATAAACCCCACCTCAATAAGTCTAACTGAGTACTTATCATTTATCCCTAAGACTTAAAGGAATTCAGTGGAACCCCTAAAAGTAAAACCTACCACTTGCCTTAGCTAAAGTTTAACTTAATCTACCAAGTATACCACCCAAGGGTCTTGCATAAGTAAAGTTGACTTTGTTCAACTCAAGAAAGATTATACACCTTTAAGTTATGATTTCAAAAAAAAAGGCACATATTATATCATGCATATATCTTACGCATTGCATTCATTAGATTGTAATCTAGCCGACGGAGAGTACGTGCTCATCCCCGAGCAAGGACCTGTCCAAGAGGAGGACCAGGAGCAGACTTCAGAGGCTGCCATTGAGGATCTCCCCGCAGCCCCAGCAATCGAAGGCAAGCCCCGGTCTTATGCATAACCATGTTATTATATGCTACTTTACTACACTTAATGCTTGTAGGTTTGTAATGTGCACTTAAGTGTAGGAGTTGCTTGAAACCTCTAGTTGCATGAACTTAGGACTCCTTTTTGAGATGGATACTAGTATGCTAGGTCGAGTAGCTGCTTGCTAATCAGGATCTCGGTAGAAGTCGAGTGATTTTTCTAGCACTCGCGCGAGGTCAGGAATTGATTGTATTCATCTTGATAATGGGATATATGTTGGTCTATGGACTTGGATCCAGGGAGGATGCCTTGTCCATAAGACGGGAAAATGAATTAAGGATTAATGTGTGGATACCTGAGTCAAGCTTTTGAACGTACTAAACACATGCCGGGAAAAATGGTAACCGGTAAACCTAGTACCTGAGTGAAGCCGGGCGCGGACTTTATCCCTCATGCGACCTGAGACTGGTTCTCCCATGCTAGCTATGGTGGGTACAAGTGCGGTCACTGCACGGCGGCAGCCGGGGTCAGTGGAGCATTGTATGCCAAGGCGGTGAGGCCTGGACGCGAACGGGGAATCGATGGGGACGGTTGTCATGTGTGGGGTCGGAGTACCCTGACATGCCGTGTGTTTAGGTTTCCCTTGCAAGGTTTAAAACTCGATTCGAATCGTCTGCTTCTCGCAGCTAATGAGACTGCTTGATTCCTTGTACTGCATCGAGTAAAAAGTGAAATGTGGTTATATGAGATAACTTGTTGTTTGAACTAATTGATTGTTACCATGTATGCTTAGAAAGAGCAAACTTAGCTGAATTAATGATACTAGAATTGGAAAAGCTAAAACTTGTTTTTAGACTCGGCTAGTGCTTTTGGCAAACCAAACCCCTCAGCCAAATAGCTGCATAGTCTAGAGGTAGAGGAGTAGACCCCTCACACCGGGTAAGTCTAGCTGAGTATTAGTATACTCAGCCTTGCTTGTGGCACCATTTTTGCAGGTACCATGCAGGAGTTGGTTGATGGTGTGACTTGGCCTACCACCCTGCCACCGGGTTGGACGGTCGAGTGGGATGTTGCTCCGGCAGGAGAGGAGCATGAGGAGTAGTGGGCTAGGCCTTGCCCATTTCCTCATTACCGACGACATCGATTATCCGCTGCACCTTACTTAATGAACTTATTTGCTACTCCAGAACTCCAATTTATGTAATAATTCAGTACTTAATTTGAGGTTTCCTGTTTTATTGTATTTCTTCTGTGACTCACCTTCGAGTGGGATTGTGGAATTTGATCCTGGTTAAGTGGCTCTATCAGACTAGATCTGAAGGACTGACGGGTTATTCCGATTTAAGTGTGTCACGGCCCTTGAGGCATGACTTAGGCACTTAAGCTGGAATAATTCGGGTGGTTCTGCCACAGCTGGTATCGGAGCAAATTCCACCACAGAGAAAAACAATAAACCAAGAATACCAATTTTCAAAATCTAAAACTTGCCTAGAAACTGCTATAGATCGTCAGGACTAGACCGCTAGACCTAGGACGAAAGGCCTTAGGCATAGAGGGGAATAGGTGGCTAATTAATTAGGCCCCGTGGGCCAATACCTATAATTTAGGATGCCCTAAAAAGGCACCCTATTTTCTTTTGAGAGGTAACGTTTCTTCCAGCATGCATGCATTATAAAACACAAAGAGGAATTAAAACTGAGCTAACCCCTTTTTCTTTAAAATCATTCGGGCTCTCTTTTTCTTTTTCCCTCCACCATAATCTTTATCTTTGATCCCCTTCCGCAGATGAATTCACCCACCCCCGCTAGTGGAGGAGACTCTCGTTTCAGTTCTGACTTCCTTTCTCGCGATGGCTTTCCATCCATCTTGTGGGAAGTGCTTAACTCCGCCGGTTACCCTACGCCCCCTTTGTACACGGTGCAGTTGTATGAGGAGCATCGGGTACCTCGTTGTCGGGTCTGGCTGGCCTTGGAGGCTCATCCCCTTCAGCCGGGTTGGCGTTCTCTTGACTCTGAGACGATCGGGCTCAGGACGGACGACACCGTTGAGGCAGCAGCCATGAAGGCTCTGACGACTTTCTGTGGCTACCACCCCCTGGAGATGGTGATGCACCCCTTGGGACTCTTCCCTGCTGAGAGGAAGGATGATCCCATGTGGTGTAACCGCGTGAGCCATGTGAAGGATGTGTGGGCCATGTATCCTGACTTGGTTGGGAGGGTCACTGTTCAGTGCATGAGTGCGCTGTACCGCCTTCAGGCCCTTCAGAGCGATGCTATGACACTTCTCGCTAACACCGCTCGGACTGCCAAGCTCACTCTCGACAGTCGGGAAGATTTTGTGGTCGACCTATCCACAGAGTTGGTGGAAAAGGATCTGCAGGTGGAGAGGCTGAACCAGCGTATCGCTACCCTGGAACAGCAGGTGGAGATCCGAGACAACACTATTGATGTCTTGGAGAACCAGCTTCACGATGTGCAGAGGGAACTCGAGGAAGCAAATGACCACCTGGACATGCACCACCTGGAAATGGAGGCCAATGAAGCAGGAAGCGAGGGAGAAGAGGCTCCCGAGGAGCTAGGACCAGCCCCTGGTGCCAATGGGACTACCTCCGCGATGCCCCCTTCACCCGCATCCAGTGTCGCTTCCACCGCTCAGGGTTAAGCTGTCACCTTGACATTTTAGGTGGATAGAAACCTATGCGAGCTTAGTAGTATCACATTTTGGACTAGGCTTGTGGGTACTTTCCCCTGATAAATGTAACCCTGTGAACATTTGGAATCTGTGGGATCCTTGTCACCATGTTATCTTCATTTCGAACCTGATATTATGATTATGGCATTCTTTTTCTTCTATATGAAATGATATCTTGCCGTTCGAAATTGTGAGTTGGGATAACAATGGCGACAATCTCTGTTTTCAGATGGCAGCTAGGCAGCGTCGCGGGCAGAACGAGCAGGTTCCCCCGCCACCTCCTCCAGCTCCCACAGTGCAGGAGCTGATGGCCCAGCAGAATGAGATTCTGCGACAGCTCTTGCAGCGGCAGCCCCACCCCCAGCAGCATGGTGGAGGCCAGCCTCAGCGACCTCCGGCTATGGCAACATACCAGGAGTTTCTGAGCACGCAGCCGCCCTTGTTCGCCAAAGCAGAGGATCCGTTGGACGCCGACGTATGGCTTCGCGTCGTCGAGTCCAAGTTTCCCCTCCTCACGGGAGACTGCCCTGATGCTACCAAGACCCGCTTCGCCGCGCAGCAGCTTCGCGGATCTGCTCGGACTTGGTGGGATCACTTCCGTGCTATGCTCCCCGCTGATCGTGAGGTATCTTGGGAGGAATTCAAGACTGCCTTCAGAGGACACCACATTCCAGCTGGCATTCTTGATCGGAAGTTGAATGAATTTCTGGCCCTCAATCAAGGAACCCGCACGGTACTGCAGTATGCGCAAGCCTTCAATGACTTATGCCAGTATGCAGGGTATCATGCTGATTCCGATGAGAAGAAGAGGGATCGCTTCCGCAGGGGTCTCAATACCAAGCTGCGGGAACGACTCAACACTGTCCGGGCCAATAGCTTCAATGAGTTGGTCAACATGGCCATCTCTCAGGAGGATTGCATTGTTGCTCACCGGGCAGAGAAGAAGAGAAAGGCACCGATGGCAGCACCATCCGCTCAAGCTCAGAGGTTCCGGATTGTTTCTCACAACCAGAGCAGGGGTTTCCAGCAGCAGGCAGGCAGATGGGTGATCAGGCCACCTCAGCAGCAGCAGCAGCCGACACCCAACCGCTACCCAGCTCCCGCCCCAAGGAACAATCAGCCTCCGCAGCAGCAGCAGTTCCGCCAGGGCAATGGGAACAAGTGTTTCACTTGTGGCAATGTGGGCCACTATGCTAAAAATTGCCCCAGGAACCAGCAGAGGCAGATGCCAGCACCAAATCAAGACAAGGGAAGAAAGCAGAAGGTGCAAGTCAGGCAAGGGAAGCTCAACTTCACTGCTCTTGAGGAAGTGCCAGAAGGAGCTCCTATCATGACTGGTATCTTTTCAGTTTATAATCAACCTGCTTTAATTCTGTTTGATTCTGGTGCATCTCATAGTTTCATTAGCCGAAAGTTCAGTGCTAAATGCAAACTGCCATTCTCTCACTCAAAAGGGTCATTCATGATAGTCACACCTGGGGGTAAAATTGCAACTAATCAATTAAACCAAAGTGTGCCTATTCAACTGGGAAGCCACATTATCAAAACCACTCTTCTTGTGTTGGGATTGGAGAATGTGGACATTATTCTAGGGGCAAATTGGATGACCTTGCACCAAGCTGTGCTTGATGTAGCCAGTCGTACCGTGGAAGTTAGTTCTCCCTTCTGCGGAAATTTCACTTTGATTTTGCCTAGTCAGGGTTCTTCTCAGTCATGTGCTTTCTCTATGACGGAGCTACCCCTGAAGAAGATCCCAGTAGTCTGTGAGTATGCAGATGTCTTTCCTGATGAATTGCCAGGAATGCCACCGGACCGGGACATTGAATTCGCCATCGAGTTGCAACCGGGAACGGCCCCAATTTCCAAGAGGCCCTACCGAATGCCACCCGCTGAGTTGGCAGAATTGAAGAAGCAATTGCAAGAGTTGCTGGATAAGGGTTTCATTCGCCCAAGCACTTCGCCTTGGGGATGCCCAGCACTGTTTGTGAAGAAAAAGGATGAAAGCTTGAGGCTGTGTATAGATTACCGCCCTCTTAACGCGGTAACTATCAAGAACAAGTATCCTTTGCCTCGTATTGATGTTCTCTTTGACCAGTTGGTCGGAGCCAAGGTGTTTTCCAAAATAGACCTTCGCTCTGGCTACCATCAGATCAAAATACGAGCAAGTGATATTCCGAAGACGGCATTCTCAACCAGATATGGGCTATATGAATTCTTGGTGATGTCATTTGGGCTGACAAATGCACCAGCGTATTTCATGTATCTGATGAATTCTGTTTTTATGCCGGAATTGGATAAGTTCGTGGTGGTTTTCATCGATGACATTCTGGTGTACTCAAAGAACGAGGAAGAACATGCCGGGCATTTGCATGTAGTGCTTCAACGTCTGCGAGAGCACCACCTTTACGCCAAGTTATCCAAGTGTGATTTTTGGCTAAAGGAAATCAAATTCTTGGGTCACACTATCTCTCAGGCTGGAATAGCTGTTGATCCTGATAAAGTGCAAGAGGTGATGAACTGGAAGCCACCAACAACTGTTCGTCAGATTCGGAGTTTTCTGGGATTAGCTGGTTATTACCGAAGATTTATTCCGGACTTCTCTCGAATTGCGAAGCCTATAACTGAATTGCTAAAGAAAGAAGTCAAATTTGTGTGGAGTCAGAAGTGCGAAGATGCCTTCCATGCATTAAGGCAGCATCTGACCACAGCACCAGTATTGGCGCAACCCGACAGCAGCAAGCCTTTTGATGTATATTGTGATGCCTCGGGCACCGGGCTAGGTTGTGTCTTGATGCAAGACAACCGAGTCATTGCTTATGCTTCAAGAGCACTCAGGCCTCATGAGCAGAATTATCCCACTCATGACCTTGAGTTAGCAGCAGTGGTTCATGCATTGAAGATGTGGAGGCACTATCTAATGGGAACCCACTGCAACATCTTCACTGATCATAAGAGCCTTAAGTACATTTTTACTCAGGCTGATCTTAACATGAGGCAGAGAAGATGGCTAGAGCTGATCAAGGATTATGACCTGGAGGTGCATTATCACCCAGGAAAGGCTAATGTGGTAGCTGACGCTTTGAGTCGGAAGTTGCAGTGCAACTGTGTTCTGATGGATTCTCGCATTAACACCTTGTGTGATGAGTTGAGCAAGATGCAAATTGAAGTAATTTCCTCTGGTTCTTTGTCTCACATTTCTGTTGAGCCAGCTTTGCAAGACCAGATCATTATGGCCCAGCTCAGTGACAAGGGAGTGCAGATTATCAAGAAGAATCTCCATCAGAAGATTGAGAAGTATAATTGTTTCCGCCAGGATGAGAAGGGTGTGTTATGGTTCAAAAGCAGATTGGTAATTCCTAAAGATCAGGATCTCAAGAGGAGAATTTTGGATGAAGCTCACCTCTCCAGATTCTCTATGCATCCGGGAAGCACCAAGATGTACCATGATTTGAAGCCTTTGTACTGGTGGACCAGAATGAAGAGGGAGATAGCCCAGTATGTATCAGAATGTGACACCTGTCAGAGGGTAAAGGCAAGCCACTTGAAGTCCGCTGGAGCTTTGCAACCACTACCCGTACCTTCGTGGAAGTGGGACGACATCAGCATGGATTTCATTGTGGGTCTGCCTAACACCTCCCGTCATCATGATTCAATTTGGGTTATTGTGGACCGATTGACAAAAGTGGCACATTTTCTTCCTGTGCACACCACTGATAAGGCTCAGAAGTATGCAGAATTGTATATTGACCGGATCGTGTGTTTGCACGGATTACCTCGGACCATTGTTTCTGACCGAGGAGCCCAATTTGTTGCCAGATTTTGGGAACAATTGCAAAAGTCTTTGGGAACTAAGCTAATCAGAAGTTCAGCTTACCACCCACAGACTGATGGTCAGACGGAAAGGGTAAACCAAATCCTGGAAGATATGCTGAGAGCTTGTGCGATCGATTGTGGCAAGAACTGGGATAAGCACCTCTCCTTGGCAGAGTTTGCTTATAACAATAGTTATCAATCCAGCCTAAAGATGGCACCTTTTGAAGCTCTCTATGGAAGAAGGTGCAGGACACCACTCAATTGGTCTCAGTCTGGTGAAAGAGAAGTTTTTGGACCTGATTTAGTGACTGAAGCCGAAAGGAAAGTCAAGCTAATCAGGAAGAATCTAGAAGCTGCTCAGGCCAGGCAGAAGAGTTATCATGATAGAAGAAGGAAACCTCTCCAGTTCGAGGTGGGAAGTTTTGTATACCTCAAGGTATCACCCACCAAGGGAATGCAGAGGTTTGGGATCAAAGGCAAGCTAGCCCCTCGTTACATTGGACCTTATGAGATCATAGAAGCATGTGGACCCGTGGCATACAAGCTGAAGTTACCTTCAAGGATGTCTGCCATTCACAATGTTTTCCATGTATCTCAGCTGAAGAAGTGTGTTCGATTACCGACTGAAATCTTAGCAGAGCCAGAATTGGAGATAGAGCCAGATCTCTCGTACCAAGAGTACCCCTCCAAGATTCTGGATTGCAAGGAAAGATCAACTCGGGCTAAATCGATCAAGATGTTCAAGGTCCAGTGGAGTAATCACTCAGAGGAGGAAGCTACTTGGGAAACCGAGGAATTCCTGAGATCCAACTTTCCCGATTGCCTACCTAAGGAAGTTGGTACGTAATCACCCCCAACCCCTCCTCCTGCCTTTCGAATCTAATTTCCAAAAATATGATCTTAATTCAGAATGAAGTAACTATAAAGAGAAACTTAAAAGGACTTCCTTCTGAAGTTGCAAAGAGAATGACATTCGAAGAGCAGTTTATCCTAATAATGGCAATCATCACCCTTTTTCCTATCAGTCTCACCCTTCGCTTTACCCCGGGAGGACTCTGGCCCGAATCTCGGGACGAGATTCCTTTAAGGGGGGAAGGCTGTGACACCCCAGTGTCACTCAGGGTTTTTCCTTCAAAAGCTAAACCTAGAACCATTATTTTATGTGAACCAAAGTAAGCATGAGCATCAAATAACTTAAGTAATGATGAAGTCACCAAGTACATACTTAAAAGTGTCATGATCAAAGCAATTGAGTCCCTTAAAAGATAAGATCATGCAACCCTAGTTTAAAAATCCCAAAATGAGCCCCAAGAGCAAAATTCAGAAAGTAAGAAAAAAAGGAAGTGAAAAGTTTAAAATTTTGAGTTGAGCCAATTATAAAAATTAAAGTATATTTAATGGGCAGCAAGAAAGATTGAGAAAGCTTAGCCAAAATAGCTCAAATAAAACCCCAAATCAAGCTTTCCATGTGTGGACTTAATAAGAATTCTGAATTTCAGATTTCTGAAAATCAGACCTTGATCCAAAGATCAGAGATGTTCACCTTGATCCTTAACTCGAATCCTAATGGTCCCATTGACAAAAATGTGCCTAACTAACCCCTCTATCGTGTGCCAGAAGATGGCATTGGGACGCGAGCCCTAGACACGACTAAACCTTGGATTTGCCTCGGATTTGCGCAGGGAGACAGACCAGATTTCCTGGCTCCATATCTCTGCAACCAGTAGGCAAAATCCTATGACCTCCACACAAGAATGGTAGCTTGTAGGGAGGGGAAGAGGTTTTGTGCATTGACCAAGGCGAGAGCAGGCTCGGATGAGCGACTACACGCGCCAGAACTTGGGCAGAACGCGTGCTCCCACGTGTTCGACCCTGGCCGGCGTGCCAGAGCTCGCCCAACCCGCGCGCGCGCGCTCCCCGGCGTTCGGTCAAGTCCGCCGCGCGTCCTCGCCCTCGGCCGTGCCCGCCCGCGCCTATAAAGCCTCCCCAGGCGCGCCTCACTTCACCCCGCACTCACCCTCTTCGGCCAGCCGCTTTCCTTAGCTCCGGCGAGCTTGATTTCCGCCCGCCATTGCCGCCCGAGCTTCGGCCACCGTGGCCAGCTCCCTCCAGCCACCCTCAAGTCAAGCCAGTGCTTCGGCCAGCTCCACCAGTAGCCCGTGAAGCTCGCCAAGCCCTCGGACCCAGCCGGACTTCACCGGAGGCCCGAGATCGACTTCGCCGGACTTCGGTCATCCGCCGCCGCGCGTGGACCGAGTTATCCGGTGAGTCTCCGCCCAATTCCTTTCGCTCATGTCTTCTCTGGCATCCCGTGAACCTCTCTGACCCATTCAATTGACCTATCTCGCCGTGGCCAGGCCGGTCTCCTCGCCGCCGACGAGCATCCCCGCCTGCGCGCGTGGACCGACCGACTCCGGCCATCTCCGACGGTGTTTCGCCCACCGTTGTGATCCCCAGGACCTCCCCTTCATCCTCGACCACTTCACCGGAGCAGTCTCGCCGCCGGTAAGCCCCTCCGCCCTTTTCCCCGCCGCGGCTACTGTTTAAGATTAGCTAAGGACCTCGGGTTAGGAGGTGAAGAACCCGAGGGGTTTTCTGCAATGTCAGAGACCCTGGTGAATAGTAACCTGAGGACTGATTCGCGAGGAAAAACTTAGAAAACGTCCAGGGACCCCAGTGCAAAGTAGTTTTCATTTAAATCGATTCTGAAATCCTTTTTAATAACCAGAGAACTTGTAAAATTCATAACTTGATGAATTCTTACTCAAAAAATGTCAAACCAATTTTGCTAGCCTCTGTATATTACAATCTATCATTTAAAAATAGTAAACCCTATGCTTCTGTTCAACCTTTTAGAGTTTAAAATTAAAAACAGAAACCCCCTAAACCTTATTTAATCAAGGAAAATTAGTTTTTCTTCTGTACTAGACTTAAGAAAATTTGTGGGTATTCAGACCTCTTTTAGACACTGTTTAAAAATAGTAGGAACCCCAGCATTAGACATTATGATGTAGTTTCTCATTTGAAGATGTTTTGACCAAAACTTAGAGAAAATCATAAGGGTGTTAGAAACTAATGAACAGTGACTAATATTATTTTTCCTAGTTTATTTATGAAACAGAGAACCTAGGAAAAATACAGAGACTATTAGTTTGGATTAGTTTTAAATTAAAGTGATTTGTTTAGCCTAAATAAGACTGAAAATCAATTATTAAAGAGGCAAAACTATAACCAAAATGCTTAACAAAAATCCAGTGAACTTATAACCACCAGAGCCCCACTACAAAAATATGGAGCACCTCAGTCCAACTTTTTAAGTAAGGGAAATAAATACAAAGTGATAATAAGGCATTTTCCAACTAAATCATGAACAACCTCAAATAATGAGATAATGGGCAACCAAAAATTAGCTAAGCCCATGATGAGGTAAACTACCAGAGAAAAATGCAAACCCATGAAAAAAGAAGCAAACTCATACCATTTGTTAATAATTCAAGGGAAAGGCCATTTAATTCAAATAAGGCACCCCACCCCCTTCCCTTAAGCAAAAAGATGCCAAACTTCAGAATGATTGCTCTTGCACAAAACAATGACTAAGAAAAATAAGAATTCTGTTGTTTGATATTTTTCAAATATAGTGGTAGTAGAAAGCACCCATTTGGCTAGAAAATTGAGAAAACCATAGAAAAATAATTAAAAGGTATTAATGACTAGAAATTTGTATCAAGTCATGTTATAACACCTAAAAGTCAGCAAAAATAAGTTTTGAAGAATTACCCACTGTTAAATGGTAGTTGTAGTTCAAAGCACCTCTTTTACCCTAGAATTTAACAATTTTGTGCAGAGAAAACTATTCACTTTCTGATCCCCAAATTTTAAGACAGAGAAACACACACCAGTAGCAAGCCACTGTAATTTTTACAGAATTTTTAGAATTTTATAAAAGCAACTTGTAGTTCAAACCTACTCCAAAACATTAAAGAGAATAAAGAAAAAGGAAAGAGGAAATAAACCCCACCTCAATAAGTCTAACTGAGTACTTATCATTTATCCCTAAGACTTAAAGGAATTCAGTGGAACCCCTAAAAGTAAAACCTACCACTTGCCTTAGCTAAAGTTTAACTTAATCTACCAAGTATACCACCCAAGGGTCTTGCATAAGTAAAGTTGACTTTGTTCAACTCAAGAAAGATTATACACCTTTAAGTTATGATTTCAAAAAAAAAGGCACATATTATATCATGCATATATCTTACGCATTGCATTCATTAGATTGTAATCTAGCCGACGGAGAGTACGTGCTCATCCCCGAGCAAGGACCTGTCCAAGAGGAGGACCAGGAGCAGACTTCAGAGGCTGCCATTGAGGATCTCCCCGCAGCCCCAGCAATCGAAGGCAAGCCCCGGTCTTATGCATAACCATGTTATTATATGCTACTTTACTACACTTAATGCTTGTAGGTTTGTAATGTGCACTTAAGTGTAGGAGTTGCTTGAAACCTCTAGTTGCATGAACTTAGGACTCCTTTTTGAGATGGATACTAGTATGCTAGGTCGAGTAGCTGCTTGCTAATCAGGATCTCGGTAGAAGTCGAGTGATTTTTCTAGCACTCGCGCGAGGTCAGGAATTGATTGTATTCATCTTGATAATGGGATATATGTTGGTCTATGGACTTGGATCCAGGGAGGATGCCTTGTCCATAAGACGGGAAAATGAATTAAGGATTAATGTGTGGATACCTGAGTCAAGCTTTTGAACGTACTAAACACATGCCGGGAAAAATGGTAACCGGTAAACCTAGTACCTGAGTGAAGCCGGGCGCGGACTTTATCCCTCATGCGACCTGAGACTGGTTCTCCCATGCTAGCTATGGTGGGTACAAGTGCGGTCACTGCACGGCGGCAGCCGGGGTCAGTGGAGCATTGTATGCCAAGGCGGTGAGGCCTGGACGCGAACGGGGAATCGATGGGGACGGTTGTCATGTGTGGGGTCGGAGTACCCTGACATGCCGTGTGTTTAGGTTTCCCTTGCAAGGTTTAAAACTCGATTCGAATCGTCTGCTTCTCGCAGCTAATGAGACTGCTTGATTCCTTGTACTGCATCGAGTAAAAAGTGAAATGTGGTTATATGAGATAACTTGTTGTTTGAACTAATTGATTGTTACCATGTATGCTTAGAAAGAGCAAACTTAGCTGAATTAATGATACTAGAATTGGAAAAGCTAAAACTTGTTTTTAGACTCGGCTAGTGCTTTTGGCAAACCAAACCCCTCAGCCAAATAGCTGCATAGTCTAGAGGTAGAGGAGTAGACCCCTCACACCGGGTAAGTCTAGCTGAGTATTAGTATACTCAGCCTTGCTTGTGGCACCATTTTTGCAGGTACCATGCAGGAGTTGGTTGATGGTGTGACTTGGCCTACCACCCTGCCACCGGGTTGGACGGTCGAGTGGGATGTTGCTCCGGCAGGAGAGGAGCATGAGGAGTAGTGGGCTAGGCCTTGCCCATTTCCTCATTACCGACGACATCGATTATCCGCTGCACCTTACTTAATGAACTTATTTGCTACTCCAGAACTCCGATTTATGTAATAATTCAGTACTTAATTTGAGGTTTCCTGTTTTATTGTATTTCTTCTGTGACTCACCTTCGAGTGGGATTGTGGAATTTGATCCTGGTTAAGTGGCTCTATCAGACTAGATCTGAAGGACTGACGGGTTATTCCGATTTAAGTGTGTCACGGCCCTTGAGGCATGACTTAGGCACTTAAGCTGGAATAATTCGGGTGGTTCTGCCACAATTGAGTCCCAAAGGAAGCCAAAAGATGCCCCGCAGTCCAGCCGCACGTGGACAAGGAATCCGCAGCCAGACTCCGGTCGAGACGGCCGCAATCAGCAGCAAGTGCACAACATCGCCAACCAGCATCCCGCTGCTGACCCCCCTCGTCGCCAGGAATATCCCCCCCCCGGGCCGCGGAAATGGAACTCGTGGTAGGGGCCGAGGGCGTGTGCAGCCGCCGCGCCGATTCTACTGCCTCTTCCATGGCGAAGATTGCGCCCACCAAACCAAAGACTGCCCCGAAACGAAGGCTACCAGAGACAGAATGGCACGGGCGCAGCCAGCCGACAACCCCAGAATTGTCGCGCACAATTACCAGCAACCCCCTCCACCATATATCCACGCTCCCGCCCTGCATCCACCGCACCACGCTTACCAACACCATCAGGAAGTACAAATCGTACCTCCTCCACCCCCACCACCACACCAGCAACATCAAAACATCCCCCATGCCCCAAAGCAGGAAGACTTCGCCGATCAACCATATCGCGGAGTCATCCACATGATAACTGGAGGGTCCAGTACTGACTTCGACACCAAGCGGCAGAAGCGGGACCACTACCGCAGCATCAACCATGTCACCGTCACTGGCCCAGTCGTGCAGACAAAGTGGTCCCACATACCGCTAACCTTCGACGCACGAGACGTCGACCTGCGCAGCGCCCCCCACTGCGACGCCATGGTTATCAATTGCAGCGTGGCAGGCTGGGACCTGCACAAAGTCCTAGTTGACAACGGCAGTCAGGCGGACATCATCTTCCTCCACGCCTTCGATCGCATGGGCATAAGGCACAGCCTGCTTAAGCCTTCGGACAACCCGTTGTATGGCTTCGGCGGCAAGGGCACCTTCCCCGTCGGCAAAATAGAGCTGCCTCTCTCCTTCGGTGTAGCACCCAATGCCCGAAGCGAGCAAATAACCTTTGACATTGTGGACATGGTATATCCTTACAATGCCATCATGGGCCGAGGCTCCATCAATAAGTTCGAAGCAGCCATTCACGGACTGTACCTATGTATGAAGATACCAGGTCCGTTAGGCGTCATCACAGTCTTCGGCAATCAACAGACTGCGCGCAACATAGAGCGGGACTTCGTGCCCGGTCAAAGAAACGTGCACTGCCTCACGGCCCAACGCGAGGTCCCCGCGCCTGCCAGCCCAACCAATAAGCAGCACGACAAGGCACAGCTGCAGAGCAACGACGGGACCAAGACTGTCCCCCTCGACCAGGCCACGCCCAGGCAGACAGTCATTATCAGCGAAGACCTTACTTCGCACGAAGAAGAGAAGCTCCTCGGCTGCCTGTCCAAGAACAAAGATGTCTTCGCCTGGTCAGCCCTCGATCTGGTCGGGGTTAGCCGTTCAATAATTGAGCACAGTCTGGGAATCGACCCTTCGGTACGGCCGAAAAAGCAGCGGCTTCGCAAGATGTCCGACAAGAAGACGGAGGCCGCCAAGGCAGAAGTGCACCGCCTCCTGGAAGCCAAATTCATCGAGCCGGTGGCTTACCCCACATGGCTCTCCAATGTCGTGATGGTGCAGAAAAAGAGCGGGAAGTGGCGAATGTGCATCGACTTCACCAGTCTCAATAAAGCCTGCCCAAAGGACAATTTCCCGTTGCCGCGGATCGACAAAATAGTCGATAGCGCGGCCGGATGCGAGGTCATGTCCCTCCTCGATTGCTTCTCCGGTTACCACCAGATATACATGAAGGAAGAAGACAAGGCTAACACCAGCTTTATAACACCCTTCGGCACATATTACTTCATCAGAATGCCGGAGGGACTCAAGAACGCCGGGTCCACCTTCTCCAGGCTTACCAAAACAGTGCTCGAAGGGCAAGTTGGCAGGAACATATTCACATATGTGGACGACATTGTCGTCTCCAGCAAGAGCAAGGAGGACCACCTCGCCGACCTCGCCGAAACCTTCGCGAACATGCGAGACGCACAACTCCGCCTAAACCCGGAAAAGTGCGTCTTCGGCGTTCGCCAAGGCAAAATATTGGGCTACCTGGTATCACACCGCGGCATCGAGGCCAACCCAACCAAGATTCAGGCCATCTTAGACATGACGCCTCCGCAGTCCGTCAGGGACGTCCAGCGCCTGACAGGCAGATTGGCCGCTCTCAACAGATTCATCTCCAAGTCCGCCGAGCGAAGTCTCCCCTTCCTCAAGACACTCCGTGGTGCAAAAGACTTCGCCTGGGGACCAGAGCAGGCGGCGGCCTTCGCCTCATTAAAAGAGTACCTGACAGAGTTGGCCGTCCTTACCAGCCCCGACCCCTCGCTCCCCCTGCTGCTCTACGTCGCGGCTTCGCCACATGCGGTCAGCGCGGCACTAGTGCAGGAGCAGATTGTCGAGGGCGTGGTCCGGCAGTGCCCCGTGTACTATGTCTCCGAAGTGCTGACACCGTCCAAGTGCAACATGACAGAGCTGGAGAAGATTGCCTACGCAGTCGTCATGTCGTCGCGCAAACTGCGCCATTACTTCGAAGCATTCAAGGTCCGAGTCACCTCAAACAGGGGACTCGGCGAATTATTCAGAAACCCGGAGGCATCGGTGAGGATTGCCAAGTGGGCGGCCAAACTCTCCGGCTATCACATCTGCTTCGAGCCCAGGACAGCCATCAAGTCTCAAGTCCTGGCAGACTTCGTCGTCGACTGGACTGGGCCAACAACACAGCCAGACCCGTCCGCAGAGAAGATTTGGACGATCCATTGCGACGGCGCATGGTGCCATGCGGGGGCAGGCGTCGCTGCAGTCATCACCTCACCAGTCGGGGTCAAGCACAGATATGCAGCACGACTCAGCTTCAATCTGGAATCCGACAGATGCACAAATAATATAGCAGAATACGAAGCAGTCATCCTCGGCCTCCGCAAGCTAAGGGCCCTCGGAGTCACCACCTGCATCATCAAAACAGACTCCAAGGTAGTTGCCGGCCAAGTCGAGAAAGACTATGCAGCAAAGGACCCCGCGCTCATGCAGTACCTCGCGGCCATCCGAAGTCTCGAGAGGCAATTCAAGGGGTTCACCTTGCAGCATGTGGATCGGGCCAAGAATGAAGAGGCCGACGCATTGGCCAAGGCTGCCGCCAGGGGCGAAACTCTGCCCTCTGACGTGTTCTTTCATGTCATCGGCACGCCAGTCGTCTGGAGCCCCGAAGGGCTCCAAATAACCAATGACAGCGAGGGCCACCGCATAGTCAACCTTATCATGACCGAAGACTGGAGGGCACCAATAACCCTGTTCCTACAGGGGTATTATCATCCAGCCGACATCAGTGAGGCCAAGCGCCTCAGACATCGAAGCCGAGACTTCGCACTGATTGAAGGCCAACTCTACAAAAAAGGGGTCAGTCAGCCAATGCTTAAGTGCGTCACCGAAGCCGAAGGCATGCAGATCCTACGTGAAGCGAGGGATCGGCCGGCGGCGTAGCGGCAGCGGAAGAAGACGAGGACGACATCGCTACGTACCGTCGGCGGCGGCGGGCGGTCTGCTTCACTCGAGCTAGATCTCCGACGAACAAGAGCAGGGCAGGCAGACGAGCAGCAAGACAGCGGAAAGGGCGGCTAGGGTTTTCGCAGAGCGCGGAAATTAAAGTTCAAAAAGCACCGACCCCCGCCCCCTTTTATAGGCAGGGCGCGGCGCTTCGGGAAACCCGCATTCCAACAGTACGCCGTCAATCAACGGTCATATCAAAAACCCCCGCGGAACCACTTCGAGCGAGGGCAGCGTCTCCGCCATCTAGCGACGTCTTTGGCACCAGGTGACTTTGTCGAACCGGTCCCTCGGAGGGCAAATGTTGGGGCGAAGGCAAAGACGCCACCCTTCGCTCGAAGCCTTCGCTGCAGCAGCTGAGCTAACAGAAACAAAACAGGCAGGGACACCCTTCGCTTGGTTGGCACCAGACGAAGACCGGCGACGAAGGGCATCCCACAGTGCGGCCTCGTCCAGCTCAGAGGCCCACGTGCGATCCGGCCCATCGTAACGGGCCCCTCGTGGCCGCCGTGCGCTACGGGCCTAATTTGTAAAGGCATCCCTGTAATTACGGTCTGTAACCCCGCTTTATGGGAATATTCTGGGGATAATCTAGGTAGCTGAGGGCACATGCGTCCTTAGCTCAAGGCGCTGCGCGCTCAGGTACCTATAAATACCCCTGCACAGTGCCCGTGAGAGGCCAGATTAACAGAGCTATTGCCATCTAGCGCGAGAACCCTGTTGACGTCACTGTTCACCCTTGTTGGATCCCCTTGCAACTGAGAGCAAGTTCCAACAACGAGTACATACACTTACATGTATTACATGTATTCTTTAGATGGATAATAATAGATAACCATTTTACTCATTTTTCATATCTGAAGACATCTTAGAGGTTAAACTCTTTGCTACTCTCATGTATTATTAAATACTTACAGAAGAATGCGCCAGGAATTGCATGTTCAAGTACACACGAGCAAGCACTCCTGTTGATCGAAGGTTGTTCAGTGAACTGGCATATTCAAGTGGCCACAGTAGCAAGTGTACCACATTGGTGATTGGTGGATGAGAAGTTGAATGAACACAAATATGAGAACTTATTGATATTTGCGCTAAACCAACTGATATGTTCCAATATTGCAAGTGCGTACAAGTTATTAATTATTGTAGTCATTTCACAAAGTAATGTTCATGCACGGTGTTTGTGAATGCACAAAAGGAAGCATCTGGCATCTGTTTAGCGATGTAACAAGTGTATAGAATCATTAAGGAAGTGAAAAGCATCACCTGACCATCAGGACCAGTCCGTGTCCATCATATCTAGGTTTGGCCTATACTTTAGGAGGTCTTCCTCATCCGAATGCCCATCCTTCCAGTATATAAATTTGGTCAAACATTAGATAGTTTGACTTAGGACCAAGTTTTTTTTGGAACAAAAGGAGTACAAAGTATTAGACAATATGTATACAGGTAACAAGTAGATGGATGATAGTGATTGGAGCGTCAGTATACTAATCAGTATGTTCAATTTTTCACCATTGATGAGATACATGAGAATTTGATTATTCTATCTTTAATCATGGATGAGAAAACATAAAAATGACTTCAACTTTCCTTTTGTGTGAAACCTCAGCGACACAATAATATAAAGGAAATCTGTTTATAAGAATGATGTTGGCCACTTACCCATCCAAATGAAAAGGGGAGGTTATTTCCGGTTCCCAGAGGCACAGTTGCCACTGGAGGTGGGTGGGAAAGCTTAAGGTCACTGACTACCCCAAGCAGCCAGCTAGCTGTACCATCACCGCCTGCAACCTAATTGAAATCTGTTAAGTCAAAATAAGTACAATGGGAAAGCAAAATAGATAGATACCACAATATAACAATAATCTAAATTCTGAAAGTGTTATGACTCACAATTAGCCTCAGTGTCCTCCAAATTTGAACTGCAAGAATGTGTCCTTCCATCTTCAGCCTTTCAAGGTTGGCATATAAACGATGCAATACCTTATCTGGAGCCTCTTTTGAGAGATCAAAAACCTGAAAGTAACTGAGCAGCTCCCACAAAAATTACAGATTCAAAATGCAATTAAGACCAAAAGCATATTTCCATGGTCTAGCATTTCCAGAAAGACAAAAGGTACCTGTGCTTCATTGAGAAGCTCACGATATGTTTTGATTAAACTACTTCCAAGTTGGCCTCCAGATCTTGAGTTGATGAACACTACAATGGGGAAGGGTGCCGCATGATCAACAAGTACTTGTTGGGCACCTGGCTTCAGAATGTAATCTGGAATGTAGTAGTCCTCCAGAGGCCCACATGGTTTAGAACAAGAACCAACCACGGTCTCTGCCTCACCTTCCATCCTGCAAAATCATTCTCATAATTTTAATGGGATAACTCACTGGTGCTACAAATGTTTGCTCCCTCCATTCATGAATACAAGGCATATTTTGATTGGGTGGTCCTGAATTATTTTATCTTTACAATAGAATCAACACCATCCTAAAAGCGCTTTGGATATGAACCTATTGGTGCAACATTTGTGCATGAAGCATGAATAATTCCACTAATTGTTGGTCAAGTTGGATATGAATCTTTTGATGCAACACTTGTGCACGAAGCATGAATAATAATGTGACCAATTGTTGGTCAAAACTTGAAAAGTTTGAGTTTTGCAAATCAAATACTCCCACAAATAGATGATGGATCTGCTATTTTAGCATCATCAACATAAAATAACCGTGAATAATTTTTTGAGCACATCAGATTACAGGAAATGGAGAAGGAAAAGAGTAAGAAGCGGGTAGAGTTTATTGTTTATTGTGCAAAATTAGCAAACCTGTAGTTGTTATTAAGTCCAGTCCAAACAAAGGGGAGAAGGCATTGTTCGTTAGAGTCTGAGCTGCCATCAAAACAACTAAGCCACTTATCAATCTGCACCCATGAATCTCACAGATCTAGCAAAACAAAATGGAACCAAAACACACATGAGGCTTAACAGCGAGTTGGAAAATCTGCGACAGAATTCACCTTCTAGTCAAGGAGCAGGAGGAAGGCCTCAAGGCCCTAGGCACCACAGTCGATGTAGTCGTGGTTAACATGCGAGAACATCACTACATCTGTCAGCCAACACGTAACAAAACTCAACCTTTAAGAAAAGCAAACTGGTTATAAGTAACAAGATATTGACATACATAAGTTTACAACATTTTAGTAAAGAGTTTGAACTGAAAGTTATAACAGCCAACTTTAAAGAAAGTACAAAGCTCTAACTTTTACATGTATTAATATGTAGCACAAACTTCATTTTGCTTCAAAGAAAGTAAGTAGCTGCAGGTTATTAAGTTAGCAGTCAACATGAGGCAATATAATTTCTTTAAGAAATTGCATATACATGAAAAACAACAATCTCAAACTGTAGCTATGAACAAAATTCGATGAACAGTAAAAAAGAAGTGAAAATTATTATATCAATCATAGAGGTTATAAAGCATGAGATTAATAGGTATACCTATATAATTGTACCATGAGTCATGTATGCATAACTTTCAGAGTGCAATAATGAAAGCACATCTTTCAGCATTCCCAGCTGATCTTGGTATGGACATTGTAATCTACACTACTGAGAGGAAAAGGAGCACCAATTAGACTCTGCACCTGGAGCTCTACAAGAAAAGGCTAAATAACATGTAAAACTGTGACAAATATGCATCTCCCTCGTTAACGGGTATGCAAACAAGCGAAAATACAATGCTTTCTTCCTGGAGAGCTTTGTAGAATACATATATCTCACATTTCTATGTGCTGTTATGCAGAGTAATGATGGCAGATACTGGTGTAGCAGGAGCTTGGCCTGAAGCCCGTGCCTGATTCTTCTCTGTGTGAGGACTTGGTTCTTGGTTTGGCTGTGGGGAACAAATTTGGAACTGTCGTCAACTGCATGACTTCAGTTCAGGTTTAAAACCTTATCTAGCTTATTGTGATTGTCTTGATTATGCCATTGAAGAACTTTTAAGATTTGTGTATTATGCCACTAAGACATATTACCTTCTCTGTGTTAAAAAGGCATGTTCTGCTTAAACGACTCGGCCAACTACGACTCTCAGTTGTAGTCTTCATGGTTTTGTTCCTCCATTCTTGGCACGTCCTTATCTGCAAATGAATGTCAACCTTCCATTACTATCTACCTGCGATGTTTCATCATGAAATTCTTCACCAAAGATGCTACTTCGTCACAAATTAGTAACATTCTTTCCCCCATATAGTTGATATGGTTCGAGTGTACTGAGCACTAACAATTGCAGCTCATGAAAATAAGGCCCTTGATTTTTGTCATAGAACAAGAGCGGCTATTTTAATTGCAGCACTCACATGAAAATAAATCTACTCTGCATGCCGGGGATTGAGGCGACTGAAGTGTGAGCCTTCAGCTGCACCTGACATAGTTGATACAGTTTATGATTTCATCGAGCATCACTGCCTTGCCCACCACCCAAAATGAGAAACATTTTACTCTGAATTCAAACCTAAGCAGCACACCAAACTACTCGAGTGACAGCAAGTGCCTGAGAAAGAGATTTTGGGGGCGGGGTGGTTGCCAAAGGCAGGGACGGCTGGGACGAGGGATGCGGAGGGGGCGGGGGCGGAGCACGGTCGAATCGCTCTGGATGAAGCGAACGGTCTAGATTTACGGATGGCAGAACGAGAAAAGGCAGGCTACCCTTAGAGCCTTAATAAGTAGTATAGATGTTGGAGAGTAAGTCAGTAAGATTCCCAGAAAGAGAGAGAGTACCATAATTTTTTATGTCAACTTTTATCAAATTTCATTGCTGATTATACATTGATGTCATTCTTTTAGGATTTGTTGCTTAAGTATCTTAACTCAAATACAATAGAGTTCCTGAAGGAACAGATGCTCATGATTTAGACAACAAAATTTGGGATTATGTTTTGACTTTTGAAGTCCGGAAAGAATGAAAATATCTTACTTTGATCATAAAAGAGTACGAACAGCAAATAAAACACAATTCCTAACAAAATACAATTTACCACGAGATCTACATCTAACTGCGATGAAGGGCATGTCCCATGCAGTGGTGAGACATTGTGAGAGCATTCTCACTAAATCTCCACATTTGCTAGTTCAAAACAGCCTCTCCATATTTGTGGGAAGGCTCGCCTTGGTTTATGCCTTGCCCAGATCACAAGTATGCCCTTCTTATCTGCATCTAACTACGCTAATCATACCATAATAGTGAGAATGGGAGAGAAGCAGTACCTTGCAGCGCCAGTTGTCGCGGTAGAAAATGAATTAGAAGTGGTTGCTACAGTCATTCCAAAAAAGGGGCAGCCCAGCAGGATAATAGAAAACTCAGATGTGCAGATCTGCAAAAAGCCAAAAACAATTGCAGTTCAGGAAACACTTACCGTGCTTAGGACAGTAAATTCCTTAAACAAATTTATATTGGTCATCCAGGCATCATCATGTTCATATCCAAAACCTGTGATGAGAAGTGATTGTTCCACCTAGAGAATGAGTGGACGAGTGCCAATTAAAAATAATAACTTGAAAACTTACATCTACATACACAATCGGGTTATGTGACATTTAATTCAGATATCCAAAAACACTTCTTACAGATGATTTGATGTGTGAGCTTGTGGTTTAGGCCCGGGCCATAAGGACTTTAAAAAATCCAATGTTTCTAGTGCAGAGTGCTTGCTAGCTGTAGGTTCCAATGTGGCATTTCAGTTTATATCCCCCTTCGACTGCTTGTTTCAGTGGCTATGCTGCAGCTAATGCTGCTAGCAATCAGCTAGCCTAACTGTAGGTGCACGGCCCGGCAACCATTTTAGTGCAGGCAAACATGGGTGCATTGTTTGTATCTCATATGGTAGACTTGTTTTAGGTAGCGAAAGGTGTGATTCTAGAAAGAAAAAATATTTCATGGTCATTGTTGACTCCTTTAGGTAAATATTCAGTATTTAAGTTCAGTAGTATGTGAATCACTCTTAATCTAAATAAAGGAACTTAAGCACCAACTTACTGCTTAAGCACCAAGCAATGAGCTAGCAAGCTGCTTACAATATTTTAGAAAACTGCTACTAACTAATTGACAACCTAGCAAATAGTCCATGCTTTTCAAATTATAAGACATTTTGGATTTTTCTAGGAACGTAGATTTTTTCTATTAACATAGCTATACAGTATTTCTAAAAACATATTTAAAGCAATGTATCTAGAAAAGAGAGAAATGTCTTATAATTTGAAAGAGAGAATAATATGTAACTCATAAGACAGCCTACACAGTAAGGACCGCCAAAAACGTTGAACTTCATGTAGGCCAAAAAAGATTATTGACACAAAAAGAGTGTTTTGATATTTTTTTTTCATGTGTGTGTGCAGGAAAGAAATCATGTTTAGTAACCAGAACTTTCTTTTCACATTATACGTAGAAGACTTTACCTTATATTAAAGGAAAGAAGGTTAATGTTATCACATCATAGTCCTAATTGGTCAAACCTGATTTTTGCATATTGTTTCCTCGTCCATGCTTGCCATGTATACCCCCACGCCGAGCCTCGTGGTAGTATTTAACCAAAAGGTTAACACAGTCAGCCTGAACAAAGCAAGTTTCGGATGAAAATACCCAAAATTCGAGATGGTTGAGATGCGAGGCAGCATAGTATAGGAAAGAAAGCAAACCTTAAGTATATCAATGCATCCATTTCGCAATGAAGTTTCTGTCCGGTAACCCGCCATAATTTTCACAAGATGATTTCTCAACCTATCAGAAGCAGGAGTGAACACTCGAACCAGGGAATGAAATGGTTGGATTAAGGATCATGGCAGATCATTTCGAGCATTTTTGCCAAGGTTTCAGCCATGCAAGAAATTTTTTAGCTTATAGTTTTTTTGTGATAAATTTTGATGAAAGCATACCGAGTTATTTCTAAGCCATCAGGAACCAAACTGACAATTTACAAAGGATCAAGATTGCCAACTGTATGTTCCAATAGATTCCTTACCTGCCCAACAAACATAGAAATTGAACAAAGAAACATGAGATGACTCAGTCTAAGAAAGATTATGCACCATTTATTTCAGTTACCATTTCAAGCTGGAGCACCATTTATTTCAGTTACCATTTCTAAGAAAGATTATGCACCATTTTTCTAATCAGTTCTTCCCATAGTTCATCATCAGGCTGCTCCATAAATCCAACAATTTGTATGCATTTTCAAGAGTTATGTTACTGTTCAATCATATATATCAAACGTTGGCTAATATAGATCAGGATGTCTCATAAATGGTAATATAATGGATAGGCAAGTTCATAAATATACCTAGCAGTTACAATACAAAAGACCGTATGAACCGAGAACTTATACTAATTCTTTCCTGAAATAAAAGGCATTGAACACTTCCTTTTCTTAAAATAATTTAAAAAGAAAGAAATTCAGTGAGATTTTTGTAGGTATACTTCATCTGGCTTACATAAGATATTTCAGTTATTTCTATAATCATTTATGATAGTTGCGACAAAAGACAATTTGGACCACTTCGAATAGAAGTCCATGTTACTCCCCATCTAGGTAAGTTCAATTTACTTTCAGTGATCAAGTACCTGCTCTTTGACCACCCAATCGAGGAATGCTGGATTTCTCACACTGTCGGATTCTACAACTTTTTAAACCACTTCGAATAGAAGTACATTTTTCTCCCCACTAACTAAAATTTTGTTTGGATGTCAGGCTACATATAGGGGACATCTTTAGAATGTCTACTAAGGTAGCAAAAATGCAGGACTCCGGACAGGTCGACAACAGACATTACCTTTGCTACAGGCACTGTCAACGTCCTTCTGCATCTTTCCAACATGACACATAGAAGTCTTGCATTTTTTCAGGTCATCATCCTCATCTCCTTGTTCACTAAGAACAATGTGCAATGCAGATATGATCCTCTCTGTAGTTCCTCCAGTGCCTAGTCTCTGATAAAAAATGTTGATAATATTTGAGAGAATTTCTTAGCGGAGTACAAGTGCCAAAATAGTATAATGGAAAGAGCGGAAAACCTTACCAGTTTCACAGAACGAGAAACGCTTTTAATAATCCTTATTGCTGAACTGCGAGAACGCTTTTTGGTCATATCCAAAACAGGAAGGGGAGCTGCCCCAAGCATCACATCCTCCATGCCCCCAGCACGTGAGCCAAAAACTCTCCTTTCTTGCCATATGTCAACCTAAGACACCTTTGTGCGTTACTAATATGTTTTTTAGATACACGACAATGTTAACAATCCTTATTACTGATCTACATACAGTCTAGATTCGGAAAATGGACATAACGTCGAACTGAACTAATCACACACAATAAAAATTCTATATTCGGAAAATGGACATAACGTCGAACTGAACTAATCACACACACTAAAATCCATGAGGTAGAAGTGCGCAAGCATGTGGCAACTAACCGAATCATTGAGATGAGTAAGCGTTGAATGTCCTCTTTCATAAACCCCCAACAGTCACCTATCAAGGAAGCGGGCAGGCATTACACCAAGTAGCTGGCAGGACATCACGGACAGTGAACAGGATAAACATGGTGACTAACAGGATTATAGGACCTCACGAAGCTACATAGTCCAGAATCAATTTATGGGAATAACATAGAATCGAACCAATCACACAAACTAAAAAATCACGAGATACAAGCATGTCAACTAACTGAATCGTCGAAAGGAGCAAGGGATGAGTGTCCTCTTGTAGAATCCTCCAACAGTCACCTGTCAAGGAAGGAGACGGGCATTAAAACAGGTCGCCAGCAGGCCAGCACATAGTGAGCAGGAGAAACACAGTGAATAACAGCACCTCATGGATGTACATAGGCCATAATCAGATTATGGGCATAGCGTAGAACTGAACCAATCACACAAACTAAAAATTCACGAGGTACAAGCGTGCAAGCATGTCAACTAACAAAATTGTCGAAAGGAGCAAGGGATGAGTGTCCTCTTGTAGAATCCTCCAATAGTCACCTGCCAAGGAAGGAGGCAGGCATTAGAATAAGTAGCTGGCAGGCGAGCAAACACAGAGAACATGTTGAGCATGTTAAATAATATTTAGACCATGTCTGCGACCATTCTTCCACCAGTACCTTAGCACAGGAATTGAACCGGTAAAGAAAACTGTAATTTCTCTACTACCTATTAAGGGGCAGGGGGCATCCACAGGCGAGGCCATGCCCCCGCCGCCCCATCCTCCCCGCCCTCGAACCCCAGCTGTGCATGCCCCCAGCCTCCGCCCCTGCCATCCGCACTGGTCCGTCCCTCCACCTCAAACTCACACGGTCGCACTGGTCAAAGAAAATCAATGGCATAATTTTGGACATGAATTTAGGGTTATTCAGTCAGAATAAACGTAGGACCATTAGCACATGATGTTGAACAAATAGCGACAGTTCTGTTCCAGAAGAAACAAGGTGGTATATGTGACCACCTGAGTTCACATCACCATTACTGAGGAACATAATGACAGCACATATAGATGGTCCAATTCATAGAAAGCTGAAACAGTCATGCATTCTGATTTATTGTCAATGGAGGCCAATTCATAGAAATAGTCATGCATTCTGCTAGTCCAATTCATAGAAAGCTGAAACAACTAGTCCAATTCATTATCTTGTTGCGAACCAGCAATGTTTACTGGATACTGCTAGTAACAGTGTCCTTTGGTCAGAGGACCGTTTGACAAATTCAGCAAGCAGATCCTAAAGCAACCAGCACAGCATTATAGAAATACACTTGTGCACAAGGAGTATATAGGACAAAAATAAACCGTGCAACATAGCAAACATAGAATGACTAAATCAAGCCATCTAACTATTTATGAAGTGGATGTAAGATGAGAAGTGGAGAAAAAGAATAGTATGGTATTACTCTATAGAATTTAGAGATTATGGACTCACCTTTTATTGTTGTACAGAGTTGACAACCATCAAAGCATAATAAAAAGGTGTGAGATCATCCCCATCAGTATAACTCAAGGGCATAGCAACATAGCTGGTTCACAACAAGATAATGACAAATATTCCATCCCAAACAAGACACAGCTCAAGTAGAAAACATAGTTCTCTAATCAGGTTCATGTCATGTCTTCTAACATTGTTAACAAAGCTATACTCAAACTCAAACTTGAGATTTGCTGCAACGGTTATTGGAGAATGCAATAACTATAAGCATCATTTTCATAGCACATCTAGTTCCCCACTCGTGGATTCGACTACCAGGAGAGAATGGATTGTTCAGACAAAAAGGCAATAGGCATGAAACAGTTACTACTATGAAATTCATCGAAATAAACCCAACACTTCATGCCTAACAGAAGCAGTTGGTATTTTTGTTAGGGGAAGACAAATTGGTCTGTTTATTTAGCTGTCAGAAACAAACTGTTGAATTGAGTGGTTGAAAACGATTATGTCTTGTAGAATATCAACTACATTCAGTTGGAGAGGGACTTCTGAGTGTCAACTTCAGACAGAAAGTACAACAGCAATGAACAGCAAACAAAATAACTCAAGATAGTTCTATGTTCAGCTGGAGTAACATGTGAGGGTTTTTCCGGACAATAAGGATAGTAAGAATAAAAACAGTGGACAGATGAAAATGGAATCTTACATTGATAAAATGGAGTAACCAAATGCATATAAGAAGCACGGGCAGATCTACACACATACTGAATTTTTTAACACTACATGGCGTACTGATAGTAAGAAGAAAACAAGAGATAGATGAACATGGAATCTTACATTGCCCTGAGCTCGATGCAGTTCTTGATCTTTACAGGGATTGGGTCATGCAAGCTGTTCTACAGAGCTCTGAAAAGGGAGGAATGCACATCCATGAGTAGGCAGCAGCATAAATACAAGATTCATCTCATACATATCCCTATTCGGGGTGGGTTATTTCTACTCATAGAAGTAGAACAGAAGGCATGCTAGATTTTGATAAGCACCTAGGTTAGGTATACACTATTTCCAAAATTGTGTACATATAAAAGGTAAAAGTGGCTTGCAATTTGGAATGACAGGAGCCAGGAGTATTTATTTAGGCTTTTAAGTCACATGCGCATACAGAAGATAGTGCATAAACTCCACTAAATCATTGTCTTTATGTATGTAAAATTGTGGTGGATAATAACAATAACTAAGACATTTTCTAGTAGTACCATTGTCATCTCTACATGTATCTTAAATAATGAGCTAGACATAAAAAAGACGTTGACCTTTCTTAGCTCGCTTCCTCGGACTCCCGACCAATGGGCACATGAAACCTAGGAGAGACAGAGCTAACTTGAGATTGCCTTGGATTGCAGAACCACATTTCTCACTCAGAATTCAACTTTACAGGAATGCTAATAAATGACCATGTTCCTTAGCTTGTACCTCCAGTTTGTCCCAAGAACTTCTTGTCTTGTCCAATGCACAAAAGCACAATAGAAGAACCCAACACAGCCAGCTCGCCTACAGTGCATGCGATCCTTTGCACATAACTATACAAAGAAAAACAGGATTAGCTGATGTTGCCTTTTCCTGGCAAAAGAAAATAATAATAATAATAATAATAATAATAATAATAATAATAATAATAATAATAATAATAATAATAATAATAATAATATGCAATTTGGTCATTCTCTTCAATAACAGTGTTCCATTGCTTTGTTTGTGCACTGTTTGGACCACAGACTGAAATATCACAAAAAGACATTCCAAACGAAATAGCAGATACTGACATTCCATAATACCATATCTAATACATATGGAGTATGAAACATATTTGTCTTCCCTGTGTTGCTAACATGTCGAAATGATTAAACATGTCATGGTGTCACTTATTAATAGTATGTTTCATGATTCGTTGGATAAAAGAGTAAAGTCTATTGGCTTTACTGCATTAATATGTTTCATGCAGTAAAAAAACAGAAGGTTCCGAACAGGCATCGATGTGTAGAACAGACTCAACAATATACGCGCATCAATCAGATCAAGGCATCTAGCAAAAAAAAACACGCACACCTCCAGTCCTACAAAACTGAACTTGATGAGTGTCTGTTAATATCCACAACCAACAAACACACGGCAAACATGTCACGGAGCCACACATCATGGATAGATCGACTAATCCCACCGCTCAGATCCCTCGACGCGCCCAGATCAATCAAACCAAGCAGCGGCTCAGGAACCGGAGCACTCGAAAAACGAAAGTGCGGGGTGAATGGAGATGGAGGCATGGAGCAGACAGACGTACCAGTGGATGTGCCGCTGGGTACGGCCCCCTCGCATAGCTGCCGTCACTGAGGCCCACGTCCACCTGCGCGCAGCCGCACAACACAGTCAGTCCAGATCCAACGTAAAATACAAAACCTGAGGTGAGGAGGTCTTGAGCACATCGACGCGCTGAACCGGGAAACAGGCAAACGCTAGAACTTCCGATTTCTAATAAAGCTGGGCTGAGCCTTTGATCTAAACAGAAAGAAAAAAGAGGCAAAACCAAATTTACGGCCCCTGGAAGACTCGGCAAAGCAAAAACGTCGAACCTCGACGGTGGGGTTGTCGCGGCTGATGAAGATCTGCCTTGCCTTCACCCACGTGATCGTGACCGTCATCTCCTCCTCTCAAATTTTAAGCCAAAAGCTAGATAGTAACATTTAGTCAACTCAAATTTAGAGCATATCCTTCAAATAAGTTACCAAATCAATTATCACAAATAAAAGGGAGGAGGATACATGTTAATTTCTATTATATGAGTTAACCATGAGTCATCATCAGCACCCTTAGCTAGATTATAAGGCGAAACTATCATCTAGGAGTTTTGCACTATTGCTAAATTGCCAAAGCAATATTAAACTAACCATGCTCGAAAAAATTGAAGTCATTATCAACACTCTTGGCTAGATTATAAACGTGAAGCTATCATATAGGAATTCCAAACTATAGCTTATTGATTGCAGAACAAAATCAAAATACCAAAGTAAAATCAAATTAATCGCTTTCACTCCACAGAGCATTGCCATGAGCTACAATTACCTGTGAGCAGCAGCAGGAATGAACCTTCAGGCCGTGCGAGGAAAGATACTGTTTTGGCAACCTTTTCCAAGCACTCCTTACTCTACATCATCAACCAACGAATAATAGCCATTTCTCCTCGATGTTTCCTATCATCTCAAATGTTAAGAACTGATCAAACACTTTTTAATAGGCAATCTCTGGTAGGGTAGAAACAGTACCATATAGGGAGGGTCGGCAATGATGACTCGGTAGGCGTGCTTCATCGCCGCCGGCAGCTCCTCCGGTCGGTTGTAGTCGTAGAAGGTGAAGTCGCCGCCGTACTGCCCGAACCGCTCGTCGTACTCCAGCAGCTGCGCGGGCACTCCGGGGACCGTCTTCTTCAGGCAGGCGTAGAGCGTCGGGCATGCGATGCAGGCCACGGCACCAGCGGTGGAGCCTGATCCAGAAGGGGAGACAAGGCGGACGACCTCCTCCACGAGCTCCCGCGCGGTACGCTCATCGTACCAGAACTGGCTCAACCGCCAGTCCTCCGGGACCAGCTCTACCCCGTCTTCCCCTCCTCCAGCTTCATTCTGCTCCTCCGGACGATGCTGTCCCGCCAGGAACTCCCGGAGCGCCTCCATCGCCGCAGCGCTGAGTTGAGGCACGTTGTCGTCGTCGTCTTCCTGCTCCCTGACCTCCCCGCTTCCGACGCGTTCAGCACCGACGACCCCGAGTCGTTCGCCTCCATCTCCACCGGCGGCGGCGCCTCAGCCACGTTCAAATCCAGCTGTGGAGTTGCGCGTGCAGCCGGAATCGGGGGAGGAGAGGGGAGGAGAGGGGAGGTCGGGGGCGACGGTGAGGGTTTCGGGGCGCGATAGCCGGAATCGGGGGAGGAGATGGGAGGTCGGGGGCGACGGTTTCCAGACGACAGGGTTTCGGGGCGCGATAGGAGCGGGATCGGTGTGCGCCTGTGCGGGATCGCGGAACGTAGGATCGGACGGCTGGGATTACAGAATGGTAGAACGGATGGTTGAGATCGTAGAATGGCAGAACGAGAAAAGGCAGGCTACCTTTAGAGTCTTAATAAGTAGTATATATATATATATATATATATATATATATATATATATATATATAACAATAGCTAAAATGACTACTATTTTGAAACGGAAAAAGTACAAATTGTTATTTATAGCGACCATTTTAGTAGAGGTATATAGATAGTTTCCCTAGTGTGCTTGACCTCTCCAACAAAAAATCTAGAAATCTAGAAATGTACTCATTTTTCCCTTGAGGAAGTACCCCTGATCCTCTAACAAAATCTACAAGTGCTTGCACTTGTTTTGGGAGTGGTGGAAGAGAGTCTTTAGGGTCTGCGTGGGACAATTCTACCAAAAGATTTATTAAGGTCTCCTTTGGAACAAAGAAAAAGTGAAGTAATTTTGAAGGACTAAAATCATATAAGAAATTTTTCCTATGTGGTCTGTTAGACCCAAGGATTAAGTTCCTATAAATCTTATAAAATTCCTATGCAATAGACTATTATAGTGATATTTTGGAGGATTTCTAACATGAGGTCCAACCTCTTGGAATTTTTTTCTATGAAAGTATAAGTGACATACAACTATATTCCTACATTTTGCCTTCTCTATGTTTTACCAATCCTGCATTTCAAAGGAGACAAATTTGGATTTGGGATTCACCGAAGTGTAGCTCCATGAGTCTGAGATCTAGCAAGAAACTATTTGGCTTACACACAAATCCAGATCCACATAAGAGCAATTTGTTTAGAATCACCTGTTTTGCTTTGCTGCCCACACCCACACAAGAGCAATTTGTTAGTAACTACATGTTTGACCCTTAGATAGGTACCACATGTCAATGTCATGTTCTTCTCAGTTTCTTTTGTCTCCTCGAACAAATCGAGCGCGGGGGGGGGGGGGGGACATCAAGGGAATGGCTCTAGGTAGAATGTAATTGGATCGGATACAGATGGATATTACTCGCTCTATATTTGTTTTTATATTTTATCTTTGAATTCTAATCGAATACATATATTATCGAGTTCTGTCACATAAGAATTGAATAGATATCGACATCTTAAATATCCAACTCTAACTATACATATATGAATATAGATCAGATATGGATCAGATACTGGATACCCGGACTTGGATACAGATCAGACCTTAGCCCTCTTAGATGGATCAAATTCGAATACATATGGATAATATTTGTACAATTTACATTCTTAGCCCTAGAGCAGGTGTGGCCATGACGCTACCGAGGTTCATAGCTAGGCGCGCGAGACCATGCATGACCAGAGTAGCGTGTATGCATGGATAGGGCGGGAGAGGCCAACGGGGCAGATGTGGGTGCTCATGCGTAGTCGGGGGAGGCGGCGACATGCCAGGTACGTCTGGTCAAGGCTAGTGGGTTGGTCATGGCTCGGTCAGGCGCGGTCTACAGCCAGCCACGGAGCGATCGACAGTGGTAGGCACATGGTGGGGTGGGAGCGATCATCGCGGTTGACGTGGCTGGAGCATGATCTATTGTAGTGGCGGATCCAAAAACATATCAAATGGGGTTGAATTATGGATTGAAAATGTTGAAGATGGTCGCAATGCGAATGAACGAAGTTGCCACCGAGAGGATGTATGAATTACAAATGTAAGTTGCTATGTATTGTATGTATAAGTGATGACCTGATTGGCCTGCAGCCTATTGTAATATGCATGCATCTTAAACTATGGGCCTTCTTTCTCTGACCGTGCTAAAATTCCTATAGGGTACTAAGTGCTATTGAGCTACTTGTTGGGGACTTGTTCTCAAATGCTTCGAATTAAGAACAAGGCAACATAAAAAGTGTTAAATGTTAAACTCCTTCGTCCTTATAAACATTATACCCCTTCGGATATAATGAATCTTGGACGAAGATAACAAAGGAAAAGACCTTCGTAAGATTGATAGATGGTAAAAAAGAACACATATACATAAAGTACGAGTAATGATATGAGTATTATCATCAACTTATTTTTATTATCAAACTCATAAAAACAAATTATAAATGTACCTTCGAATTGATGGAAAGTAAAGGTACAGACGTGATGCGAAAAAGCGTATGCCAGGTCAACGTGAACAGTACGGGAGTAATGTTCATCTATTTATAGGCACGGGACGCAGCCCGTGTAAAATTACATTGATGCCCTTTACATTTGACAATAACTTTATAGCAATCCTTCGAGGTTTAATTTGACTTTTCATCTTTAAGTCGGTTCCTCTTTTCTGCCATCATGCCGAAGCTTTTCTGCACGTAGCTTCGTGATCGTCTTATCCTTCGTTGTGGTCGCTTTCCACCCCGGTCAAGCTTCGTCTTAACCATGCTTTTGTACACCCGCAACCTGACTCCGAAGATACCTGTTCACATGTTTCACTCGGAAAATATTGTCAAATCATGTTTTTGAGGACCTTCGGAAGCCGAAGGCCCCCAACAGTAGCCCCTCGCAATATTAATTTACTGTAATGATAAGTTCATATTGCGACATGGACGAAGGCTTTAAGCCGAAGGTCCGAAAAAACACCTTCCTTTTGCTAGAATAGCAACAGTCATTGACAAACGGGGCCCTCCAGTTTTCGACACACCGGGTGTATAAATAAGAGCTCACCGCAAGTTTATTTAGCACGCTCTTTTGCCATCTGCCTTTACTCACCCAGCTTTTCAGCCTGCGCGCGACAGCACTTGCTCAGTTTTAAATTTTTAAGCTTCGGTTTCGAGTGTGTTTTGTCAGCATTTGCGAAGATGCCTGAGGATAAGAAAGTTGTTGGTGCTTCGAAGCTAAGCCTTTCTGAGGAAATGCACCTGGGCTTTCTTGAATCAATGTCAAAGACTAATACAGAGAAGATTACCAAGGAGATTTTGGAGGGTTTATCTGAAGATACTGACGACAGTGAAAGTTACGATGTGGATAGTGGTGGTGAAGATTCCGAAGATCGACCCTGGCGACCAAGCCATGCAGTTTTTGGTAAGTCCAGTATTAAGGAAAATCATCTTGTCAATATGAGAGGGAGATACTTTCGAGACGTGTCTGTTGTGAGGGCTGACGAAGGAGAGAAGACTTGTCCGACTCCCGAGGAAAATGAGGTCATGATATTCCGAAGCTTCTTGAAAGCTGGATTACGATTTCCCTTGAGCAGTTTTATTGTGGAAGTATTGAAGACATTCGAAATCTACCTTCACCAACTTATCCCCGAAGCAATCATATGGATGAACATCTTTGTGTGGGCCATGAGAAGCCAAGGTTTGGAACCTAACGCAAAAAGCTTCTGTAACATACACGAGCTATTGTATGAGACAAAACCCTGGGGCAAAGAGCAGTATCACAACAACTTTGGCTGCTACAACTTCGGCGCTCGGTCCGGGTCAAGCTGCCCTGTGCCAACCTTTCGAAAGAGGTGGCCCGACGACTGGATGACAGAATGGTTTTACGTGAAAAATGACTTGAAATCGCGTGAAGATATCAAAGGTATCATTATGCGCCCTATCTGGCAACGCTTTGGCCTCCGGAAGCCGAAGGTGGAAATGGATGAAGCAGCCGAAGAATGCCAGAGAGCCTTCGGCGTGGTTTGCTCTTTTATTGGGACAAGAGATTTGGTCCAAGAGCATATTGCCTTCAGAGTTTGGCCACTTGTAGAAAAGTGGGAAATGCCGAAGGATACCGTCAAGGAACCTGACGAAGGTGGACTAGTTAGACTAAAATACACATTCAAATACGAAGATAAGTTTGTTGAACCAGATGATGACTGGTTAAAAAGTATTGAGGCGATAAGTGACGAGTTGGTTGGGGTATACTCGAAAGCAGAAGATACTGCATTGTCAGCGGCCTTTGGAGGCCGAAAGAAGAAAAGACTTAACCGAGTATTCGATGCAATTGGCTTTGTCTACCCCGACTACCATTACCCAGTGCGAGGCCAAAAAAGGAAAAATACTTCTCCTGCAAAGGAAATTGCTTCAGCTGCTCCTAGCGAGCCATCGCCGAAGAGGAAAAAGGTAAAGGTGCTCACACACCGGCCACGTTATATTGAACCGGTCACAGTGCCTGAGTTTATTGGTGAGGCCTCTTCGGCCACCGAAGCTAGAGAACCAACTCCAATGCCAAAAATCGAAGAAATGGCCGAAGTACCAGCAACAGAGAAAGCAGAAGAACCGAGGACTGGAGAAACAAAAACATTAGAAATTTTAAGTCCTTCAACAAAAATTGAGGCAACAAAAAGCCAAAAAGGATCCAGCAGCGACCCCGAAAAGAAAAAGGATGGTTAATGTGCTGGATGTTTTGGAAACAATTAAATCTTCAAGCATAACTCCGAAGAAAACTGTTGAAGCTTCTGAAGTGTCTACTGAAGCCTTTGTTGCTGAAGCTTTGAAGCAACATTTTGAAACTGAAGCTGGGCCTTCGGAACCCACCAAGGTGAAACCTTTGAAAGCTGAAGAAACAAAATTGACAGAGGCAACTTTGGAAACTAAAAAAACAAAAATGACAGAGCCGATTTTGATTGAAGAAATTGACACTGCCGCCCCCGAAGCATCTTCCAAGATACGTGATTATATTGTGCGACATGCTTCGGGGAAGAAACTATCTGAAGAAGAGATTTTTGAAGCTAATCACTATGCCCGAGAACTGAAGTATCTGAAGGGGACCGTAGTGTTCAATGGAACAGACGAAGATGACTTCCTATACTGCCTCCCAGACAATAAAGAATTATCCGTCTGCCGGGAGATGGCTAGAAGCATGGGGTTCCCGAAACTTGAAGCTGGCCTTTGCGCCATGACGAAGGACGATCTTGCGGATAGCCTTGCATACAATAGTCTGAAGGTACAAAAATTGTGAATTTTGAAGTTTATGAATTTTAAATTAGTCTTTTGTTCTTATGTTAATCCATTCATTCTTTTGAATAGGGCTTAATACTCAGCAATGCCTTAAGGGCACAAAAGAATGCTGAAGATGAGAGCTGCACCATTGCTCTTAACAACCTTCGAACAGAGGTTATCAGACTAAGAAACGAAGCTTTGGAAAAGGACAAAATTCTTCTTACATTGGTGGATAAGATAAAGGAAGACAAAGCTAATTCTAAAACTCAAGCCGAAGCTCAGAAGCGCGAAATCGAAGATCTTCGGAAACAATTAGCCCGAGCTAAAGAAGAACGCATTCTTGAAGAAACAAAACGAGAACTAAGTGACCAATGGGCAAATCATTTGGAAGTAAATGTTGCAGAGCTTCGTGCTTCTAAGAAAAGGTGCTATGATAAATCCATAGAGTGTGTTAAGAAGATAAAATCCAGCTTCGCCAGCGTTGGCGCGTTCTCCAGTGAAGAAAATTTCACAAGAGGGAATCCAGAAGGCCCGATTGAATGGATCAGTCACGAAGCTGAGGCCTTCGAGGAAATCTTGAATAGTCGCGGGGACATTTGTGCTTTTTCGGGCGCCAGGGGAATTGTTACTATTTTGGAGAAGAAAGGGTGCGAGCATGTGAAATCTTTAGCACAATCTGAAGCTGCTTTATCCTCTGAAGATATTAAAGACCCTTCAGTCGAAGCAAGCCAGGTCGGTGGAAAATTTTTCACCGACATTTGGGACAATGGCGGCCGAGAAATGGCTCAAGAAATCATTCAAAGAAGCAAAAAAGGCATCCATGATGCTAGGAAGGTAGCAGAGGCTGCTGAAAAAAGCACAGGGCCCGAAGGGCAAATAGGTATTAACTAGTGGTTTTTATTCTGTTGTGATTTTTGATTTTGAACTTTGTTCGCGGTTTGTAATAGTAATATAGCCATGTCCTCTCCTCCCTCAGAACCTGCTGAGGCATCTCCGCCCCCCCCCCCCCCGAAGGGGGACGACGAAATTAGACAAATGGCCGAAGCCATCATGGACAAAGTTGTCAATCAGCTACTGAACGAAGCTGCAGAAGTAGTTCTTAGGGAAGATTAAGTGCTATTGTAAAAATATTTGGAACGTGACATGTGTAAAACTTTGTAACTTTGAATGTAATATATAATCTATTTATGGTTCAATTCTTTACGATGCATGAAATTTTGCATACATACCGTTTTTTGAGCCTTCGGCGAAAAAACACCTTCCCTTCTTTTCATGCTTCGTGAAGAAAATCTTTTATGTATCACAAGAATTTCCATACTTCTCTGATGAAGAATATCCAAGCTTCGTGAAAACATTCCTCGAAGCTATAAAAAAGTTTTATGTTCTCTCTCTAATGAAGCTACACTTCTTCTCAATTTATCTTGTGCCTTAGCACGATTTTCTCTTTTTCAAAACATTCTTCGAAGATCAATACTGTGTCCCCTTCTTGTTCTACATGCGATATGATGTATGATGCTTATGTTATGCAAAATGATGTGATGATGTTATGCTATGCAAAATGATATTTATGCCGAAGATACACACATCCCTGCAATAGAGCACAAAATTTTTTATCTCAGCGCTGACTTTTCGCTGTAAGCCTCCCTTAGGAGCTTCTTCGCCTTTTACTTTCAGCGGAATCAGCGTTTATTTTTCGCTGTAAGCCTCCCTTAGGAGCTTCTTCGCCTTTTACTTTCAGCGGAATCAGCGTTTATTTTTCGCTGTAAGCTCTGCATTCCCTTCGGAACGACTTTTGAGCAGAGAACTTACACTGCGCTCCCTTAGGAACGACTTTTTACTACTTCGAAGAAGTTACGGTGCGTTCCTTAGAACAAGTTTTTGATAATTCGAAGGTTCTCCGTGCCACCATAAATTCTTGTCCTTCGGCAACTCAAGCCTATGGAGAAAATATATTTTCATTATGATAATAAGCTAAACTGTTACAAGAATTTGAAAAAACAATAAAAGACACTTAAACTTCCCATAATTGTTCTTTACTACAAAGAAAGTAAAACTGAATGCGAAAATGCAAAAATCTACTGTCGAGGTAGGATATTTTGTCAGTAAATGTGCTTCGACTCTGGCACAGTGCTATTGACTGTGCGAGCTTCGGATTCCTCTCTGAAGTCCCTCTGGGGGTGAGAGTGCTGGCTCCCTTCTGGCTGCGGAGCTCGTTGTATTGGTGGTGGCGGTGGAAGCTGTTGCCAGGAAGCTTGGGGTTGGCTTGCCGAAGCAACAGAGGCTGCAGGGTGATTGGCTACATATTCTGGAATGTAAGGCGAATGGTACGAAGCAGTATGCATAACCTGCTTCGACTGGCTCTATTGCGCTGCAGCTTCTGCTAGCTCCTTTTGCTTCTGGATGGTAATATGGCACATCCTGGTGGTATGGCCCTTGCCTTCACCACAGAATAGGCAGTAAATTTTTCTTGGTTGATCTCCAAATCTTCCCCTGAAGCCCCTGGCGCCTCTGCCCCTTGGCGCTGGCGGCCGGAAAGAGCTTTGCTATTGCCCCGAAGCTTGCGAGGAGCACTGTGGCCTTTGCTGTTGACTCCCTTTGTCATCATTTTGAGTAGAATTGTGAATTGACCTGACGTGCCTCGGATAAAATCTTCCTCCGAAGCCCCTGGTCATTTCAGAGAACCTGAAAGCTTCCTCCCTTCTTTGGCGAAAATCATTGTCGGCTCGAATATACTTGTCCATCTTCTGGAGCAGCTTCTCCAAAGTTTGAGGAGGCTTCCTGGCAAAGTACTGAGCTGAAGGTCCTGGTCGAAGCCCCTTGATCATGGCCTCAATGACAATTTCATTAGGCACTGTTGGTGCCTGTGCCCTCAGACGTAGGAACCTTCGGACATATGCCTGAAGGTATTCTTCGTGATCCTGGGTGCACTGGAATAAAGCTTGAGCAGTGACTGGCTTCGTCTGAAACCCTTGGAAGCTGGTTATCAACATATCCTTCAGCTTTTGCCATGAGGTGATTTTCCCTGGCCTAAGAGAGGAGTACCAGGTTTGTGCAACACTCCTAACAGCTATGACGAAAGACTTTGCCATGACCGCTGTGTTGCCACCATACGAAGATATGGTTGCCTCATAGCTCATCAAGAATTGTTTCGGATCCGAATGACCGTCGTACATGGGGAGCTGGGGTGGCTTGTAAGATTGTGGCCAAGGAGTAGCCTGCAGTTCTGTTGACAGGGGAGAAGTATCATCAAAAGCAAAATTTCCGTGATGGAAATCTTCATACCAGTCGCCCTCGTTGTAGAAGCCTTCTTGATGAAGCTCTCTGCGCGGGGGCCTTTGGTTCTGGTCATCTTGAGCAAGATGTCGAAGCTCTTCAGAGGCTTCGTCTATCTGCCTTTGAAGATCAGCTAGGCGAGCCATCTTCTCCTTCTTCCGTTGGACCTGTTGATTGATCATCTCCAAATTTTGGATTTCTTGATCCAAGTCGTCCTCCGGAGGCGTTGGACTGGTGACCTTCCTCTTCTGGCTCCGGGCCTCCCTAAGAGAAACGACATCTTGATTGGGGTCCAGCGGCTGCAGAGTGGCAGCCCCTGTCGTTGAAGCTTTTTTTCGGCGGCATGACGAAGGTGACGCTTGCCGAAGGTATTCAAAACTCAAAAAATAGACGTGAGTTCACCGGAGGTGGGCGCCAATGTTGGGGACTTGTTCTCAAATGCTTCGAATTAAGAACAAGGCAACATAAAAAGTGTTAAATGTTAAACTCCTTTGTCCTTATAAACATTATACCCCTTCGGATATAATGAATCTTGGACGAAGATAACAAAGGAAAAGACCTTCGTAAGATTGATAGATGGTAAAAAAGAACACATATACATAAAGTACGAGTAATGATATGAGTATTATCATCAACTTATTTTTATTATCAAACTCATAAAAACAAATTATAAATGTACCTTCGAATTGATGGAAAGTAAAGGTACAGACGTGATGCGAAAAAGCGTATGCCAGGTCAACGTGAACAGTACGGGAGTACTGTTCATCTATTTATAGGCACGAGACGCAGCCCGTGTAAAATTACATTGATGCCCTTTACATTTGACAATAACTTTATAGCAATCCTTCGAGGTTTAATTTGACTTTTCATCTTTAAGTCGGTTCCTCTTTTCTGCCATCATGCCGAAGCTTTTCTGCACGTAGCTTCGTGATCGTCTTATCCTTCGTTGTGGTCGCTTTCCACCCCGGTCAAGCTTCGTCTTAACCATGCTTTTGTACACCCGCAACCTGACTCCAAAGATACCTGTTCACATGTTTCACTCGGAAAATATTGTCAAATCATGTTTTTGAGGACCTTCGGAAGCCGAAGGCCCCCAACACTACTCGACCGGGGCTATAGCGGTCTTAGATCTGCCCCTAGTCGATTGGCGTGGGCAAAGGCTAAGGTGGGGACGGTGTTCACACGAGAGGAGGAAAAAATGATGAAAGAAGAATAAAGGCCTATTTAGATCCTATGTGCTAAATTTTAGTAGGATGCTAAAAGTTTAAACCTCTCAAATATAGAGCATAAGTTTAGCACATGAGTAGTGTTTAGACGCAAGTACTAAGTTTTAGCACATGGATATAGAAAGACATCCATACCTCTAATAATGCGAGGTGTGAGAGAGAGCGAGGTGTGAGGAGGGTAGAGGATGTCTTTTCCTTATTCCAAACCACTCTTAACTCACGTTAGCACAACTTGAAAGATCTAAACTGCTAATGAGTGCCAAAGTTTAGCACTTCACTTTTAGTACCTTTTAGCACTCTTGTTTGAATCTTCAAGTGCTAAAGTTTAACTAAAAGCATAGAGCTAAACTTTAGCACCATGGATCCAAATAGGCCCTAAAAACGAAATGGTACCTATATGTGTAACTAGTGTTAGTGGTGAGTAATTTTCTAAGACCCCACCTGTTGGGGACTTGTTCTCAAGTGCTATGAATTAAGAACAAGGCAACACAAAAGGTTAAATGTTAATGCCCTTCGTCCTTCGAAGCATTATTTCCCTTAGGATATAATGATCTTCAGACGAAGGTTATGAAGGACATACCTTCATCATCGTGGTATAAATTAATAAAAGGAGAAGCATATGAAATGCAGGAGATAACATGAACAATTATATAACGTTATCAATTCGTCCTCATTATATTATCATGGAAAAATAGAAACAAAATTAGATTACATATGTACCTTCAGCTTGACAGAAGGTAAAAAGTACAAGTGTGACGCACGAGCAAGTACCAGTCAGCGTTAACAGTACGGGGAACTGTTCATCTATTTATAGGCACAGAACGCAGCCTGTGAGAAATTACATTCATGCCCTTTACATTTATTATTAACTAATAGACAATTTTATGAGGACTAGATAGTCTTTTCCCCTTTAAGTCGGTTCCTTTCTCCGCCATTTAGCCGAAGCTCCCCTACACGTAGCTTCAGAGCAACTCCAACCTTTGTCACGATCATGCTTTTTACGTCGCACATGCTTTTAGCCCGAGTCCGAAGGTACCTGTTCACATGTCACACTTGAAGATTTTGTTAAATCACATTTTTGAGGGCCTTCGTAGGACGAAGGCCCACAACAGTAGCCCCTCGCAGTATTAATTTGTTTAAGATAACGAATTCAGACTGTGACATGGACGAAGGCCTTAAGCCGAAGGTCCAAAAAAACACCTTCCCTTTGCTAGAATAGCAACAGTCAATGACAGACGGGGGCCCCCAATTTGGAGCGTGCCGAGCGTATAAATAAGAACTCGTATCAACCTCATTTGGTACGTTGCTTGTGCCACTTGCTTTATTTTGTCAATTTTCAGAGCTCTTGCTCACTAACGCTTGCTGGTTTTTCAAGCTTTCTGAGCTTCGGTTAGAAAGACACATTTTTGTCATCTCTGAAGGAAAAGATGTCTCAAGGCAAGAAGGTTGCTGCTGAGACGAAGCCTGCTGAAGAGGAGAAGCTTTTTGAGGAGAAGAAGGCTGTGAATCCTTACATTGCTGGATTTATCGAGTCAATGGCAAAATCAAATACAGAGAAGATTACTAAGGAGATATTGGAGGGCCTGTCTGAAGATACTGGTGGTAGTAATAGTTATGATGTAGAAAGTGGGGGCGAAGATTCTAAGGATCGACCCTGGAGACCGAGCCATACAATTTTCAGAAAATCTACCATCAAGCAAAGTCACCTTGAAAACATGAGGGGAAGGTACTTTCGGGATATGTCTATTGTGAGGGTTGGCGGAGACAACAACGTCCCGGCCCCCAAGGGAAACGAAGTTGTGATTTTCTGAAGCTTCTTCAAAGCTGGGCTTCGGTTTCCGCAGAGCAAGTTTGTAGTTAAAGTGTTGAAAACCTACCAAGTTTTCCTTCACCAGTTGACCCCCGAAGCCATATTGAGGATGGGAATCTTCGTCTAGGCAGCAAGAAGCCAAGGGATAGAACCAAATGCGAAGTGCTTCTGTAGTATGCACGAATTTTGTATGAGACGAAGGCCATGGGGAAAGAACAGTATCATAACAACTTCGGTTGTTATGGGTTTATCGCCCGTCTCAACGCCAGTCACCCTGTGCCGACATTTCGGAAGAGATGGCCCGAAAATTGGATGGAAGAATGGTTTTATGTGAAGAACGACTTGTCAGCGAGGGAGGACATTAAAGATGTTATCATGCGCCCCATATGGTCCCGCTTCGGCTTCCGAAGGCCGAAGGTTGAAATTGATGAAGCCGCCGAAGCGTGCCAAAAGGCGTTTGGTACTGTCTGCTTCTTCATTGGTACCAGAGATTTAATTCAAGAGCATATATCATTCAGAGTATGGCCGCTTGCAGAGAGCTGGGAAATGTCGAAAGAAACTATTACCAAGTCTAGCGAAGGTGAACTGGTTCGGCTGAAATATACATTCAGATATGGGGATAAATTCGATGAACCAAACGATGATTGGTTGAAATGTATCGAAGTTACAAGTGATGAACTACTTGGATCATACTCCAAGGCAGAAGATAATACGCTGTCTACAGCCTTCGAAGGTCGGGGAAAAAAGAGAATAAACAGAGTTTTTGATGCCATTGGCTTCGTCAACCCCGACTACCACTACCCGGTGTGAGGGCAAGGGAAGAAGAGGAAAGCTGCTGCTCTGGCCGCCTCGGCTGAACCTGGGCCAAAGGCTATGGGCAAAAAGATGAAGGTACTTACCCACCGGCCACGTTATATTGAGCCGGCCGTGGTGTCTGAGTTTGGCGGGGAGGCATTTTCGGCTGATGAATCAATAGAATCTGCTCCGGTACAGAAGGCTGAAGAACCGGCTACAATGCCGAAGGCACCTTCGGTTGAGCCAGTTGAAACGAAGGTTGACAAAGATAAGGCTGATAGGTCAACAATCGAAGAGGTGAAAAAGATGCCAGGGATTTTAAGTCCTTCGACAGAAGCCACAGCGCTGAAAGAAGGAGGATGGTAAATGTATTAGATGTTTTGGAAACAACCGATTCCATAGGCCCTGCTTCCACAGGGAAGATTGCTGAAGCTATCAGAACGCAATCCAAGGCTGATACTAAGCAAATAGAAGTCGAGACTTGTCACACCCGGTTTTGGAAGGTAAACCGAATGCGAACTATGTACGTGCCAGGATCAGAACTCACGTACACAGCGATTACATAAATGAACATCATCGCACAGTGCTCGAATAATAACGTAAAAGAGTATTAACATATTACATCACAGAGTCATAGACATCCACATAGTCATTAACTTAACAGATAAATCAAAGTGCTAAGCGAAACGCAGTAAAGATGAGGCCTTCACAAGCAGCTGACTAGGGGTTGCCGCCAACCCACACCTAAAACTCGTCGTAGTCTTGGAACTCCTGGAAGTCTCCTTCCACAGCTTTGTCTTCTCCCGAGCAGTGGTTGCAATGTGGACAACCTGGTGTTTTGTGGTAAAGCAAGGATGAGTACACATCAACGTACTCAGCAAATGCCCCGTTTGGTTGAAGTGGACTAGCTTTATGTGGGGTTAAGGTCAAAGCAGATTGCTTTTAGTTGGTCAGGCATTTATTATTAGTGGAAGCCAAGTTTTATCATATAACCATCCCATGAGTCATTTCCTCATCGAAGAAACATCATGATCCTCACCGAACCAAAAACATTATTAGAACCATTGTATCTCGAACCATCTGTATCTCTAATCAAAGAGGATCCCAAGGCTGCTCTTAACCGTGAGCACGGCTGATATATCAGTTTCACTACCCTCTGCAGAGGTCGCACACTTTACCCATGAGTCATGATTCCCTTTCTGCCCGGGGAGAGCTAATCCCCATTGACCACTACCTAGGTGGTCCGGCAGGGTATCACTACGTAGCTTTTACAAAGATTCCCTAGAGATCATAGCTGCCCGTTAGGTTTCTCCAGTTTGATAAACACAGTACCCCTCCCCGCAGGAGAGTGACTAACAAAAAGCAAAACGAAAGAACCTCGGCACTCAGCCTCAGCAGAGCAAGCACTGTGCCTGGACCCCATTGACGGCACGACGGCGAAGCAACTACACCTCTAGTTCCTCTAATTAATTAGCTAAGGGCATCCCATTTCACCCTCATGGTTGCACTGTTATCCCGGGTGGTCTCTCAACGAACAGGTCCTTACGGAGAGGTACTCAGGAAACAGCCTGAGCCCCCTAGAGTATCACAAGATCATCAATATCATCAGGATAACAGTATTGTATCATAAATAGTCACATCATGTTCATTGATTAGGTTAAGGCAATAGAAAAATGCTAACCATAATAATAACCCAAAAGGTCATCAAGGATAAGGTAAAGTATAAAGCTAGTCAATCCTTAGGTTTCAATTAAGTAATGCGGGAAAGTGAATTATAAGTGAATGGGACATAATGGGTCAGAGGACACTTGCCTTCACCAAATTGCTGCTCAGGGACCTCTTCTGCAACCTCCTCGGGAAACACAGACTGCCCGTTGTCTACGTAAAGTAATCATTCATTCTATGCACTTGGGAAGTAACAAACAAAAGCAATAAACCAAACATATGTAGCAGAGAGATCATAAGTTCACAGTAGAAAAGGATTGGCAATCTGGTGTTCCCTAGGTCTAGGGTAGATGACTATACAAAATGATTCATTATCCACTAATCAGGTCTAAGTCAGTGATGGGGTTAAATCATTACATGGTGTTAAGTCCATAAACTTAGGTGCTCCAACTTTTATTAAAGTCTACTAATTTTTATTTATCTCAAATAGGGTTCCAATAACATTAATTTTACCCTAGTGATCAACTATTAATTGGGACATAAAAACAGCAGGGAAACATTGTTTAAATAGATAGATAAGAATATTATGAACATTTTGCAATTTGGAGCACCTAATTTGGAGTTCATATGACAAAGTTATGAATTTTACAAGATTAGGGATTAAAAAATATGCCTTAAATACTTATTTTGGATTAAATAAAAGGTCCGAGGACCTAACTGCGAAGATCCAAGGACGACGGGTTAATTTTCAGAAAGCCGGGGGTCTCTTTAAGAAAATGCGCGGGCGAAGGGGTATCGGGCTTTTATAGCCGTTGGTTCTCGAATCAACGCCCGAGATTAGATCCGCGGGCGGGCGCGCGAGCGCGCGGCGGCCTGAGCGGCTGACAGGCGGGGCCGAGCGGGCAGCGCGGGGCGGACGGCTGACAGGCGGGGCCCAAATGGCAGGAAGGCGGGGTGCGGGGGGGGGGGGGGAAGGGCCCTGGGCCGTTGGATCTCAGGCGGACGGCTAAGATTGGGCTCGGCCTATTTGAATCAGGGCCGTTCGATCTGGGATGGACGGCGGGGATTGGGTGGCCGGCTTCTGTCTTCACCTCCGGCTAGCAGAGGCGGGGGCGCCCGTCCCCGCGGCGGAGAACTCGCCGGAGACGAGGGGCGCAGGGGCTCTGCGGGTCCCTGGGACGACCTAGGCGGCCAGGGAGGTTGGGGAGGGCGCGGGGAACCTTCCAGTGAGGACTGGGTCGGGGCAGGGGCACCGGAGGGGGGCGGCCCACGGCGAAGCGGCTCGGCGGTGGCGCTAAGGGACTCCGGCGAGCAATTAAACGCGATGGGGGGCAATAAAAAGGACGGGAGAGGGCGAGAGAGTTTCCTGACCTCAAGGCGAACTCCGGGGACCCCTCGATGGCGACGGAGAAGCGGCGGCAGCCCGAGTCGACGGTGGCGGACCTCGGCGGCTGCACAGAGAACGGCGGTGAGCGTGGGCAGAGGGATTCGGGGAGGGAGAGGGGAAATTGGGGAGCGTCCCGGGTTGTGGACGCCGGGGCGAAGCTCACCGTGGCAGAGGGCACGGCGGGGCTCCAACGGCGACGAAGAAACGAGCTCGGGCGGCGGTGGTTTAATGGCGGCGGCGCTTTGGCGTGCGCGCAGCGTGGGCGAGGTGGAAAGGAGGCCTGCAGGTGCGCAAATGAGGGAGGGGATGAGGGTGAGCGAGGTTCTGGGCTCAAGTGGCCGAGGGCGGGGTGGTGGCGAGCTCCACGCGCGACGTGGGCGCGGAGTCCGCAGCACGCGCGGCTCGAGGCGGCGGTTACGCGGAGACGGAAGAGCTGACAGCTCGGGCCCGCGAGCAGAGAGAGCGGGGGAAGCGGGCGCGGGGAAGGCGGTCGCGCTAACGAGCGGGCCCGCCAGGGCAGAGAGGGGAGAGGGGGAAGGAGGGCGCGCACGCGGGGATGGGCCAGATGGGCCGAAAGGCCGAGGGGGCGGGGGAAACGGGCTTCTTTCCTTTTTCTTTTATTCTGGCATTTGTTTTCCCTTTTTCTTTTTATTTACTCTATTTGATTCAAATCCAAATAAGCCACAAATTCAAATTAGCATTTCTAAGAATTATGCACCAAACAAAAGTAGAATTTAGGGTTTGACATGATGCCACAATACATACCCCTTGGAGTTTTAGTCTAATAAACTTTAATTACACAAAGTAAATAGCCCCTTTTCTTCTATATAAAAAAAGAGAAAGAGGGGATTGGGAAGGGTGTGAAAAGAGAAGTAACACCTGAATTTGTGAATATGAGCAAAGAAATTTTATACCCCCAAATTCAGGGTGTTACAAACCTATCCCCCTTAAAAGAATCTCGCCCCGAGATTCAAGGTTGGTCAGCAAAGAGTTCAGGGTATTTGGCCTTTAGATCATCTTCTCGTTCCCAGGTTGCTTCTTTCTCAGAGTGGTGGCCCCATCTGACTTTGCACATTTTGATGGTGTTTCTTCGGGTGACTCTGTCTGCAAACCCCAAAATCTGCGTTGGCTTCTCTATGTACGTCAGATCCTCTTGGACTTCCAAACCCTCCACTGGCAACTGTTCTTCTGGTACTCGCAGGCACTTCTTCAATTGCGACACGTGGAACACATTGTGCACCGCTGACAAACTTTCTGGTAGGTTGAGCTGATAGGCCACTTCTCCACGCTTTGCTTGAATCTGATATGGTCCAACGTACCGGGGTGCTAACTTGCCTTTAACTCCGAACCTTCTGACTCCTCTGATAGGTGACACCTTCAGATAGACGTAATCTCCCACTTCGAAACTCAATTCCCTTCTCCTTCTGTCAGCATAGCTTCGCTGCCTTGATTGTGCTATCTTCAGATTCTCCCGAACCATTTTGATATTCTCTTCGGCTTCAAACAAGATGTCAGGGCCAAACACCCGTCTCTCTCCAGGCTGGTCCCAATGCAGCGGAGTCCTACAACTCCGTCCATAGAGTGCCTGAAACGGTGACATCTTCAAACTGGCCTGGTAACTATTGTTGTAGGAGAATTCTGCATAAGGTAACCTTTTGTCCCATCCTGACTTGTCTTGCAACGCACAGGCCCTCAGCATATCTTCTAGGATCTGATTGGTTCTCTCAGTCTGACCGTCCGTCTGTGGGTGATAAGCCGAGCTGAAGTTCAAATGTGTGCCCAAAGCCTCTTGTAGCTGCTGCCAAAAATGAGAGGTGAACTGTGTTCCTCGATCTGACACTATCTTCTTCGGCACACCATGAAGGCAGACTATCCGTGACATGTATAACTCAGCTAACGTTGCTCCGGTGTATGTTGTCTTCATGGGTATGAAATGGGCCACCTTTGTTAAGCGGTCCACAACCACCCAGATGGAATCATAGCCGGCCCAGGTACGAGGTAGGCCAACTATAAAATCCATCCCGATCTCATCCCACTTCCACTAAGGAATCTGCAATGGCTGCAACAGTCCGGCGGGCCTCTGATGCTCTGCTTTGGTTCTTTGACAGCTATCACAGATGGCGACATATTCTGCGATCTCTCTTTTCATGCCATACCACCAAAACCTCCTTTTTAGATCTTGATACATCTTTTCACTTCCAGGGTGTATGGAGTAAGCTGTCTCATGAGCTTCCTTGAGGATCAGCTCCCGAATAGGTTTGAGGTCGGGAACACACAATCGGTCCTTGAACCATATTACTCCATCTTCATCCTCTCGAAAGTCTTTGCCTCTTCCTTCTAAGATCAGCTGCCGGATCTTGTTGATGTTTTCATCATCCTTCTGCCCTTCTTTGATTTCCCACTCTAGGGTGGGCTCTAATTCCACTGTTACTCCTTGCGTACTGTTCAGAAAACCAAGACTCAGTCTGTCGAACTCCTTGGCCAACTCATATGACATCGGGTACGTGGCCATCATATTGACTTGACTCTTCCTGCTCAGAGCATCTGCAACAACATTGGCTTTGCCTGGATGGTAATGTATCTCCAGCTCGTAGTCCTTGATCAATTCCAACCATCTTCGTTGCCTCATGTTTAACTCTGACTGGGTGAATATGTACTTCAGACTTTTATGATCTGTGTAGATGTCGCACTTCTGCCCATACAAGTAATGTCTCCATGTCTTTAACGCATGAACCACTGCTGCTAACTCCAGGTCGTGTGTGGGGTAATTTTTCTCATGGATCTTCAGCTGTCGAGATGAGTATGCTACAACTCTTCCTTCTTGCATTAGCACACATCCCAATCCGGTGTAAGAAGCATCGCAGTACACCGAGAATGGCTTGTGAACATCAGGCAGAACTAACACAGGTGCTGTAGTCAATCTATTCTTCAGTTCTTCAAATGCTTCTTGGCACTTTTGGGTCCACTTAAACTCAATTTTCTTCGCTAGTAACGCTGTCATTAGCCTAGCAATCTTTGAAAAGCCTTCAATGAAACGCCTATAGTATCCGGCCATTCCAATGAAGCTCTTGATTCCACGAACATCCTTCGGTGCTTTCCAGTTCAGGATATCTGCTACTTTCTTTGGGTCCACTGCTAACCCATCTTGGTTTATGATGTGACCCAGAAACAAGACTTCATGAATCCAAAACTCGCATTTATTCAGCTTAGCATACAACTAATGCTCTCGAAGCCTTTGCAATACCATCTTCAAATGCTCCACATGATCTTCCTCACTTTGAGAGTATATGAGAATATCATCGATGAACACTACCACAAACTTGTCTAGGTAGTCCATGAATACACTGTTCATCAGATACATAAAGAAGGCTGGTGCATTTGTCAAACCAAAGGACATAACTGTATACTCATATAGCCCATACTTGGTGATGAATGCTGTCTTCGGTATGTCCGAGGGTCGGATTCTGAGTTGATGGTAGCCTGACCTCAGATCTATCTTTGAGAATACGCTGGCACCTCTGAGTTGGTCAAACAGATCTTCTATTCTCGGCAGGGGGTACTTATTCTTAACAGTGACTTCATTCAGGGCTCTGTAATCTATGCACATCCTTTTGGTACCATCTTTCTTCTCCACAAACAATACTGGAGCGGCCCAAGGCGAGGTACTTGGTCTGATGTAGCCCTTTTCTAACAGCTCATCGATCTGCTTCTTGAGTTCGACCAATTCTGGTCCAGACACTTGGTAGGCTCTTTTGGAAATGGGGGCGGTGCCAGGGATAAGCTCTATGGCAAATTCGACTTTTCTCTCGGGTGGCATGCCCGGTAACTCCTCGGGAAACACATCCGGAAAGTCCGACACGACCTTGATAGCCTCGAGCGGGTTGGTCTCCTTACTATCAACTGAAATCTGGTGACAAACTCCCTCCGCTGATTTAGGCATCTTTAGCTCAGCCACAACCTCCCCTTCGGACGGGGACTTCAATGTTACGGTCCTCTTGTCACAGCTGACATTCGCTTCATATTTCATTAACCAATTCATCCCTAGGATGACATCTACCCCAGGGGTGTCTATTACTATTAGGTCACTGGGGAACTCTATCCCCCTTATTTCCACCCTTATATTTGAGCATATTTTATCTGTTTGCACCTTGCCACCAACCGAATTAATCCTCATGGGTGGCATCATTGCCTCTACTGAGATGTTATGCATTTCTACCCATGTTGCAGTGACAAATGAATGAGTTGCACCAGTATCAAATAGCACTTTTGCGGGATGAGATTCGACTGAGAACATACCTACTGCCACGTCTGGTGGATCCTGGATTGCTTCGGCCTCCAAGTGGTTCACCTTTCCTCGGTTGTACGCTTGGCCACGATTACCTGCTGCTTGTTGAGGTACACCTTGCCTTGTTGGGGCATTGGGGTTGGTCTGCTGCTGCGCCATCTTCTTTGGGCACTGCATCGCCTAGTGGCCTTGTTCTCCACAGTGGAAACATCCTCTGCCTCCTCCTTGTGCTGGGGCTGCCTGGTTGTTCTGATTTGCTGCGGGGGCAGGAAGGCGAGGTGCCTGGTTGTTCTGCTTCTGATACTGATTACCTCCCTGCTGGCTGTTCTGTCGATACTGCTGCTGTTGTGGGTACTGCCTCTGAAACTGCTGCTGATGCGGACGCTGATTCTGATTCTGATATCCCTGTGGGTGACCAGGCCTGCCTTGCTGAGATGAACTGCCTGAGAAGCGGGGACGGCTGATGCTTCCGGACTGGGGTCCACTCATCTTGCGCTTCCGATCTTCCATATCCTTACGCTTCTTCTCGGTCATAACTGCCCTATCGATCAGGTGCTAGAAGGTGGGGAAGGTGTGATTCATCAGCTGGTAGTGCAGGGGATCCACCAAACCCCTCATGAATCTGTACTGCCTTTTAGCATCAGTGTTTACATCTTCGGGTGCATAACAAGATAGCTGCAGAAACTTGTCTCTGTATTCACTAACAGACAGGGGTCCCTGCTTCAGAGCCAAAAACTCCTCCTTCTTCACAATCATCAGTCCCTCTGGAACATGGTATCTGCGGAAACTCTCACTGAATTCCTCCCAAGTGATGGCTTCGGGGTCAGCATGGGTGGCGAGGTAGGACTCCCACCAAGACTGGGCTGCTCCCCTTAGCTGGCGGGGACCGTACAGAACCTTCTCCCTGTCGTCACATTGGGCGGTGCGCAGTTCCCTTTCCACTGCACGCAGCCAGTCTTCTGCATCCATGGGGTCGGCAGAGTGCGCGAAGGTAGGAGGGTGCCCTCTCATGAACTCACCACGCTTATCCCGTGGCACCTGAGGCATCTGCACTTGCAACTGGGGTTGAGGTTGCTGTTGAGCCCGCTGCATAGCTGCCAGAGTCTGCCCAATAGCCTGCACTGCCTGAGTTTGCATCAAGAACATCTGCTCCACTGTCATCGGGGGTGGCGGGGGAGGCTGCCCCTGATGTTCCTCCTGCTGGGCATGCTGCTCTTGCTGAGCACGCCTGTTGCATCGGCGCCTGTTGTCAGACATCTGTGGAAGACATTCATACATCAGCATTGATCTTACAATCCTTCAGCATAAGAAGAGGGAAAACAGAATTCTTCATGACACTGAGTGAACAAAGAACTTCACTGATCTTCACTATGATCCATTACAGCTTCTCAGATAAAAAGGAAAGTAGAAGTAAATGGTTTCCCAACTAAATAACTGACTTCATTAATATCACTAGCTAAGCCAACGGCAGGGGAAACCCACATGTTGGCTACAGTCATTACAAAGATTCAAATCCAGCACAAGTTCACCATAACAAACATGTAAGCAACTGATAAGCAAACTAAACTGACTAAAAGCAACTAATAAGCAAACTAAACTGAATGGAAGCAACTGATAAGCAAACTAAACTGACCATCTAAGACTGGGACATCTGACTTAAGGATTATTACAAACTCCGACGCTAACGATCTAAGGATCCAGATCTATCCTGGTCTTACAGGCAGGGGAACCATAAGTGTGGTGACCACGTGGCGGCGAGCGGTAAGGGTGCTGAGTCCCAACAGGAGCGGGAGATCCACCCTCCTGGTGGCGGCGCTCTGCCAGCTCAGCACGCAACTCAGCAATCTCTGTTCGAGCCCTGCTCAGCTCGTCCAGAGAGTGGTCCAGCTCGGTGTTAAGCACTGCGACTAGGTTGACTGTGCTGCTCAACCTAGGGTTACCTTCACCAACGGGTGAGACAACCACACTCTCTGTGCTGCCAGTAGGACGGCGGGGGTAGTACCTAAGGTTAAGACCGTCGGCCACCCCACCGAACAAAGAACAGTATTGGGAGAGTGCACGCCGTGCTGCATCCTGCATAGCTGCCTCTGCAGTGTCCCTCTCGGAGATGGAGTAATGCTCCGAAATAGCCTCCGCACCCTGGAGGTCATCCTCCGGACGGCGAACTAGGCAGGTAGCCTCCCAGCGGTCCGGGTACCTCCCGCGACTGTGCTGGTAGACTACACAACGATACTCGATCGACCAGGTGTGCCGGTCGAAAGCCTGGCGCAACAAGGTGTCGAGTGCGTCGTGGAAGTGACAACCACGAGCGGCGTCACGGGTGATGGGTCGGGCGACCCATCCCTCCGCCTCCTGCGGCTCAGAGGACTCCGTGCTGTGGTCTGAGTCGTCGTCGGGGTCTCCTCCAGGACCTCCTCCAACAGCAGGGGCGTCCCGCGGTGGTGCAGGGGGCGCCTCCAGCTGGGGAGTAGAGGAACGGCGCCTCACGGACTCCACCTCCTGCTGGGGTGGGGAGGAAGAGCCCTGCTGCTCTCTGTGCTGACGCCGGCGCTCCTGCTCCTCACGCAGGCGGTGGTGCAGTCTCTCCAGGTGACTCGACTGACCGGACACGGTGCGGGGCAGAGGACGCTCCGCAAGTCGAGACGGCAGGAAAGGAATCACCGACTTACGTGCAGTGTGTCTAAGACGAGCCATCTACAAAAGACACCGTAAGCATAAGAGTAAGAACAGAACTAATATGACAAGTGAGTAAACCATAGACAGAACAAAATAAAATTTTAACAAGGTATAATATAGTATATATATATATGTAGTAAAACATAGGGTTGGTCGAGGTGACCGACCTTTGAAGTGACACCAGAGGTCAAGGTGAGAATGAAGGTTAATAGTCCTTAGTACGACCAGTGCTACTCTAGGTCAGCGGTCCTACAGTCAGCCTGGCTTTGATACCACTTATGTCACACCCGGTTTTGGAAGGTAAACCGAATGCGAACTATGTACGTGCCAGGATCAGAACTCACGTACACAGCGATTACATAAATGAACATCATCGCACAGTGCTCGAATAATAACGTAAAAGAGTATTAACATATTACATCACAGAGTCATAGACATCCACATGGTCATTAACTTAACAGATAAATCAAAGTGCTAAGCGAAATGCAGTAAAGATGAGGCCTTCACAGGCAGCTGACTGGGGGTTGCCGCCAACCCACACCTAAAACTCGTCGTAGTCTTGGAACTCCTGGAAGTCTCCTTCCACAGCTTCGTCTTCTCCCGAGCAGTGGTTGCAATGTGGACAACCTGGTGTTTTGTGGTAAAGCAAGGATGAGTACACATCAACGTACTCAGCAAATGCCCCGTTTGGTTGAAGTGGACTAGCTTTATGTGGGGTTAAGGTCAAAGCAGATTGCTTTTAGTTGGTCAGGCATTTATTATTAGTGGAAGCCAAGTTTTATCATATAACCATCCCATGAGTCATTTCCTCATCGAAGAAACATCATGATTCTCACCGAACCAAAAACATTATTAGAACCATTGTATCTCGAACCATCTGTATCTCTAATCAAAGAGGATCCCAAGGCTGCTCTTAACCGTGAGCACGGCTGATATATCAGTTTCACTACCCTCTGCAGAGGTCGCACACTTTACCCATGAGTCATGATTCCCTTTCTGCCCGGGGAGAGCTAATCCCCATTGACCACTACCTAGGTGGTCCGGTAGGGTATCACTACGTAGCTTTTACAAAGATTCCCTAGAGATCATAGCTGCCCGTTAGGTTTCTCCAGTTTGATAAACACAGTACCCCTCCCCGCAGGAGAGTGACTAACAAAAAGCAAAACGAAAGAACCTCGGCACTCAGCCTCGGCAGAGCAAGCACTGTGCCTGGACCCCATTGACGGCACGACGGCGAAGCAACTACACCTCTAGTTCCTCTAATTAATTAGCTAAGGGCATCCCATTTCACCCTCATGGTTGCACTGTTATCCCGGGTGGTCTCTCAACGAACAGGTCCTTACGGAGAGGTACTCAGGAAACAGCCTGAGCCCCCTAGAGTATCACAAGATCATCAATATCATCAGGATAACAGTATCGTATCATAAATAGTCACATCATGTTCATTGATTAGGTTAAGGCAATAGCAAAATGCTAACCATAATAATAACCCAAAAGGTCATCAAGGATAAGGTAAAGTATAAAGCTAGTCAATCCTTAGGTTTCAATTAAGTAATGCGGGAAAGTGAATTATAAGTGAATGGGACATAATGGGTCAGAGGACACTTGCCTTCACCAAATTGCTGCTCAGGGACCTCTTCTTCAACCTCCTCGGGAAACACAGACTGCCCGTTGTCTACGTAAAGTAATCATTCATTCTATGCACTTGGGAAGTAACAAACAAAAGCAATAAACCAAACATATGCAGCAGAGAGATCACAAGTTCACAGTAGAAAAGGATTGGCAATCTGGTGTTCCCTATGTCTAGGGTAGATGACTATACAAAATGATTCATTATCCACTAATCAGGTCTAAGTCAGTGATGGGGTTAAATCATTACATGGTGTTAAGTCCATAAACTTAGGTGCTCCAACTTTTATTAAAGTCTACTAATTTTTATTTATCTCAAATAGGGTTCCAATAACATTAATTTTACCCTAGTGATCAACTATTAATTGGGACATAAAAACAGCAGGGAAACATTGTTTAAATAGATAGATAAGAATATTATGAACATTTTGCAATTTGGAGCACCTAATTTGGAGTTCATATGACAAAGTTATGAATTTTACAAGATTAGGGATTAAAAAATATGCCTTAAATACTTATTTTGGATTAAATAAAAGGTCTGAGGACTTAACTGCGAAGATCCAAGGATGGCGGGTTAATTTTCAGAAAGCCGGGGGTCTCTTTAAGAAAATGCGCGGGCGAAGGGGTATCGGGCTTTTATAGCCGTTGGATCTCGGATCAACGCCCGAGATTAGATCCGTGGGCGGGCGCGCGAGCGCGCGGCGGCCTGAGCGGCTGACAGGCGGGGCCGAGCGGGCAGCGCGGGGCGGACGGCTGACAGGCGGGGCGCAAATGGCAGGAAGGCGGGGTGCGGGGGGGGGGGGGGGGGGGGGGGGGGGGGGAAAGGGCCCTGGGCCGTTGGATCTCAGGCGGACGGCTAAGATTGGGCTCGGCCTATTTGAATCAAGGTCGTTCGATCTGGGATGGACGACGGGGATTGGGTGGCCGGCTTCTGTCTTCTCCTCCGGCTAGCAGAGGCGGCGGCGCCCGTCCCCGCGGCGGAGAACTCGCCGGAGACGAGGGGCGCAGGGGCTCTGCAGGTCCCTGGGACGACCTGGGCGGCCGGGGAGGTTGGGGAGGGCGCGGGGAACCTTCCGGTGAGGACTAGGTCGGGGCAGGGGCACCGGAGGGGGGCGGCCCACGGCGAAGCGGCTCGGCGGTGGCGCTAAGGGACTCCGGCAAGCAATTAAACGCGACGGGGGGCAATAAAAAGGACGGGAGAGGGCGAGAGAGTTTCCTGACCTCAAGGCGAACCTCGGGGACCCCTCGATGGCGACGGAGAAGCGGTGGCAGCCCGAGTCGACGGTGGCGGACCTCGGCGGCTGCGCAGAGAACGGCGGTGAGCGCGGGCAGAGGGATTCGGGGAGGGAGAGGGGAAATTGGGGCGCGTCCCGGGTTGCGGACGCCGGGGCGAAGCTCACCGTGGCAGAGGGCACGGCGGGGCTCCAACGGCGATGGAGAAACGAGCTCGGGCGGCGGTGGTTTAATGGCGGCGGCGCTTTGGCGTGCGCGCAGCGTGGGCGAGGTGGAAAGGAGGCCTGCAGGTGCGCAAATGAGGGAGGGGATGAGGGCGAGCGAGGTTCTGGGCTCAAGTGGCCGAGGGCGGGGTGGTGGCGAGCTCCACGCGCGACGTGGGCGCAGAGTCCACGGCACGCGCGGCTCGGGGCGGCGGTTACGCGGAGACGGAAGAGCTGACAGCTCGGGCCCACGAGCAGAGAGAGCGGGGGAAGCGGGCGCGGGGAAGGCGGTCGCGCTGACGAGCGGGCCCGCCAGGGCAGAGAGGGGAGAGGGGGAAGGAGGGCGCGCGCACGGGGATGGGCCAGATGGGCCGAAAGGCCGAGGGGGCGGGGGAAACGGGCTTCTTTCCTTTTTCTTTTATTCTGGCATTTGTTTTCCCTTTTTCTTTTTATTTACTCTATTTGATTCAAATCCAAATAAGCCAAAAATTCAAATTAGCATTTCTAAGAATTATGCACCAAACAAAAGTAGAATTTAGGGTTTGACATGATGCCACAATACATACCCCTTGGAGTTTTAGTCTAATAAACTTTAATTACACAAAGTAAATAGCCCCTTTTCTTCTATATAAAAAAAAGAGAAAGAGGGGATTGGGAAGGGTGTAAAAAGAGAAGTAACACCTGAATTTGTGAATATGAGCAAAGAAATTTTATACCCCCAAATTCAGGGTGTTACAAGACTACACTAACCTAGGCTGAAGCCGAGGTAGAGCCCACGGTGCCTACTAAGACGAAGCTTGCCGCCACCGAGCAGAAGGCCGAAGAAATAACTCCAGATATTAATATAGCTTTTGAGAAGAGTGCGGCCAAAGAGGTCGAATCCCTTGCCCCCGAAGCATTCTCCAAAGATCTTGATTATATCATTCGACATGCTTTGGGAAAGAGATTATCCGAAGAAGAAAATTTTGAAGCTAAACACTATGCCCGAGAACTAAAGTATCCGAAGGGGGCCTTGGTGTTTAATGGTACGGATGAAGATGGTTTCCTATACTGCCTCCCAGACAACAAATAATTATCTGTCTGCTGGGAGATGGCCAGAAGTATGGGTTTTCCGAAGCTTGAAGCTGGCCTCTGTGCCATGACGAAGGACGATCTAGTAGACAGTCTTGCGTACAATAGTCTGAAGGTACTGAAGTTGTAAATTTTGAAGCTTATGGACTCTAGAATGGAGTCTTTTTATTCTTATGTTAATCCTTTTAACCTTTATTGCAGGGCTTAATACTTAGCAACGCCCTAAGGGCGCAAAAGAATGCTGAAGACGAGAGCTGCACTATAGCTCTCAACAACCTTCGAACAGAGGTTATCAAACTGAGGAACGAAGCCACGAAAAAAGACAAGATTCTACTTTCATTGGTGGACAAGGTAAAAGAAGATGAAGCTAGTTTCAAGGCTCAAGCTGAAATTCAAAAGAATGAGATTGAAGACCTTCGAAAACAGCTGGCTGAAACCAAAGAAAAATGTGGTCTCATAGAGGCCAACCGAGATATTAGTGAATACTGGAGAAATTATCTAGAAAAAACAGTCGAAGAACTCCGCGCGTCCAAAGAAAGATGCTTCGAAAAATCCCTGGGCTGCGTGGAGAAGATAAAGGCTAGCTTCGCCAACGTGGGCGCCTATTCAAATGAAGATAACATTATACGAGGCGATCCCGAAGGTGTTATAGAATGGATAAGCGGAGAGGTCGAGGCTTTTGAAGAAATTTTGAATGATCGCGGGGATGTCTGCGCATTTTCTGGTGCGAGAGGAATTTCAGCTATCTTGGAGAAGGCGGGTTGCGAACATGTCAAAACCCTGGCCCAGGCCGAAGCTGCCTTCTCCATGGATGTCATGAAGGATCCCTCAGCCGAAGCAAGCTTAATAGGCGGAGAATTTTATACTGACATCTGGGCAAATGGCGGCCGAGAAATGGCTCACGAAATAATGAAGAAAAGCGAGAAAGACATCCATGAGGCCCGAGTTCAAGCTAAGCAAGCTGAAGAAGCTGCAGAGCGCGAGAGGCACATAGGTATTGTTTCGCGGCATCTAGCTTTGGCATTTGTTTTAGTGACTTCGAAATGATTAATTTTTTCTACTGTAGCTGAACTATCTCCTCCACCGAAACCGTTCGACCCCCTGGCTGACCCGGAAACGAAGGAAGCAATAGATATCATTAATGTGGCCGAATCTATTGTTGACGAAGTTGTTAACAAGTTGCTAAATGAAGTTGCGGAGAAGGTCCTGAAAGAGGACTAGTACTTGTCTGTAAAAACATTTGTAGATGATCAATGTAACTTTGCTGTATCAAGACTGTAATATTCGATGTGCATGTTTTTGAATCTAATATGTAAATTATTTGTAATTTAGTTCTTTGCGATGCATGAAACTTTATATACATACCGCTTTTGAGCCTTTGGCGAAAAAACACCTTCCCTTCTTTTCATGCTTCGTAAAGAAGAAAATTCGTGCTTCGTAAAAATATCCTTGCTTCGTAAAAACATCCCATCTTCATAAATAAAGGATCCCTTCTTTTGCATTAGAGCTGACGAAGCTGTATTTCTCAGCTTACTTTATGCCTTAGCACGTTTTCATTTTTTATAAAAGCAGTCTCCGAAGATCGACTTCGTATTCAATTCATGTCATCGGTGCAATATGATGTATGATGTGATGTTATGCGGGATGATGTGATGATATGATGCAAAGGATGATGCTAATGCCGAAGATACGCACCCACGCACCCACACTGGAACACACCATCTCTGCGTCCCCTTAGGAACGATCGGAATCTCTTTGTCGTTTATTTTTCGGCTTCACCGTTTATTTTTCGGTGTAAGTTCTGCATCCCCTTAGGAACGTCTTTTGAACTTCTTCGCCTTCTATTTTGGTGGTATTTTTCGCGTTGACTTTTCGCGCTTCGTCTTATATTTCGGCGGTATTTTTCGCGTTGACTTTTCGCGCTTCGCCTTATATTTCGACGGTATTTGGCTCTGCATTCCCTTAGGAACGACTTTTGAGCAAAAAACTTACACTACGCACCTTGGGAACGACTTTTGGTGGCTTCGGCGAGACTTATGCTGCGCTCCCTTAGGAACGACTTTTTGAGCTTCGATAATTTTCGAGCTTCATAAATCTGTGAAAAAGATATATTTCATTTTAATAGAAGCAAAACTATTACAAAGAATTAAAACTAGATTTGCACTACTTGTCCCTTATTAAAAAACAAATTGGCATAGAATAAAAAAGTGTTTCAGAAAGTAGGATATCTCTCAATAGATGTGCTTTGACTCCAGCACAGTACTGTTGACTGTGCGAGCTTCGAATTCCTCCCTGAAATCCCGCTGCTGTTGGGTGTGTTGGTGCCCTTCTGGCTGCTGACCCCGTGAATAGGTAGGTTGTAGTGGTGGCGGAGGTGGAAGCTGTGGCCAAGAAGCCTGTGGATGACTAGCCGAAGCAACAAAACCCGTAGAGTGATTACCCACATATTCTGGTATATAGGGTGAGTGGCACGAAGCAGTGTGCAAGACCTGCTTCGGTTGATTCTACCGAGCTTCGGCTTCTGCAATCTCCTTCTGCTTTTGGATGGTGATTTGGCACATTCTTGTAGTATGGCCCTTGTCTTCACCATAAAATAAGCAGTAGATCTTCCTGGGCTGATCCTCATATCTTCCTCTGAAGCCCCTGGCACCTCTGCCTCTTGGAGCTGGCAGCCGGAAAGAGCTTTGTTGCTGCCTTGAAGATTGTGAGGTATATTGTGGCCTCTGCAGTTGACTTCCTTTGTCATCATTCTGAGTGGAGTTATGAATTGACCTGACATGCCTCGGGTGGATTCTTCCTCCGAAGCCCCTGGTCATCTCAGAGAATCTGTAAGCTTCCTCCCTTCTTTGGTGGAAGTCATTGTCAGCCCGGATGTACTCATCCATCTTTTGAAGCAGCTTCTCTAGAGTTTGTGGGGGCTTCCTGGCGAAATATTGGGCGGTAGGTCCTGGGCGAAGACCTTTGATCATGGCCTCAATGACAATCTCATTGGGCAGCGTAGGCGCTTGTGCCCTCAATCGCAAGAACCTTCGTACATATGCCTGAAGGTACTCTTCGTGGTCTTGTGTGCATTGGAACAGAGCCTGAGCTGTGACCGGCTTCGTTTGAAAGCCTTGGAAACTGGTCACCAGCATGTCCTTAAGCTTCTGCCACGATGTGATAGTCCCTGGCCGAAGAGAAGAATACCATGTTTGGGCTACATTTCGGACTGCCATGACGAAGGATTTCGCCATGACTGCAGTATTGCCCCCATACAAAGATATAGTTGATTCGTAGCTCATCAGAAACTGCTTTGGATCTGAATGCCCATCATACATAGGAAGCTGAAGTGGCTTGTATATCGGGGGCCATGGGGTAGCCTGCAGTTCTGCTGCCAAGGGAGAAGCATCATCAAAAGTAAAGGTATCATGATTAAAATCATCATACCACCCATCTTCGTTGAATAAGCCTTCTTGACGAAGTTCCCTGTGTTGGGGCCTTCGATCTTGTTCATCTTGAACAAGATGGCGCACTTCTTCATTAGCTTCGTCGATCTTCCTTTGAAGATCAGCCAGCCGTGCCATCTTCTTCTTCTTCCTTTGTACTTGTTGATGAATGATTTCCATGTCCCTGATTTCTTGGTCCAATTCCTCCTCCTAGAGTGTTGGACTGGTGGCCTTCCTCTTCTGGCTTCGAGCTTCGCTGAGAGAAAGAGTTTCCTGGTTCGGGTCCAGTGGCTGCAGTGCAGCAGCCCCTGTCGCTGAAGCTTTCTTCAGCGGCATGACGAAGGTCAGTGCTTGCCGAAGGTGGTCGAAAGAGTTCACCGGAGGTGGGCGCCAATATTGGGGACTTGTTCTCAAGTGCTATGAATTAAGAACAAGGCAACACAAAAGGTTAAATGTTAATGCCCTTCGTCCTTCGAAGCATTATTTCCCTTAGGATATAATGATCTTCAGACGAAGGTCATGAAGGACATACCTTCATTATCGTGGTATAAATTAATAAAAGGAGAAGCATATGAAATGCAGGAGATAACATGAACAATTATATAACGTTATCAATTCGTCCTCATTATATTATCATGGAAAAATAGAAACAAAATTAGATTACATATGTACCTTCGGCTTGACAGAAGGTAAAAAGTACAAGTGTGACGCACGAGCAAGTACCAGTCAGCGTGAACAGTACGGAGGAACTGTTCATCTATTTATAGGCACAGAACGCAGCATGTGAGAAATTACATTCATGCCCTTTACATTTATTATTAACTAATAGACAATTCTATGAGGACTAGATAGCCTTTTCCCCTTTAAGTCGGTTCCTTTCTCCGCCATTTAGCCGAAGCTCCCCTACACGTAGCTTCGGAGCAACTCCAACCTTTGTCACGATCATGCTTTTTACGTCGCACATGCTTTTAGCCCGAGTCCGAAGGTACCTGTTCAATGTCACACTTGAAGATTTTGCTAAATCACATTTTTGAGGACCTTCGGAGGACGAAGGCCCCCAACACCACCAAAAGTTGAATTGGTGGAGCACTCCTTGAGAAGTTTCACCAAAACAGTGAATGTGGTCTATAGATTTATCAATTTGATGAATTTAGATTTTGTGAATGTAGATCATTTGTTCAATTTTTTTATAAAAAAATATGTTTTTATTGAAGAGTTATAGAGTCAAGACTGGATCAAAGAGTAGTCTTACTCCTAACCACTACTCTCCTAGTCTCCTCTAAGAGCACCTCCAAGAGGTTCCTAAACAAGGTTGTATTTTAAAATATAAGGCTGAAGACCATAAAACTCTCTCCAAGGGTGGCTATATTTCATAAAAATCAACAAATGATTATAAGGACCGGTCTCTATAATTATTTACTTCCTAAATATTGGAGCCCTATCCTTATTTCCTCTTAATCTATAATTATTTAGTTTTAAATAGCATTATTTAAGTTCTAACTGTTGGAGTAAAATTTTCTTTTGCGACTCTAAATACTTTAAATGTGGTTCTATTTCAAATTTTAGGGCTATATTTTAGAGTTCCTTGTTGGAGTTGTGCTACCCCATTCCCATGCGAGAAATAATTTCTCACCGCACGCGTGCGAACGCGAAAAATCCAAAAGTACATGCTCGTAGGGGTTTGAACCTAATCACAAGGAACAAACTACCACCTTCCAACCATTGTGCCACTTGTTGATTTTTGCTGTATAAAGAATATGTATTATAAATATATATACTAGTCCGAGTTGGCACTATGGACGAGAAAACGGTACAGGCATAACACGGACCCACTTTAAATCGTATCAGGCTAAGACATGACATTATCAAATGGGTCGTGCCTTAGACAGACCCGTTAGACACAATCCATTTGGTCATCTATAACTTAGTACATTCTCCCTCACTATCTCTGATCTCGCGAGCGTGAAAAAAGACGAGAGAGGAAATTTCATCTTATCTGGTCTCAAACCACATATCTCGCCATCCGCACTCACCTAATCTATGAGTTTGAACCTTGTTTGAATAACTATCTCATTGAAACAATGTATGCCTAGCCATGCTCAGACAACTAACTAGTATTGTTTATGTTTCTCACTAATCAAATCTCTCTATCTCTCATTAACAAACATACCTTGCTCATATGTCCTTCTTCCTCCTGAAGCCACGTCGGCACTAATTATGCCATGTCGCGCTAGGATTGACTGTCGAGGTCGACCACATCAGGTGGGACAGATGGAAAATAGTCATGCGTATGGAAAATACAACAAATGAACCTCTTCTATCTCTACTACTTATTAAGTTAGTAAGGGGTAGGCTGCCCATTCCTTGTTCTGCCATTCCCTACCATTCACGTTCTTCCATTCCCATTCCCGGTTCGGTTCTGTCATTCCCATCGCGCAGGTGGAAACCGCTCCCCTATCACCACCCGATCCCATCTCCTTGCACACACCGCCGCCCCATCTCGGTCCTCATCGGCGAGATCCTCCCCCTCCTCCACCTCGGCTTCGCGCGCGTCGCCACCCCCCATCCCCTCACGAGCCGCCCCACCATCTCGGTCTTCGTCGGCGATATCCTCTCCCTCCTCCACCTCGGCCCCGCGCCGTCGCCGGCTCTTGCTCTCCGCGCCGCCACCGGCTCTTGCTCTCGCCTCCCTCCATTCCCCTGAAACGCAAAGCGGAGTCCAGATTGCAGTTCCTTCGGCCCATTCGGCCGTCACATCAGCCCCACGCCACGCCACCAGCCGCCGCACGATAGGACCCAGATGCCAAAGAAGATGGGCGTGAACTCCAAGGCAGAGGCGGCCTGCGAGCGCCGCTCCACCGCGGAGGTCGACTGGCACGACTGCCGAGAGTGCGCCGTGGAGGAGCAGTACTGGGCCGCCTCCCCGCCTTCCTTGCTGCTGTATGCACAGATTTCTCCTCTTCCACTACCGACCCGAGCCATCCCATCCGCCCCGCATCCTTGCATCGGACCTCATAAGTTTTAACCAACAATTAGCTGTGGGGGCCACCACCTCCCGAGGTCATACTCCTACGTTGTAGCCTGGGTAGCGGCCTTGTTCTGCTCAGGTGTGACGCCACGGTGGGAGGCCAAGCTGTGGCTGGCGGTTATTTAGGTGTTAGATCCACGGTGGCGGCTATGGACAAGAGCATGCTCGGCGACCTAGACGGTCTCCTCGAGGAGGACAAAATGCGGATGGACGCCATGATCGACCAGCTCTAGATCCGTGTACGCTAGCTGTTTGTGTCTTCTTCGTATGGTTTGTGCCCCCCGCTATGTGCTCCTCTCTTCTTCTTGGATGGGTCTTCTGCCTCTTGCTCTGTTGGTCATGTCTCAGTTTGATTTAGTGTTTCTTTTATTACAGGGAACAGGTGTTGTACTACGTGGTCCTGACGTTGCGGGACAGCGTGCACAAGGTCTTCTACGCCACCGTCGAGGCCGCTGCAGTTCGCACAGACAATATCCATCTTGGAGGTCAGCTGCTTGTTTTTTGTCTCCCGTTTTTGATTGCTCGGTCACAGTAAAACTGCAAACTTGGCTCAATTTCATATTTTTGCTTTGCTCATGAGTTATGGATATATCCTATTAGAATGATTACAGTTTAAATTTATGTAAGTGAGAGCACCTAGAGGGGGGGAGTGAATAGGTGATCCTGTAAAAACTTGAAACTTAATGCCACAAAACTTGATTAGGCGTTAGCACAATAAAGCCAAGTGGCTAGAGAGGAGTTCTTGCAAAACACAATAACCACAAGGAGATCAACACAGAGAGGCACAATGGTTTATCCCGTGGTTCGGCCAAGTCCAACACTTGCCTACTCCACGTTGTGGCGTCCCAACGAACGAGGGTTGCACTCAACCCCTCTCAAGCGGTCCAAAGACCCACTTGAATACCACGGTGTTTTGCTTTGTTTCACTATATCCCGCTTGCGAGGAATCTCCACAACTTGGAGCCTCTCGCCCTTACAATTTGATTATCACAAAGAAGCACGGAAGTAAGGTTGGGATGAGCAACACACACAAGACACAAAATCAGAGCAACAATATGCACCCAAGTCACAACACGAGCTCTCAACACAACTCGAAGAGTTCTCTACTCAAATGGAGCTCTAGTTGCTATCACAAAGAATCGAATGCGCGAATATGAAGTCTTGGTGCTTAGGAATGCTCAAGGGATGCTTGGTCTGCTCCTCCATGCGCCTAGGGGTCCCTTTTATAGCCCCAAGGCAGCTAGGAGCCGTTGAGAGTAATCCGGGAAGGCAATTCTTGCCTTCTGTCGACTGGCGCACCGGACAGTCCGGTGCACCACCGGACACTGTCCGGTGCGGATTTCTTTCCTATTCTGGTACAGCCGACCGTTAGAGACTTGGAGCCGATGGCGCACCGGACACTGTCCGGTGCACACCGGACAGTCCGGTGCCCCCATCCGACCGTTGGCTCAGCCACGCGTCACGCGCGGATTGCGCGGCCGACCGTTGGCGTGCCCGACCGTTGGCTCACCGGATAGTCCGGTGCCTCACCGGACAGTCCGGTGAATTATAGCCGTACGCTGTTGACTTGGTTCCCGAGAGCGGCGACTTTGCTGCAGCCGACTCACCGAACACTGTTCGGTGCACCACCGGACAGTCCGGTGATTTATAGCCGTACGCCACCGTCGAGACCCGAGAGCAGCCAGTTGATCAGACGCCAGCCTGGCGCACCGGACACTATCTGGTGCACCACCGGACAGTCCGGTGCACCCAGACTGAGCAGAGTCTTGGCTGCTCGAGCCAAGAGTTTTCCAATTGCATTTTCTCTGATTCTACCACTTAGACAAATATGTTAGTACACAAAAACCAATGTACTAAGTCTAGAATCATACCTTTGTGTTGATTTTGCACTTCTTCCACCATTTGGCATAGTTTCACATTAAACCATTTGTGTTGGCACATGATCACCAAAATACTTAGAAATGGCCCAAGGGCACATTTCCCTTTCAATCTCCCCCTTTTTGGTGATTTATGCCAACACAACAAAAAGCAACTAAAGGAAGTGCAACAACAATGCAAATGAGAACACAAATTTGTTTTGATTCAAATTTGGCATATTTGGATCATTCTTTGCCACCACTTGGTTTGTTTTTGCAAATCAAACTTAATTTCCTATCTCTAAGTCAAAATCACTTGTTGAGGCATAGAGAGAGGTATTCCAAGAGAAATTGATCAAAGATTCAAAAACTCCCCCTTTTCCCATAATCAACCATTATCCCAACAAGAGACCAACATTTGACAATAAGAGTCAATAAGAGTATTTTGACAAACCAAAAGCTCTAATTCTATCATTTTCAAAATTCTCAAGTGGTAGTTGATCCATTTCTTGCTTTGGCCTTATTTTCTCCCCCTTTGGCATCAAGCACCAAAACGGGATCAATCTTGGCCCTTAAACCCCATTGCCTCACCAAAATCTTCAAATGAGAGTAAAAAGGCAATAAGGGTATTGAGATGAACTTGGAGTGAGTTACCCACTCATCGGAGTGCAGTGGAAGTCTTGCATGGTCCAAGTTCACCACTTCCCTTTCAATCCACCTTTGGGACTAAATCAAGCAACCTCAAACACATGGTTAGTCTCAAAGGGTCAAGTTATAGCATATCTCCCCCTAAATATGTGCATCACTCACACATGGACTTTTGAGGTCCGGGGAGAGTTTGTACAACTTGAGCACCATAAATAAACAACAATATGCATAAGGGAACATGATCAAAGCATAAGACACATGTATGCTACACATCAATCCAAGTTCCGCGAATCTAAGACATTTAGCTCACTACGCAGCCTGCAAAAGGTCTTCTCATCTAAAGGCTTGGTAAAGATATCGGCTAGCTGGTTCTCGGTGCTAATATAAAACACTTCGATATCTCCCTTTTGTTGGTGGTCTCTCAAAAAGTGATGCCGGATGTCAATGTGCTTTGTGCGGCTGTGCTCAATAGGATTGTCCGCCATGCGGATAGCACTCTCATTGTCACATAGGAGTGGGACTTTGCTTAAATTGTAGCCAAAGTCCTGGAGAGTTTGCCTCATCCAAAGTAGTTGCGCGCAACACTGTCCTGCTGCAACGTACTCGGCCTCAGTGGTGGATAGGGCAACGGAGGTTTGTTTCTTAGAACTCCACGACACCAGGGACCTTCCTAGAAATTGGCACGTCCCTGATGTACTCTTCCTATCGACCTTACATCCAGCATAATCGGAGTCTGAATATCCAATTAAGTCAAAGGTAGACCCCTTTGGATACCTGATCCCGAAGCAAGGCGTAGCGACTAAATATCTAAGAATTCGCTTCACAGCCACTAAGTGACACTCCCTTGGATCGGATTGAAATCTAGCACACATGCATACACTAAGCATAATATCCGGTCTACTAGCACATAAATGAAGCAAGGAACCTATCATGGACCGGTATGCTTTTTGATCAATGGACTTACCTCCTTTATTGAGGTCGACGTGTCCGTCAGTTCCCATGGGAGTCTTTGCGGGCTTGGCATCCTTCATCCCAAACCGCTTGAGCAAGTCTTGTGTATACTTCGTTTGGGATATGAAGGTGCCGTCCTTGAGTTGCTTCACTTGGAACCCAAGGAAGTAGTTCAACTCGCCCATCATCGACATCTCAAACTTTTGAGTCATCACCCTGCTAAACTCTTCACAAGACTTTTGATTAGTAGAACCAAATATTATGTCATCGACATAAATTTGGCACACAAATAGATCACCGTCACAAGTATTAGTGAAAAGAGTTGGATCGGCTTTCCCAACCTTGAAAGCATTAGCAATTAAAAAGTCTCTAAGGCATTCATACCATGCTCTTGGGGCTTGCTTAAGTCCATAGAGCGCCTTAGAGAGCTTACACACATGGTCGGGGTACCGTTCATCCTCAAAGCCAGGGGGTTGCTCCACGTACACCTCCTCCTTGATTGGTCCATTGAGGAAAGCGCTCTTCACGTCCATTTGGAACAACCTGAAAGAATGGTGAGCGGCATAGGCTAACAAAATACGAATCGACTCTAGCCTAGCCATAGGAGCGAAAGTCTCCTCAAAGTCCAAACCTGTGACTTGGGCATAACCTTTTGCCACAAGTCGAGCCTTGTTCCTTGTCACCACCCCGTGCTCGTCCTGTTTGTTGCGGAACACCCCTTGGTTCCCACAACATTTTGCTTGGGACGCGGCACCAGTGTCCAAACTTCATTACGCTTGAAGTTGTTGAGCTCTTCCTGCATGGCCAACACCCAGTCCGGATCTAGCAAGGCCTCTTCTACCCTGAAAGGCTCAATAGAAGAGACAAAAGAGTAATGCTCACAGAAATTAGCTAATCTAGAGCGAGTGGTTACTCCCTTGCTAATGTCACCCAAAATCTAGTCGACAGGATGGTTTCTTTGAATCATTGCTCGAACTTGAGTTGGAGGGGCATGTGGTGCTTCTTCCTCTTCAACTTGGACATCCTGTGCTCCCCCTTGATCACACACCTCCTCTTGAGGTACCTGTTCATCATCTTGGGTTGGAGGGTGCACCATTGTTGAGGAAGAAGGCTGATCTTGTTCCTTGTGTTCCTGCGATCGTACGTCTCCAATTGTCATGGTACAAATCGCGTCCGTTGGACCTCATCCTCATCTACATCATCAAGCTCAACTTGCTCTCTTGGAGAGCCATTAGTTTCATCAAATACAACGTCGCTAGAGACTTCAACCAAACCCGATGATTTGTTGAAGACTCTATACGCCTCTGTATTTGAGTCATAACCTAACAAAAACCCTTCTACAGCTTTGGGAGCAAATTTTGAATTTCTACCTTTCTTCACAAGAATGTAGCATTTACTCCCAAAAACTCGAAAATAAGAGACGTTGGGTTTGTTACCGGTTAGAAGCTCGTATGACGTCTTCTTGAGGAGGAGATGAAGGTAGACTCGGTTTATGGCGTGGCAAGCCGTGTTCACAGCTTCCGACCAAAACCGCTCGGGCGTCTTGAATTCGCCAAGCATCGTCCTTGCCATGTCTATGAGCGTCCTGTTCTTCCTCTCTACCACACCATTTTGTTGTGGTGTGTAGGGAGCGGAGAACTCGTGCTTGATTCCTTCCACCTCAAGGTACTCCTCCACTTGAAGGTTCTTGAACTCGGACCCATTGTCGCTCCTTATCTTCTTCACCTTGAGCTCAAACTCATTTTTGAGCTCTCCTTAGGAAGCGCTTGAGGGTCCCTTGGGTTTCAGATTTATCCTGCAAAAAGAATACCCAAGTGAAGCGGGAAAAATCATCAACAATTACTAAACCATACTTACTTCCCCCGATGCTGAGGTAGGCGACGGGTCCGAAGAGGTCCATATGCAGCAGCTCTAGGGGTCTTGATGTAGTCATCACGTTCTTAATGTGATGAGCACTTCCCACTTGTTTACCTGCTTGACAAGCTGCACAAGGTCTATCTTTTTCAAAATGCACATTTGTTAGACCTAACACATGTTCTCCCTTTAGAAGTTTGTGAAGGTTCTTCATCCCCACATGTGCTAGACGGCGATGCCACAGCCAGCCCATGCTAGTCTTAGCAATTAAGCATGCATCTAGACCGGCCTCCTCCTTTGCAAAATCAACTAAATAGAGTTTGTCGTCTAGTACACCCTTAAAAGCTAATGAACCATCACTCCTTCTAAAGACAGACACATCTACATTTGTGAATAAGCAATTATATCCCATATTACATAATTGACTAACTGACAAAAGATTATAACCTAGTGACTCTACTAAAAATACATTGGAGATAGAGTGCTCATTTGAGATGGCAATCTTGCCTAGGCCTTTAACCTTGCCTTGATTCCCGTCACCGAATATGATTGAATCTTGGGTATCTTTATTCTTGACGTAGGAGGTGAACATCTTCTTCTCCCCCTTCATGTGGTTTGTGCATCTGCTGTCGATAATCCAGCTTGATCCCCCGGATGCATAAACCTGCAAGGCAAATTAGGCTTGGGTCTTAGGTACCCAACTCTTGTTGGGTCCTACAAGGTTAGTGACAATAGTCTTAGGAACCCAAATGCAAGTTTTGTCTCCCTTGCATTTTGCCCCTAATTTCCTAGCAACCACTTTCTTATCCTTTCTACAAATAGCAAAGAAAGCATTACAAGCATGGTAAATTGTAGAATGTTCATTACTTACTTTCCTAGGTACATGAACAACATTTCTTCTAGGCATATGATGAACAACATTTTTCCTAGCCAAATTTCTATCATGCATAATAGAAGAACTTGAAGCAATCATGGCATGAGAATCAAAAGCATCATAACTTCTATGAACATTCCTAGAATATCTCCTATCATGGTACATGAAAGCATGGTTCTTTTGAGCACTATTAGCCACAGGGGCCTTCCCTTTCTCCTTGGCGGAGATGGGAGCCTTATGACTTGTTAAGTTCTTGGCTTCCCTCTTAAAGCCAAGTCCATCCTTAATTGAGGGGTGTCTACCAATCGTGTAGGCATCCCTTGCAAATTTTAGTTTATCAAATTCACTTTTGCTAGTCTTAAGTCGAGCATTAAGACTAGCCACTTCATCCTTTAATTTAGAAATGGAAACTAGGTGTTTACTACAAGCATCAACATTAAAATCTTTACACATATTGCAAATCACAACATGTTCTACACAAGAGGTTGATTTATTAGCTATTTCTAGTTTAGCATTCAAGTCATCATTGATACTCTTTAAGCTAGAAATAGATTCATGGCATGTAGACAGTTCACAAGAAAGCATTTCATTTCTTTTAACTTCTAACGCAAGAGAATTTTGTGCACTTACAAATTTATCATGCTCTTCATATAAAAGATCTTATTGCTTTTCTAAAAGTCTATTTTTCTCATTCAAAGCATCAATTAATTCATTGATCTTATCAATTTTAGTTCTATCTAATCCTTTGAATAAACTAGCATAGTCTACTTCATCATCACTAGATTCATCATCACTTGAAGAGGCATATGTAATAGTATTTCGAGTACTTACCTTCTTCTCCTTTGCCATGAGGCAGGTGTGATGCTCGTTGGGGAAGAGAGACGATTTGTTGAAGGCGGTAGCGGCGAGTCCTTCGTCGTCGGAGTCAGACGAAGAGCAATCTGAATCCCACTCCTTTCCAAGGTGTGCCTCGCCTTTAGCCTTCTTGTAAACCTTCTTGTTCTCTCTTTTCCCATTCTTTCCTTGTTCCTGGTCACTATCATTATCGGGACAGTTAGCAATAAAGTGACCAACCTTACCGCACTTGAAGCAGGAGCGCTTTCCCTTCGTCTTGTTCTTTTTGGGATGCTCCTTGTGGCCCTTTAGCGCCGTCTTGAAGCGCTTGATGATGAGGGCCATTTCTTCCTCATTGAGCCCCGCTGCCTCAACTTGTGCCACCTTGCTAGGTAGCGCCTCCTTGCTATTTGTTGCCTTGAGAGCAATGGCTTGAGGCTCATGAATTGGACCATTCAATGCCTCATCGACGTATCTTGCCTCCTTGATCATCATCCGCCCGCTTACAAACTTTCCAAGTATTTCTTCGGGCGACATCTTGGTGTACCTAGGATTTTCACGAATATTGTTTACAAGATGTGGATCAAGGACAGTGAAGGACCTTAGCATTAGGCGGACGACGTCGTGGTCCGTCCATCGCGTGCTTCCATAGCTCCTTATTTTGTTGATGAGGGTCTTGAGCCTGTTGTATGTTTGGGTTGGCTCCTCTCCCCTGATCATTGTGAATCTCCCAAGTTCGCCCTCCACCAACTCCATCTTGGTGAGCATGGTGACGTCATTTCCCTCATGAGAGATCCTGAGGGTGTCCCAAATCTGCTTGGCGTTATCCAAGCCGCTCACTTTATGGTATTCATCCCTGCACAATGACGCTAAAAGAACAGTAGTAGCTTGTGCATTTTTATGAATTTGTTCATTGATGAATATGGGACTATCTGTACTATCAAATTGCATTCCATTTTCTACTATCTCCCATATACTTGGATGGAGAGAGAACAAGTGACTACGCATTTTGTGACTCCAAAATCCGTAGTCCTCTCCATCAAAGTGAGGAGGTTTACCGAGGGGAATGGAAAGCAAATGAGCATTGGAACTTTGCGGAATACGAGAATAATCAAAGGAAAAGTTCGAATTAACCGTCTTCTTTTTCTTGTAGTTGTTGTCGTCGTCGTCCTATTGGGAAGAAGAAGACTCGTCGCTGTCGTAGTAGACAATCTTCTTGATGCGTCTTTTCTTCTTCCCGTCCTTCTTTTTATGACTTGAGCCCGAGTCAGTGGGCTTGTTGTCTTTTGGCTCATTAATGAAGGACTCCTTCTCCTTGTCGTTGTTGATCACCATCCCCTTGCCCTTAGGATCCATCTCTTCGGGCGATTAGTCCCTTTCGCGAAGAGAACGGCTCTGATACCAATTAAGAGCACCTAGAGGGGGGGTGAATAGGTGATCCTGTAAAAACTTGAAACTTAATGCCACAAAACTTGATTAGGCGTTAGCACAATAAAGCCAAGTGGCTAGAGAGGAGTTCTTGCAAAACACAATAACCACAAGGAGATCAACACAGAGAGGCACAGTGGTTTATCCCGTGGTTCGGCCAAGTCCAACACTTGCCTACTCCACGTTGTGGCGTCCCAACGGACGAGGGTTGCACTCAACTCCTCTCAAGCGGTCCAAAGACCCACTTGAATACCACGGTGTTTTGCTTTGTTTCACTATATCCCGCTTGCGAGGAATCTCCACAACTTGGAGCCTCTCGCCCTTACAATTTGATTATCACAAAGAAGCACGGAAGTAAGGTTGGGATGAGCAACACACACAAGACACAAAATCAGAGCAACAATACGCACACAAGTCACAACATGAGCTCTCAACACAACTCAAAGAGTTCTCTACTCAAATGGAGCTCTAGTTGCTATCACAAAGAATCGAATGCGCGAATATGAAGTCTTGGTGCTTAGGAATGCTCAAGGGATGCTTGGTCTGCTCCTCCATGCGCCTAGGCGTCCCTTTTATAGCCCCAAAGCAGCTAGGAGCCGTTGAGAGCAATCTGGAAAGGCAATTCTTGCCTTCTGTCGACTGGCGCACCGGACAGTCCGGTGCACCACCGGACACTGTCCGGTGCACCGGACAGTCCGGTGCCCCCATCCGACCATTGGCTCGGCCACGCATCACACACGGATTGCGCGGCCGACCGTTGGCTCACCGGACAATCCGGTGAATTATAGCCTTACGCTGTTGACTTGGTTCCCGAGAGCGGATACTTCGCCGCAGCCGACTCACCGGACACTGTCCGGTGCACCACGGGACAGTCCGGTGATTTATAGCCGTACACCGCCGTCGAGACCCGAGAGCAGCCAGTTGATCAGACGCCAGCCTGGCGTCCGGTGCACCACCGGACACTGTCCGGTGCACCCAGACTGAGCAGAGTCTTGGCTGCTTGAGCCAAGAGTTTTCCAATTGCATTTTCTCTGATTCTAGCACTTAGACAAATATGTTAGTACACAAAAACCAATGTACTAAGTCTAGAATCATACCTTTGTGTTGACTTTGCACTTCTTCCACCATTTGGCATAGTTTCACATTAAACCATTTGTGTTGGCACATGATCACCAAAATACTTAGAAATGGCCCAAGGGCACATTTCCCTTTCAATAAGGATACTACAAGTGGTTCTTGGTAGGAAGAACTACTAATCAACTAGATTTATGTGTACAAAAAGGGCAAATATAGTACCAGAGGCTCTTACACATGTGTATAATTACATAAATGTTACTTATGGTTGCCTTTTGTCACTATTCTGATAAGTTTGTATTCTTTATAGGGTTGGTGAGGTATCCAGTCTCTCCAACTCTTCCACAGATTGGATCTAGATTATTCCTTACGTGGGGTGCCTTGTGGAGTTTTCCTGAGGTATCGTCACTAGCAAGTTTTCGTGTTTTCATATATGACACCATTTTTAGGAATACATCTGAATTTGTACATGAACTTTAGAGTTTCCAGTTTATAATTTTAAATTTTAGATTAGATACATATCTATGTGTTGCTGTTTGACGGGACCTCAAATTATGATGCAGTTCTAGGTTTAATAGCATTTGCTAAAACTAGAGAACACATGTGTTAGTGTAATCAATAACGAATATGAGTAATGGAACCCCTTTTTGGGAAGCTCTTCTTTGCATTTTGGGTGATTGTATTACCTCCATAGGCACTGAGGTTGTTCTCAATTTATTTAGTAGTGTTGACTTGATCCTTGGTGGCACTGAGGACATCTCTTGAATTTGCTAAACTTATAAAAGAAAGTTAGATTATTTCTTATGCCTTAAAATAGTACCTTATGAGTTGTGAACAATGATGGAAGTCATTTACACAATTCTTTTCATTCTTATGTTTGGTTAATTATCTTTGTTTTTTGATGACATCCAATATTGCCATTACGTACATAATATATGTCTAAATAGTTTGTGTCATTCTTATGTTTTTTTTCAACTAGCATTCTGCGCTCTCCTTTGCTTGTTCACTTGACTAGAGCATCTTGCCCTCTGGCCGCAGCATAAGCTGATTAGCTATACATTATGCAGAACACATTCTTTTGTCTAGCATTTTTATTGGCCACCATTGCTTGGTCTGCTTCATCAACAGATTCCCAGAGAGGGCAACCGAGACAATAAGGTTTGAGCACATCTATTTTAGTTTTTTTCGTAAAACCAACACATCTACTGTTTGTTTGTAAAACCATGAAAGTTGAAGCTGGCAATCTAGAAGGTTTACCACTCATTAGCTAAGCTTGTCACTGGTGAAGATTTCTCGTCTCTTTGAATGGTTCAGGTTGGTGTTACCATTGGTCAGTATGTTGAAGGGGCACGACATTCTTGTATTATGGCTATGTAGCTTGTATTATGAGCACTCTTATGATCTTTTTTATTGTTAGCATAGCTAAAGATTTGGGCTACTTGTTTTATGAGGTATTATTAGGTTGGTTTTATTATTGGCTTTTTGACTTTGTCAAAGCTGTGTTGAACTATGAAAATTTGAGTTGGAAACAATTCTGCAAATGAGGAAACACCTTTTTCAGTTTCTAAACTTTAGGAGGAAACACTTCTTTCAGTTCCTATGGAAATGGTTTTAGGACACCTCAGCCCCTGGAGTATACCTAGAAGCAGACACGGGTATCCAACTGTTGATTGTTTTTCATCATATTGTGTTTGCTGCAAATACAACACATATGCACAACGGTCCTGTATTGGTGGATGTCATTACTGCAGTCAAGGTGTTTGTTTACTCATAGTGTTGCTTATTTATTAGGCCATCCAACCTGAAATGTGTCATGTGCCATCACATCATTGGTTTACTCCATGATACATATGGAGTGGTGGAGGGAGATTGTCCTTTTATTTACATTGTTAGGTATTTTCTATTCTTTAGCATTGTTTGCTCTAGACAGTTTCTTTATAACGTTGCACTAGCATTTAATCCGTACACGAGCCAATGATGATTAGTTATACATCTGGAGTTACTTACGACGAAAATTGTCTGGCTTGCTGAGGCTAAAGTATATGTATTGTACATCTCTTTTGCTCATGTACTCATGATAGTTTAATCTTATTATGTAGGTGCAGTTGTAGTTCCAATGATGATTTCAATACCTAGCAATAGGAAGTGTCGTTTGTCACTGTAAACAGCAGCTGCTTCTTTCTGGTCTAGGATGCAGCCCCATCTATAGTTGTTGGATTCAGCTGTGGTGTGATTTAAATCTTATCTATGAGAATCGCTTGTTAGCTTATTCAACACATTTTAGTTTACGAACTGAATGTCTTGAAATTTGGGTCTGATGCCACGTCTCTGTTAGTCATACCAGAGATGCTATGATTAGGCTGGAACAAAGTTGTTCCAACATTTCACATGTTGATAGGATCCTGGGGACTGCTTCTATGTGTCCGCAAAGTCGGTTAGTGTGATTACATTTTTCTGCACGTAGACTATTTTTAATTGGTTTGCATTGTGTATAGGTTTGTTTCTCAACATTTTCAGTAGCCCTCCAATAGGTTTTGCCCTACCAGACTTGAGAGCTACTGCTGTTAATTCCTTGGATGCATGAGCCATTCATATTTCTGTGTAACCTTTTTTCTTCTCTAAGTGTTTCATTCATTGTTTGTCATATTTTTATTGCAAATGATGATGAAATCAAGGCTTGTTTCTCTACATTCTTAGTTGCCGCCAAAGAGCTTTCGCCCTGCCAGGCTTGAGAGCTAATGCTGCTAATTCCTTCCTTGGATATGTGAGGGAAATTTTGCTTTGCAATCTATTAAATCTTTACTTTGTGCTTTATTTTTTAAAAATTTATTGTCAGTGTATTATTGGAAGAATTTGTAAGGATATGCAAGCATTATGGCAATATAGAATTATAGTATTTTTTATTTATACGTTCTTGTTTACAACAGTATTTTTATTCGTTTTAGTGTTATTGGGGGCTCTTCATCATTGATGACCTTTACCTGGTCACTTGGGCTCGCTACAATGAGGCTCAAAGCACTCTGGTGGCCGGTTACCTGTGACCTCTTCTCATGGAGGGTGGTCTGCCGACAGCCACCAAGATAGAAGGAAGCTCCTTCAAGGGGCTCCATTGACCCTTTACACCCAAGAGAGGCAGATGGATTTTGCCTCGAATTGTTTCTCTACGACAGCAGTGGCTACCTGTAAAAAAACAGGGCGCTGCTCCGGAAGCTCTCCTTGGTTGACCTAGCGGGCCTCTCCTTGGTCGGTGCAATGGATACGGCTTCTGTGTATGTGGGAATCCCATGTATGTGTGCATGTGATAGATTGGCGGCGTCGACCTGTGTAACTGTGTTGATTTTTTATCTCCCTTCTTCCACAGGTGACATCCCCTTCCACAACGGCTGCAATGTTGGGCTTATGGATGAGGGAATAGGGGCTGCAATGGTGGGCTTATCCTATTATTCATGCGACTTGTGAGTGAGTACAGGTGTTTAATCACTACTTCGAGGAGCTGGAAGAGGAGTCGCTGAGAGATAACTTCGTTGTTGTGGTAAGCAAATTTCAAGTAGTTCTGTTTGATGTGCGGCTACTGGGACTATTATAAGGCGCTATTTGTTTTCGGGACTGAATGCTTGGCATTGCATATAGGTATTTGGTGCTGGAAACCGTCCTGTTGGACCAATGTTCTTATTTCACAGAGTCTCCCTACACAAGATTACTGGTACTGGACTGGAGTTTGTGCTTTATTGGCTTATGCTATCTTGTTCAATGCTTTGTTTACTCTTGCTTTGGAATTCCTTAACCGTAAGCATGAAAATGCAATTATTATAATTCTAAATTCTTCTTTAGTAAGGTGCCTTTTGACTTCTCAAAATTAAATTGTAACTAATTTTGAAGCTCTACGGAAGCCTAAGCAAATGTTCCATCCAATTCTGAAAAACAAATGATGCATTGACTGACAGTATATCAGATGGACATGCAATTGCAGGTGATTTTCATTTTCCTAACAACCATGATTATACTATAAGATTTTTTCTATAATGCGTTCAAAAAGATATGATTGTTTTGCTCTGTGTATGTTCTAACATCTTTCATGGTACATATTGGAACTTGCTTATTCTTGCTGAACATTATATGCATATGAAGTTCAATATTACTCCCTCCATTAAAACATATAAGGTCCATTTTAATTTATTCAAGTCCAATATTATGTGTATGTCTATATATATATTAGTAGCATATGAATAAAATACAAAACAATCAGCACATTAAAACTGTATAACCGGTTGATATTTAAAAGCTCTCATACACAATATGGACTATACAAATTCATACACAATATGAGAAATAAGGGCCAAATATTAACTTTGATAGTCTAGGCAAAATAAAATATAACTTATACTTTGAGTGGTAGAAAGTAATTATTTAAGAGTAAATAAATTATAATAATTATGTTTATATCATCTATTGATTTGTCTACCTTCAATAATTACAGTGTGTATTTTTTTTGCTAAGCTAAAATTTTCTTGTCAACATGAGGATAAAGTAGTTTACTTGATTGAAGAGTTAAATTATTTTTTAATTGAAGAAAATAATAACAGAAATTATGAAGTCAAAGGGCAGACTAAAGGTGAAATCAACAAGGGAATGATATTACCATTTCAACCACTAACAATGATGTTTCACAAAATTAACTATTTTGTTGATTTGCCAAAGGCTGTTCTTCTAAAACTTTTTATTTATATTTTTATAGTTGATCACCAGCCAAGATTGTTTCTACATGCATATAGGAAATAAAATCATAGGTGTAACTGGTAAAAGACTACAGTTGCTATCTGAAGAAAGTGGAGTATTTAGGCCATGTGTCTTAACGGCACTGGTTGGCTCAAGTAGTGTTGGAAGGACGACCCATCTTGATGTTTTAGCTGGTAGAAAAACAGGTGGATGTATTGAAGGTGAAAACCTATATTCAGACCATCAAGGAAGCGAAGAACAGAATACTTTCCTCCACAAGCTACCACAGGTGCAGAGCCAAGCAGTGAGCAACGTCAGCTAGAGAGTGAATTTCAGTAGCAAGAAGCATGAATTTTGTGTATTCATTAGACAAGCTCTTTTCTTTCTATTTGAAGCTGATGTGTCTTATGTTTTATTACATCATTGTTTTGGGTCATTGAATTAACTTGCCACCTTTTAAAGCAGACATATAATGTATTCCTCAGTTGTGTTTGTGTTTGGAGACATGGAAAGGTGATAAGAATTTCCATTAACTCTTCTGAGCTTTTGTCAGGAGGATGGGCTTCTACATACTGCATGTGGAACTCCAAACTATGTAGCGCCTGAGGTGAGTTTCTCACCTCTCCTCAGTTGTCAGCTTATTTGCTGCATCTTCCTCCATGTCGTCGTCCATTTCAGCAAGAATCCCCCCTGGCGGTGCACTTGTGATCAGTCGAGTACTGTTGCGAAGAGACTTCATGGGGACTGGATACAGGATCCAGCGATACCTGTTGTTACTGGGTTCCTTGGGAAGGTATCTCATCGACAAACAATTTCTTCATCCATGATGCAACTTGTTTACTGCAACCGCCATCACTTGTAGGGCTGCAAATCTAGTGCTGTAACTACTTTAGGCCAAGGTGGTAGCGACTTGACTGCTACAACCATTGGTAAAGCCTTGGGACTAAGAGAAATTCAGGTCTATGTTTAGTCTGAATAGATATTTAATAAACCATATTTTTCTTTCTGAGGAAAAATGTTGAGACAACAGTTGATGCTAATCACTAACCTAGCATGTGCATTTTTGAAAATCGTTGCTTATCCCCATACATTGCCTAATTGGTCTGAAAGCATAATGTGCTTGTGATAGGTATGGATCGACGAGATGGGTTGCTTGTCCCCATACATATATTTTTCTTTCGTTTTGTCACTAATGAATCTTTGTACAAATTATATTTTGAATGCTCAAGAAAAGAGTTCTGGAACTAAACAACGGTACAGGATATTCATCCTTATTGCACGTGTATAGTGTGAGCAGGCTGCTTCTCAATGAATAAACGAATCTTTCAGCTGCATACTTCTCAAAAACGAAAGATCATGTTCAGTAGATAAACATATGTTCCCTTTTTACCTTTTAAAGCTATATTGATTGTTGCTTGGCATTTGCTTTACTAACCATCATGAATTGAACATATAGCTCATGATGTCAGTCTCCTGAACATAAGCGGGAAATTTAGGATCGTTATTGTGGACTGTTCACTCCTGTCACACCCGGTTTTAGAAGGTAAACCGAATGTGAACCATGTACGTGCCAGGATCAGCAATTCACGTACACAGCAGTTACATAACATGGACACAATCACACAGTGCTCAAATAGTATTAAAAAGGGAAATAATAGTCGATTACATCATATGTCTGAGACATCCACATAGTCTTTACAATAAATCAAAGTGCAGAAAAGAAACGTAGGTAAACGCGGCCTTCACAGGCAGCCGACTGGGGTTGCCGCTAACCCACACCTAGAACTCGTCGTAGTCTTGGAACTCCTGGAAGTCTCCTTCCACGGCTTCATCTTCTCCTGAGCAGTGGTTGCAATGCGAACAACCTAGGGGGGTTTGGTGTGTAGAGCAAGGGTGAGTACACATCAACATACTCAGCAAGTATCCTGTTTGGCTGTGGTGGACTAGCTTTATGTGGGGGTAAGTCAAGCAGTTGCTTTTAGTTGGTCAGATTATTATTATTGCTAGTAGAGAAAGCCAAGTTTTAGATTTAGCCCACGTTATTAACCCAAACATACTCCTTTCCAAACGGAAAGAGTACCACTTACCATTACCAGAGTCAATACCAAGAACCATCAATCTCATTGCCACCTGTAATCCGAACATCTCTGATCAAGTACCACTAATCACTAGAGCTCCCTTGGCCACTCATAACCGCGAGCACGACTGATATATCAGTTTCATAACACTCTACAGAGGTTGTGCACTTTACCCATGAGCCGTGATCCCCTTTTTGCCTCGGGTTGTACGGACCCTTGAACACTCCCAAGGTGAGTAGGCAGGGTCTAACTACATAGCCTTTACAAAGGTTTCCCGGGGTTGTAGCCGCCCATTAGGTTTCCTAAATGTACTGCACTCCTCCCCAAGGGACAAATCAACCTTGGCAGAGTGAGACGCATACACCGAGCCCCATTGACGGCACAACGGCTAAGCGAACTACACCCCGGTTCCTCTAATTATTCAGCTAAGGGCGTCCCACTCCACCCTCATGGTTGCAATGTTTTCCCGGACGGTCATCCAATGAACAGGTCCTTACGGAGAGGCACTCGAGAAACCGCTCGAGTCCCCTTAAATGCCACAAGTATGATATCATAAATAAGAGGGAAAACAACGTATCATAGATAATTCTCATCATGTTCATTGATAAGAGTTGAGCAATAGCATAAGACTAAGCAATAATAATCCGACCCAAATAGGTAAACAAGGACATGAATAACAAAAGCTAGTCAATTCTTAGGTATAAATGTGTAATGCGGGAGGTGAATTAAAGTATGTATAGGACACAGATAGGTCAAGGGACACTTGCCTCCACCAACCGACTGCTGCTCAGGGGCTTCTCCTGCGAGTTCTTCGGGCTCTCTGACCGGATCGTTCTCTATGCGAGCACAAACATACATAGATCCACATATTTAATACAAAAGAACAGTACACCATACAATAGAATTCAGTAAGTAAACAGACGTTCCACGCGGGCTCACAATTACGGTTAAGAGAGAAAGAGGAACAGACTGTCGAGAAACGATCACGTTACATTATTATCAATTAAACTACTCGCTAAATAGAAGGGAATTAATTTGGACACTACGTTTGGCATAAAGTAAAGTCAAGTTCCACATTTAATCATTATAAACAATTGAAGATAAATGAAAGGGAGTGGCCACACATCGAGACGTACGACACGACATTTAGATTGCATTAAGAAGTAAACGACTCGCTGCGCGACAGAGCGCACAACGACACACTTGCACTAATTATAAAGAGACGTTAAGCATCGCGCGACGAAGCGCACGACGACATATTCCAACAGAGCTGAGTTTAAAGTGGAACGTCGCGCGTCTGGACGCGCGACATCGCACCTTAAACAACATGAAATTAAAATAGATCGTCGCGCGACGAAGCGCGCGACACAACACTTTAATAAATATAAACCAAAAGAATCGTCGCGCGACGAAGCGCGCGACGCAGCACATTAATAAACACAAATTTAAATTGAATCGTCGCGCGACGAAGCGCGCGACGCAACACGTTGATAAATACGAACTTGAATTGAATCGTCGCGCGACGAGGCGCGCGACGCAGCACGCTAACTAACGGAGTTTGAAATCAACTACAAACCAGAAATGATCACCGCGCGCGTGGGTTTGCGCACGCGGGAACACGTTAGGGGGTAAACGAGGCCACGCGAGTCATGCCGGGGGCTGGGACGCCGCGCGCAGGGGGCTGCGCGCCGGGGGCAGGCCGCGCCGGGGGCGCCGCCGCGGGGAGGGGCAGGGGCGGGCACCGCCGCTAGGCCAAGGTGGGGGGGCGGGCGAGCGCCGCCGCAGGGGAGGCCGGGGCGGGCGCCGCCGCGCGGGGGAGGGGCAGGGGCGGGCGAGCGCCGCCGCGGGGGGAGGCCGGGACGGGGGCGGGCGCCGTCGCGCGGGGGAGGGGCAGGGGGCGGGCGAGTGCCGCCGCGGGGAGGGGGCAGGGGCGGGCGCCACCGCGCCGGGGGAGGGGCAGGGGCAGGCGCCACCGTGGGCAGGGGCACGCGCGCAGGGGAGAGAGAGAGGGGGCGCGCGAAGGGAAGAGAAGGGGAGGGAGAGGGAGAGAGGGGAGAAGGGAAGGGGAGGGGAGGGGAGCTCACCTCGGGGTCCAAATTTCGGTGATCGCCGTCTCCAATCCCTAGGGCACAACGGGGAGAGAGAGGTGGAAGAGGGAGAGGGAGGTTGTTGCGCGGGAAATCCAAATGAGAGAGAGAGGAGAGGAGGGGGCGCATGGGGGGTGGTGTGGGCGCCAGGGGCGCGTAGGGCCGGGCCGGGTCGGACCGGGCTGGGCCACTTCGCGGGTCGAAACCCACGACATGCACAACCATCAAACAAACTCCAATCGCGAACCGAAAACCGAGACGGAACGAGACGAACCTGCAACATCAGACAAAGAAATGTGCTTCGGCATAATGCAACACCCATGACACTTAGGTTTTGTTCATATACGACATGGACACCTGTCACTATACTGGTTTGAAATTGGGAGGAAGGAGCGAAACAGGAAGAGAAAAGAGAGTAACGCCCGAATTTGGTGAGAGAAAAGAAGAAAAAATTCTACCCCCAAATTCAGGGCATTACAAATCTATCCCCCTTAAAAGAATCCCGCCCTCGAGATTCAGGGTTGGCTAGCAAAGAGCTCAGGGTCTTCACGCTCCCAGGTTGCTTCTTCCTCAGAGTGATGACTCCATCTGACTTTGCACATTCTGATGGTCTTCCTTAGGGTGACTCTGTCTGCAGTCTCAAGGATTTGCGCTAGCTTCTCTGTGAAGGTCAAGTCCTCCTGGACTTCAAGACCTTCCACTGGCAACTGCTCTTCTGGCACATGCAAACACTTCTTCAACTGAGACACATGAAAGACATCATGCACTGCGGACAAGCCTTCTGGCAAACTGAGCTGATAGGCCACTTCTCCACGCTTTGCGAGAATCTGATACGGACCGATGTAGCGAGGTGCTAGCTTGCCTTTGACTCCGAACCTTCTGACTCCTCTGATTGGTGACACTTTCAGATAGACAAAATCTCCAACTTCGAAACTCAGCTCTCTTCTTCTTGTGTCTGCATAGCTTCGCTGCCTTGATTGCGCTATCTTCAGATTTTCTCGGACCATCTTGATGTTCTCCTCAGCTTCAAGCAGAATGTCTGGCCCAAACACCTGCTTTTCTCTAGGCTGATCCCATTGCAACGGAGTTCTACAACTCCTTCCATAGAGCGCTTGAAATGGTGACATCTTCAAGCTGGCCTGGTAACTGTTGTTATAGGAGAACTCTGCATAAGGCAATTTCTTGTCCCATCTGGACTGATCTTGCAATGCACAGGCTCTCAACATGTCTTCAAGGATTTGATTGGTCCTTTCGGTCTGACCATCCATCTGTGGATGATAAGCTGAACTGAAATTCAGATGTGTGCCCAAGGCTTCATGCAACTGCTGCCAGAAATGAGAGGTGAATTGTGTTCCTCTGTCTGACACTATCTTCTTTGGCACACCGTGAAGACAAACGATCCGAGACATGTACAAGTCTGCCAATACTGCACTGCTGTAGTTGGTCTTGACTGGTATGAAGTGGGCTGACTTGGTTAAGCGATCCACTACTACCCAAATAGAATCGTAGCCGGCTCGAGTGCGAGGCAATTCGACTATGAAATCCATACCGATTTCATCCCATTTCCACTGAGGAATTTGCAACGGTTGCAACAATCCAGCTGGTCTCTGGTGCTCTGCCTTGATCCTTCGACAACTATCACACATAGCCACATGCTCTGCGATTTCTCTCTTCATTCCGTACCACCAGAATTTCTTCTTCAGATCCTAATACATCTTCTCACTACCAGGGTGAATCGAATAGGCTGTCTCATGAGCTTCCTTGAGGATCAATTCTCAAATAGATTGGACATTGGGAACACATAAGCGGACTTTGAACCATATCACACCTTCTGCATCTTCCCGAAAATCTTTGCCTCTGCCATCTAGAATCAGTCACCGGATCTCACTGATCTTCTCATCATTCTTCTGCGCTTCTTTGATTTCCCGCTCCAGGTTAGGTTCCAACTCAATTGTGACTCCTCGTGAATTATTCAGAAATCCGAGACTCAACCTGTCAAACTCTTTGGCCAACTCATAAGGCATCAGACGAGCGACCATCAGATTGACCTGACTCTTTCTGCTTAAAGCATCTGCCACTACATTCGCTTTGCCTGGATGGTAATGAATCTCCAACTCATAGTCTTTGATCAGCTCTAACCATCTTCTTTGCCTCATATTCAGCTCCGACTGAGTGAATATGTACTTCAGACTCTTGTGGTCTGTGTAAACATCACATTTCTGTCCATACAGATAGCGCCTCCATGTCTTCAACGCGTGAACCACTGCTGCCAACTCTAGGTCATGGATTGGGTAATTCTGCTCATGAACCTTCAGCTGTCGGGACGAGTAAGCCACAACTCTTCCCTCTTGCATCAACACGCATCCCAAACCAGTGTAACAAGCATCGCAATACACCGAGAAGGGCTTGTGCACATCAGGCAAGACTAAGACAGGCGCTGTAGTCAACTTCTCTTTCAGCGCTTCGAAGGCCTCTTGACATTTCTGGGTCCACTTGAACTCAACCTTGTTGCCTAGCAACGCTGTCATTGGTTTCGCAATCTTCGAAAACCCTTCAATGAATCGCCGATAATATCCAGCCATTCCAATGAAGCTCTTGATCCCTCGAGCATCTGCTAGCGCTTTCTAGTTCAGAATGTCTGCCACTTTCTTCGGATCTACGGCCAATCCTTCTTTGTTGATTATATGACCCAAGAACAGGACTTCATTGATCCAGAACTCGCACTTGCTCAGCTTTGCATATAACCGGTGCTCTCGCAATCTTTGCAATACCATCCTCAAATGATCTGCATGCTCTTTTTCGCTTTGGGAATAAATCAGAATGTCATCAATAAATACCACCACAAACTTGTCAAGGTAATCCATGAATACACTATTCATCAGATTTATAAAGAAGGCCGGTGCATTTGTCAAACCGAAAGACATCACAGTGAACTCATACAACCCATACTTGGTAATGAATGCCGTCTTTGGAATGTCTGAAGGTCGAATCCTGAGCTGATGATAACCCGACCTCAGATCTATATATCTTGGAGAACACGCTGGCTCCTCTCAGCTGGTCGAACAGATCTTCTATTCTGGGCAAGGGGTACTTGTTCTTAATGGTGACCTCATTCAGAGCTCGATAATCGATACACATCCTTCTGGTGCCGTCTTTCTTTTCCACAAATAGGACAGGGGCGGCCCAAGGCGAGGTGCTTGGCCGGATGTAACCTTTCTCTAACAACTCATCGATCTGCTTCTTAAGTTCAACTAACTCTGGTCCTGATACTCTGTAAGCTCTCTTAAAGATGGGGGCGGTTCCAGGAAGAAGCTCTATGGCAAACTCAACTTTCTGCTCTGGTGGCATACCTGGCAGGTCCTTTGGAAACACATCTGGGAACTCGGACACAACCCTGATACTCTCAATTGGGTCTACTTCCCTGCTATTGACAGCCATCTGATAACAACTTCCTTTCTTCGGCTCAGGCGGGACTAACTCTGTCACCACTTCCTCTCCAAGTGGGGACATCAACTTGATTGTCCTCTTATCACAACTGATAACTGTCTGATACTTATCTAGCCAATTCATCCCTAGGATGACATCTATTCCCTGAGTACCCATTACTATGAGATTAGCGGGAAACGCTATCCCCCTTATTTCCACACTTACATTCAAACAAATGCTATCGGCTCGAATTCTACCACTGGCTGAGTCAATTTGAATGGGGGTTGACATGGTAGTTATTGGAAGATTATGTGCTTCTACCCATGATGCAGTAATGAAAGAATGTGTTGCTCCAGTATCAAATAACACTTCTGCAATATATATGGGAGTCGACTGGGAACATACCTACTATCATGTCGGGGGTCTCCTGAACTGCTTCAGCCTCCAAGTGGTTCAGTCTCCCGTGGTTATAGCGCGGCTGAGAGCGGTTGCCTGTTCCAGGCTGAGACACATTCTGCTTTGCTGGGGCATTGGGGCCTGACTGCTGCTGGGCTGCCTTCTTCGGACATTGCATCACCCAATGGCCTTGCTCTCCACAGTGGAAACATGCTCTGTTTCCAACCTGAGCTGGTGCTGCCTGACTGTTCTGCTGATTTGCTGGGGCAGGAAGATGAGGTGCCTGCTGATTCTGCCTCTAGAACTGACCTCCTCCTGACTGATTGTTTTGACGATTCTGATACTGGTGTTGAGGATACTGCCTTTGAAACTGCTGCTGCTGAGGTGGACGCTGGTTCTACCTGAACTGCTGAGGTTGATTGCTTGAGAAACGAGGACGATTGCTGCTTCCAGGCTGGGGTCCACTGATCTTGCGCTTGCGATCCTCCATCTCTTTGCGCTTCCTCTCTGTCATAATTGCTCTGTCAATCAGGTGCTAGAATGTCGGGAAGGTATGATTCATCAGCTGATACTGCAGAGGGTCAACCAAGCCTCTCAGGAAACGGTATTGTCTCTTGGCGTCGGTGTTGACATCTTCAGGAGCATAGCGAGACAATTGCAGAAACCTGTCCCGGTACTCCCTGACAGACGATGACCCTTGCTTAAGAGCCAAGAACTCCTCCTTCTTCACTGTCATCAGACCTACAGGCACATGGTACTGATGAAAGTTACCTCTGAACTCTTCCCAGGTGATAGTGTCGGGGTGGGCATGGGTGGCGAGATAAGACTCCCACCATGACTGAGCTGCTCCTCTCAACAGACGGGGACCATACAGGACTTTCTCCCTGTCATCACATTGAGCGGTATGCAACTCTCGCTCCACAGTGCGTAGCCAGTCTTCCGCATCCATGGGGTCAGAAGAATGAGCAAACGTTGGGGGATGACCTCTCATGAATTCAGCACGCTTGTCCCTGGGCATCTGAGGCTGAGGTGGGGCCTACTGCTGCTGCTGAATGGCGGCCAGAGTCTGACTGATAGCTTGAACTGCCTGAGTCTGCATCAGAAACATCTGCTCAATCGACATCGAGGGCGGGGGCGGCAGGTGCTGCTGCTGGGGTACCTCATCCTGCTGAGCTGGCCGCTCCTGCTGAGCACGCCTTCCTCCTCTGCGCCAGTTTTCTGACATCTGCAGAATGCAACCACACATCAGAACTGACCTTGCAAATCTTGCAGCATAAGAAAAGAGGATAGAATTCTCCACAACGCTGAACAGACGAGCATCTTCACTGATCTCCAACACAGACCAACACAGCTTCTCAGATAAAGAGGAAAGTGGAATAAAAGGCTGCCCAACTAAATAGCTAACTCCATTAACATATAACAGGTAAACCAAAATGCGGGGGATACCCACACTCTGGTGACAGTCATTACAAAGATCCAAATCAAACATAGTTCATCATGACAAACATAAATGCACAGGATATAGCAAACTACCCTGTCTAACTAAAACTAACTAAAAGCGAGACTAATGCTAGGACTATAGCTTCTATGCATATATTTCGTATTAATTACAAGATCCGACTCTAATGATCTATGGTTCTAAATTTATCTTGGTCTTGCAGTCGTGGTTGCCATAAGACTGGTGTCCACGCCGAGGTGAGCGGTACAGATGCTGAGTCCCGACGAGAGTGGGGGAACCATCATCCAGGTGACGACGTTCCACGCGCTCAGCCCGCAGCTGGGCGATCTCAGCACGAGCCCTACTCAGCTCATCTAATGCATGGTCCAGCTCCGTGTTTAGCACGGCGGCTAGGTTGACTATGCTGCTCAACCTAGGATTGTCCTCACCAACAGGTGAGACAATCACGCCTCCTGTGCTACCAGATGGACGACGGGGGTAGTACTTCAGGTTGAGACCATCAGCTACCCCACCAAGCACTGAACAGTAGTGCGAAAGCGCACGCCGTGCGGCATCTTGCATGGCTGCCTCAGCTGAGTCCCGCTTAGAGATGGAATAGTGCTCTGAGCAGACCTCAACACCCCAGAGACTGTTCTCCGGACGGCGCACCAAGCAGGTCGCCTCCAAGCGGTCCGGGTAGACCCCGCGACTATGCTGGTAGACCACACAGCGATACTCGATGGACCAAGTACGCCGGTCAAGTGCCCGACGTAGCAGGGTGTCGAGCGCATCGTGGAAGTGACACCCGCGAGCAGCGTCGCGAGTGACGGGTCGAGCAACCCATCCTTCCGGCTCGTGGTCAGCAGAAAAGTCGGTGTCGTGGCTCGAGCTGTCGTCGCCACCTCCGTCGTCTGGGTCTCCTCCAGCAGCTACTCCAGGGGCTGGAGCGCCCAGTGGTGGTGCAGGGGGCGCCTCCAGGGGGAGCACAGGGGAGCAGCTCCTCACAGACTCTATCTCCTGCTAGAGCGAGAAAGAAGAGCCCTGCTGCTCCTGCTCCTGTCGTCGACGCTCCTGCTCCTCATGCAGGTGGTGGTGCAGCCTCTCCAAATGGATGGACTGACCGGCCACGGGACGGCGAAGCGGATGCTCCGCGAGACGAGAGGGTAAGAAGGGGATGACAGACTTCCGTGCGGTGTGTCTAAGACGAGCCATCTACAAAAGACACCGCAAGCAAAAGAGTGAGAACAGAACTAGTATGACCAGCAAATAATGAACCATAAATAAATGAAGGATTAGAATAAACACAATTTTCAGCAAGGTATAATATATAGTAGAACATAGGTTTGGTCGATATGACCAACTTTTGAAGGGATACCAAAGTCAAGGCAAGGACAGAGGTCTATAGTCCTTAGAACGACCATTCTACTCTAGGTTAGCGGGCCTACAGTCAGCACGGCTCTGATACCACCTATGTCACACCCGGTTTTAGAAGGTAAACCGAATGCGAACCATGTACGTGCCAGGATCAGCAATTCACGTACACAGCAGTTACATAACATGGACATCATCACACAGTGCTCAAATAGTATTAAAAAGGGAAATAATAGTCGATTACATCATATGTCTGAGACATCCACATAGTCTTTACAATAAATCAAAGTGCGGAAAAGAAACATAGGTAAACGCGGCCTTCACAGGCAACCGACTGGGGGTTGCCGCTAACCCACACCTAGAACTCATCGTAGTCTTGGAACTTCTGGAAGTCTCCTTCCACGGCTTCATCTTCTCCTGAGCAGTGGTTGCAATGCGAACAACCTGAGGTAGGGTTTGGTGTGTAGAGGAAGGGTGAGTACACATCAACATACTCAGCAAGTGTCCTGTTTGGCTGTGGTGGACTAGCTTTATGTGGGGGTAAGTCAAGCAGTTGCTTTTAGTTGGTCAGATTATTATTATTGCAAGTAGAGAAAGCCAAGTTTTAGATTTAGCCCATGTTAATAACCCAAACGTACTCCTTTCCAAATGGAAAGAGTACCACTTACCATTACCAGAGTCAATACCAAGAACCATCAATCTCATTGCCACCTATAATCCGAACATCTCTGATCAAGTACCACTAATCACTGGAGCTCCCTTGGCCGCTCATAACCGCGAGCATGACTGATATATCAGTTTCATAACACTCTGCAGAGGTTGCGCACTTTACCCATGAGCCGTGATCCCCTTTTTGCCTCGGGTTGTACGGACCCTTGAACACTCCCAAGGTGAGTAGGCAGGGTCTCACTACATAGCCTTTACAAAGATTCCCCGGGGCTGTAGTCGCCCGTTAGGTTTCCTAAATGTACCACACTCCTCCCCAAGGGACAAATCAACCTTGGCAGAGCGAGCCGCATACACCGAGCCCCATTGACGGCACAATGGCTAAGCGAACTACACTCCGGTTCCTCTAATTATTCAGCTAAGGGCGTCCCACTCCACCCTCATGGTTGCACTGTTTTCCCGGGCGGTCATCCAACGAACAGGTCCTTACGGAGAGGCACTCGAGAAACCGCTCGAGTCCCCTTAAATGCCACAAGTATGATATCATAAATAAGAGGGAAAACAGCGTATCATAGATAATTCTCATCATGTTCATTGATTAGAGTTGAGCAATAGCAAAAGACTAAGCAATAATAATCCGACCCAAATAGGTAAACAAGGACATGAATAACAAAAGCTAGTCAATCCTTAGGTATAAATGTGTAATGCGGGAGGTGAATTAAAGTATGTATAGGACAGAGATAGGTCAAGGGACACTTGCCTCCACCAACCGACTGCTGCTCATGGGCTTCTCCTGCGAGTTCTTCGGGCTCTCCGACCGGATCGTTCTCTATGCGAGCGCAAACATACATACATCCACATATTTAATACAAAAGAACAGTACACCATACAATAGGATGCAGTAAGTAAACAGACGTTCCACGCGGGCTCGCAATTACGGTTAAGAGAGAAAGAGGAACAGACCGTCGAGAAACGATCACGTTACATTATTATCAATTAAACTACTCGCTTAATAGAAGGGAATTAATTTGGACACTACGTTTGGCATAAAGTAAAGTCAAGTTCCACATTTAATCATTATAAACAATTGAAGATGAATGAAAGGGAGTGGCCGCACGTCGAGACGTACGACACGACATTTAGGTTGCATTAAGAAGTAAACGACTCGCTGCGCGATAGAGCGCACAACGAGACACTTGCACTAATTATAAAGAGACGTTAAGCATCGCGCGACGAAGCGCACAACGACATACTCCAACAGAGCTGAGTTTAAAGTGGAACATCGCGCGTCTGGACGCGCGACATCGCACCTTAAACAACCTGAAATTAAAATAGATCATCGCGCGACGAAGCGCGCGACACAACACTTTAATAAATATAAACCAAAAGAATCATCGCGCGACGAAGCGCGCGACGCAGCACATTAATAAACACAAATTTAAATTGAATCGTCGCGCGACGAAGCGCGCGACGCAACACGTTGATAAATACGAACTTGAATTGAATCGTCACGCGATGAGGCACGCGACACAGCACGCTAACTAACGGAGTTTGAAATCAACTACAAACCAGAAATGGTCACCGCGCGCGTGGGTTTGCGCACGCGGGAACGCGTTAGGGGGTAAATGAGGCCACGCGAGTCATGCCGGGGGCTGGGACGCCGCGCACAGGGAGCCAAGGCCGCGCGCAGGGGGCTGCGCGCCGGGGGTGTCGCCGTGGGGAGGGGCAGGGGCAGGCGCCGCCGTGGGGCCAAGTCAGGGGGGCGGGCGAGCGCCGCTGCGGGGGAGGCCGGGGCGGGGGTGGGCGAGCGCCGCCGCGGGGGAGGCCGGGGCGGGCGCCACCGCACGGGGGAGGGGCAGGGGCGGGCGAGCGCCGCCGCGGGGGGAGGCCGGGACGGGGGCGGGCGCCGCCGCGCGGGGGAGGGGCAGGGGCGGGCGAGCGCCGCCGCGCCGGGGGAGGGGCAGGGGGCGGGCGCCGTCGCGGGCAGGGGCACGCGCGTAGGGGAGAGGGAGAGGGGGGCGTGCGAAGGGAAGAGAAGGGGAGGGAGAGGGAGAGAGAGGAGAAGGGGAGGGGAGGGGAGCTCACCTCGGGGTCCGAATTCTGGTGATCGCCGTCTCCAATCCCTAGGGCACCACGGGGAGAGAGAGGTGGAAGAGGGAGAGGGAGGTTGCTGCGCGGGAAATCCAAATGAGAGAGAGGAGAGGAGGGGGCGCATGGGGGTGGTGTGGGCGCTTGGGGCGCGCAGGGTCGGGCCACTTCGCGGTTCGAAACCCACGACACGCACGACCATCAAACAAACTCCAATCGCGAACCGAAAACCAAGACGGATCGAGACGAACCCGCAACATCAGACAAAGAAATGTGCTTCGGCATAATGCAACACCCATGACACTTAGGTTTTGTTCATACACGACACGGACACCTGTCACTATGCTGGTTTGAAATTGGGAGGAAGGAGCAAAATAGGAAGAGAAAAGAGAGTAACGCCCGAATTTGGTGAGAGAAAAGAAGAAAAAATTCTACCCCAAAATTCAGGGTGTTACAACTCCAATGCAGGTTCTGCATCCACGATCGATGAGACCTACTAGAGAAGGTGATATTCCAGTTAGGGTTAAGAATTCATACAACCCTAAAGCTCCAGGAACCCTTATTACAAGACAAAGGGACATGGATAAGGTCTGTAGTAGGTAACTTCAAATATATCCTCACATCCGCTTGACTTTCGAGGCATTGATTTTTTTCGCCCCTCTTTTTCACTACTAGGTTGTACTAACTAGCATAGTGCTCAAGTCAAATGTCACTATGTTGGACATTGTGAGCACTCGGATGCTTGGTCAGTATGGTTTTCTGGCAAGGGTATGTTGAACACTAAGCCATTTTTGTATTTATATTTCACTGTTCTGATCACTTCATGTGTGACCTTGAGCAGGTATTTGCTATATTTGAAGATCTATGTATATCTGTGGATTATGTTGCTACCAGTGAAGTTAGTGTTTCTGTGTCACTTGATCCATCAAAGATCTAGAGTAGGGAACTGATACAGCAGGCAAGTGTTTCCATTCCTTCATTGTATTAGCAAGTAGAAGCACATGACAAATTGTTTTTGGTGACTTGATAGTGCATTTCCAAGAGAAATATTTTTATTCCAATTCTCTGCGCTTGCACATTGTTAACAAATTTTCAGGAACTTGATAATGTAGTTGAAGAGCTAGCAAGTAGAAACACTAGAGATTTTTTTCGAAGTGACTTGATAGTCCATGCCTGAACATTTCACGAGAACTTTTTTATTGTAGTTCTCTATGCTTCACAATTAGTAACAAACTTTCAGGAACTTGACCATGTAGTTGAAGAGCTTGAGAAAATAGCAATCGTTCGTCTACTTCAGTAGAGGGCGATAATTTCACTTATCGGAAATGTGGAGCAATTGTCTCTCATACTAGAAACGGTATAACGCTATCTTAATTCAACATTTCTTCTTTGGGTTTTCCTCTCTAATGTTATTTTCATTGGACATCAGCATATATATTAACCATTTAATAAATCTTCAGACGGGACATGTGCTGAGGAAAAGTGGGGTTAATGTTCAGATGATCTCACAAGGAGTGTCAAAGGTACTCCCTCGCTTGCCAGAGTCACCATAGCACGCCAAATGAGTACTACATGCTTGTTGGCTTGTTGCATCCATGGTTCTTAGTCACAACATCTATCATCAAAGGAAACCAAATTGAGCAAAATTTGTTTGTCATATGCATGTTTCTGGCACCGACATTCACCACGTCTTCATCCTGAGCAGGTTAACATGTCGCTGATAGTCCATGATAGCGATACAAAGGCACTCGTAGAAGCCCTTCATCAGATGTTATTTGAAGACGATGTCCTGGCACAAGTCGAAGCGGAGAACCTACTCGTGGGCTGATCAACATAGGGTTTGCTGGGTCCAGGCGTGTTATCTGTTATAGGTTCCCACTCACCTCCATGAACGACACGAGCATTGGATCATTGATCATGTTTTGCTTGAAACAAGTATTTGTCTTTCAGATTCTCAGCCAATGACTGCAAAACTGTGTTTCTGTTTCTAGAACTGTTTGCAGACACCAGCGAGCAGCGAGCACCGATTGTCAACAAGATGGCAAGCCTGTGATATAATTCCAACTGTCTCTAATCAATATATATAATAAACATTAGCAATATCTATTAATTATAAGCTGTTTTAGTTTATTAGATAAATAGTTATTCTTATGCATTTAGATGTACAATATGGTGCCGTTTTGTTCACGAAATGTAACATAAAAAGTAATGATAATGATTCACATGAATATCGGGCGGTAACAAATTTGAATAAGCCAACGTTTGTAGCCGATTAGTGAATTTTGAAAATGTATTTACTAACCTAATCAACCATTACTCAAAACATAATGGTCTTTTATGTTTGCTTTTATGCAAACTACTCAATTGGCACACTCTTTTCTTGTACTACTCTCCATATATCTTTGTCCACTATTTGAGAGATGACAAGCTATTTCAGTGATTAGGACCATGGTAATTGAAAGATTATGACATTTCTAGATAAGTTCTGTTGTCTATCCAATTAGTTCAGATTAGTGTATGTGTCACTTGTACTACATGTCTTGATAATGAGTTATCTTTCTCAGATTATTGTTGGTACCTTCCTCTGTACTGACTGCAAAAGAGCTTTTCAATATGTACGATCTCAGAGGCTATACAAGGAAATCTTTGAGCCAGCTATTTAGGCTACCCTATTTGCTACTGCCGAGCAATGTAGTGCTGTTGTAACACTGAGGATGTTGTACTAACACGACATCATATTAAAAAGCATTTGAGAACAATATTTCTCGGTCTTTTAGATAAGGTGTTATATTTGTGCTTATTAATTTAATATCTGATATGTGAACTATATGTTCACTCTGATATTAAATTTATTTATTTTTTATTTTATGGATATTAAATATGTTTGTGTGCCTGTGCGTTGTACTGTTCTATAACACTGAGGATGTTCTATAACACTGAGGATGTTGTACTATTATATAAGACACCATTGTAGGCGTCCACACTCCGTGCGCCATGTTCTGCCGCGCTGTGCTCCCACCGTGCGTCCGCGTCCACAGAATCCGCGTCCACCGGCTCCCATCGCACGCTCTCCCCACCGCGCGTCCGCGTCTGCCGATGGAAGGTAGCACAGCTTCACCTCGACACCTCCCCCACCGCGCGGACATCGATGGAAGGTCACCCAAACCAGAGATCGCGCGATTGCCTCCGCGATCCGCAGAATCCGCGTTCGCGTCTACCGATGGAAGGTCGCGCAGATTCAGCGTAGATTCAGCATCGGCGCCTCCCCACTGCGCGTACGCGTCTACCGATGGAAGGTCGCGCAGATTTAGCCTCGGCGCCTCCCCCACCGTGCGGACGCCGATGGAAGGTCGCCCCAAACCAGAGACTGTGTGACCGCCTCTGCAATCCGCGCACCCGCTCGCGCAGCTTCACCTCGCCGCCTCCCCCACCGCGCGTCCGCCGATGGAAGGTCGCCACCCACAACGACGGGTATTAAAGAAATCCGAAGGGAAGAGATAGTCGAGGCCGCCACCCCACCCCGTTCCTCCTCACATCTTCCACTGTTCTTCGATTCGCCCAGTTGAGTTCTCACAAAAGGTGCGTGAACTCTATTCTTCATTTTGGTGGGGGCAATCCTGTTTTGAGACTACCAACAAACACAAGCAAATATTGTTATTTCTATCTTTCTTGCTCACTGTGTAATGTTTACAGAACTTTGGTGGATTGCAAGATAGCCAGATAGTGATCTTTGTAAGTATTCTTTACTACAACCTTCATATATACTTTGGTTCACAATTATCTATTGAGCATATTGTGGTTACAGTTACCTTTTAGGTTTCTTGTGTCCTTTGATTTGGTACTTTGCCCCCATATATACAACAAGGATCCGCGAGAACGCCCTTTTGTGAGAAAGAACTTGTTTAAAAAACTTGCATTTCTCTATCGTGGCTTCTACATGTGACCTAAAAGAACTTGTTTCAAAGTTCATTCCATAAACTTATCTAGAATATTTATAATTATATGGTTGCATAATACTAATTGGTTGTATTGTAGTGGTGAAACAGTTAGATTAAAATAACAAAATTTATGTATGCCTAGAATCATAAATGAATTATGAAATCTTTTTTATAATAATATAACACACATTTGTACATAAGTTATTATGGTATTATATGTTCCCGTTGCAACGCACGGGCACTCACCTAGTAATAGACTAAGATGGAAAATAGTCATTTGTACGAAAAAACAACAAATGAACCTATTCTATAATAGACTACCTTTAGTAGCTTATCCATAGTACTACATCCGTCCATATGAGTTTGTCGTTTTAAATTTATCTTAAATTAGTTACTATTAACTTTTGTCCGATTAGTCAAAGTTTAATTAGTTTGACTTCAGATAAACCTAGAAAGACAAACTTATATGAATGAAGGGAGTATCTCTTATCTCATTTTGAAAGGGAAATGAACTTAATCATTTCCTATAATCGATTTTGATGGTTGATGTCCATCACAAACCACGTGAACTAGTTAGATTGTCAAGATGTCATTTACCTCAGGTGCATAAGGTTTAACACAAACCAAGAAAGAAATTCAGTTGGGGACACAAACAAATTTGGAGAAAATACTTGAGAGTATGCTACCTGTGGCGCACCGGACACTGTCTGGTGCCCCAGGCCTACGCGCAAGCGAACAAGCCACTATCTGGTTTCTGCCGAGCGTGCTCCGCTATAAATCACTGGACTGTCCAGTGTGCACTGGACATGACCGGTTAGCCAGCGGAGCAACGGTCACTGCATGTCAACAGTCAACTAGAAAAGTGAATAGTGATGAACAGTGCGCTGTAGAAGTCAGAACAGCGAAGTCAGAGGTCACCGGACATGTCCGGTGCAACGGCTCCAACGGTCAACTTGCTCTAAACCCCAACGGGCGTGCTGACATGGCGCACACCGGACAGTGAACAGTACCTGTCCGCTGCGCCACTGGACTATCCGGTGTGCCCATCGCCAACAAAAACAACCAACGACTAGGAAGTGGTTGGAGGCTATAAATATCCCCAACCGCCTCATTCATTGGCATCCAAGTTTTCTGAAGTTCATATTCAATACAAGAGTAATAGCATTCACTCCAAGACACATTTCAAAGATCAAATTCTCTCCCAGTTCCAAAAATCAACTCAACCACTTAGTGACTTGAGAGAGAGAGAGAGAGTTTTGTGTTCATTTGTTGCTCTTGTTGCTTGGATTGCTTTCTCCTTCCCATTCTTATTCATCTAAGTGCTTTGTAAAGCTAGCAAGAGACACCTAAGTGTGTGGTGATCCTTGCGGGGTCTTAGTGATCCAAGTGATTAAGGAGAAGGCTCATCCGGTCTAAGTGACCGTTTGAGAGAGGAAAAGGGTTGAAATAGACCCGACCTTTGTGGCCTCCTCAACAGGACTAGGTTCTTTGGAACCGAACCTCGGTAAAACAAATCACCGTGTTCACTTGTATTGATTTCCATTTGATTTTCTTTCCTAATTTCCTCTCTCTAAAGTTTCCTTGCTCATTTTGATTTGAGTTCGCTTCCAAACGTTATCCGCATTGATTGAGCAACTCTAAGCAAGAACAACAATCTTTTGAACTCCGATTTAATGCTAACGCTAATCCCGACCTTAGTGCAAGTTTAAAGTTTGTAAATTTTAAGTTTCACCTATTCACCCCCTCTAGGCGACTTTCACATTTCATATTTAAAACTCTACTCTGCATGTTGGACACGGTATAACGGCTAGCAGGTGTATACTTTTTCGAATAATCGAAGGAAAAATAGTCGAAAAAATGTTTTTTAATTTGTACTAGATAAAAACTGATTTGGGCTACAACTTTTTAATAAAAACTATCTTTTAATTGGTTTTAGCTTTAAAAAATTAAAGAGAGGTTGAAAAGCTCACCACATAGGTCTAAGGCTATATATAACACTGAGACACCAGTTCAGTTTCCTAAGTATAAGAGACGACTAAAACATTGCATGATATAACCTTGAGACTCTAGATCATTAATGCAGTTAAAAGACAATGTGTATGCAAAGTCGTGAAGAGACGGGCTCTTTGCGAAGAGTCTGTCTCTTGTATTTTTTCACTTACTCCCTCGGTATCCTATTAGTTGTCGTTTTTTACAAGGGTTGAGTGAAACTTATAAAAAGTTGACTACAAATAATTATTTTATTATGTAGTTTTAAAACATAATGTTTATGTGCACCGCTTTATCTTAACAAGTACTTTTATAAAAGTATAAATATATTAATAGTTTATTTGTATTTTAAAGAAAACATTAGTTTTTCAACACTGAGACATTGAGACACTGAGGCATTAAGACACTGCATGTACAACACTGAGACACTGTGTAACACCCGGCTTTAAGGAACAAAGCCAGGTGCATCTCATACATGCGCCGAGAAGACAACACATATAATAACAGAGTGTATAGAGATAAATGTCATAAAACATCAGAGTATTTATTACATAGCGGAAGACTTATTACAAAATGAAGTAATAAAGATAAAACAAACTAAGGATCGACGGCGCCAATGTCGACTGGGAAACGCCACCTAGATCAAGTCAAACTCCTCGTCTCGAGGCTCCTCCTGAAACACCTGCTCTTCTCCTGTGGGGGGTGTGAGACAGCAAGGGTGAGCTCACACATGATCATAGCTCAACAAGTTGTGGGGAACCAGTGGACATAAACTCACAAAGGTGTGAGTTCATGTGATGTGTAAGGCTAATCAATGATAGGGGTTAAAGCTGAGCATTGCTTTTAAGTAGTTGGTCAAAACTTTATTAGCAATTACTAAGTGTAAGTAAATACCAAACCATAAGTAAAGTAATAGAACAACATTAATAACAAACCCATGCAATGCAAATGACAAAATTGAATTTAAGTTCCATAATTAAACATCAGAGAGTCCTGAGCTGCTCATGACCGCGAGCTCGGCTAGTATACCAGTTTTACACTCTGCAGAGGTTGTACCCTTTACCCACAAGTCATGTTACCCATCTGCCAAGGGGTCGCGACTCCCCATATACCTCTACCTAGGAAGCACGGCAGGGCAACACTACGAGGCCTTTACAAAGTTCCACTAGCTTCCGAAAACCCGCTACAGTTTATGGGAAGATCCAGTAAAGGGTTCCTGGCTGACTGCCATCCCAGCAAGACCAACCAGGGACCTCCCCGCACTGACCTCTCCCCTACTGCCCTTGCCCCTTTCGGGTAAGGTAGTCTTCCACTAGCTTTCCTAATTAGTCAGCCAAGGGCGTCCCATTCCACCCTTGTGGTGGCACGTGGTTCTCAAGTTAAGCTCTATGTTCCAATTAACATTAATGATATCAACATGAACATAAACAGAATAACAACAAGAATTGGAACATAGAGGTGATAAATGATTATCCCAAAACCATATAAAGCAATAGCAAACTACCCAAGTGATTCAGGGGTAAACAAGGTAATGAGATAAACAATCTAGGGTGACCTATTGGGTCCCATCAAAATTAACCTATGCATGGATAAGTGATATTAAAGAACATTATTGGGTAAAAAGTGGTCAAGGGCACAACTTGCCTTCAATGAGCTCCTGCTCAGCTACTTCAACCTGCTGCTCACCAGGATCCACAGCAACGGGCTCTTCTACTCGCCACATTACAAACAAGCACAGTGCATAGAGGAAATTAACATCACACCAAACATGTACACAAAATACACAGTAATAATCTACGCATTAAAATAAAATCCTAGGAACAGAAATCATAATTTTCTGAGTTATAGATTTCAAGTTATGCATTTTCAAAGGTTTTATGTGTTTTAAATAGGATTAAGTGAGAAATAACTTTTCTTACTGTTTTCATGACATAACAGAGGCTCTAGGTGATAAAGAATTAAATTACAAAATTTTAGGAAGTGGAATGAAGTAATTTGGAGTTCATATGCATTTTCTATGAATTATTGAAATTCTAGCCATTATTTTCCTATTAAAAATCCATTTATAAATCATTTTCTCTGGTTTTATTATGTTCTGGACTGGGCACACAATTTCCAGAGAACCCAGGGGGCTCGGAGCAAAAGGTCCCAAGACACAGAGCGCCACTGATGAGGACGGCGGGTTGATATCCAACATCTACGGGGTCTCTTTAGAAAATGTTACATCGCGAAGGGGTATGGAGTACTCAGAGCCGCCCGATTAGAGCTACGCGGCCCAGATTACATCGCGGATGGAATGAGATCACGCCCCTTGGATCCAAAATCAACGGTCCGCAGCTATGACCCACCCTGGCCATCGGATGGACGATCCACGACCCGCGTTCAATGGGCGAAAGGGTAAGCGGCCGATTTAATCTTAACCGTTAATCCAGAGATCGACGGCTTCTACGCGTCGCTCCCATCGCCAGCTCCTTCGGCAAACAGACACGGCGGCGCGAAGACAGCCCGCGGCGGCGCGCCCAACTCCGGCCATCCACCCGAGAGGGGGAACCGGCGCCCCAAAACCAAATCGATCAAGCCCAAATCGAAGTCGAGTCTAGTAGGAACTAAGGGACGCAGTGCCATACCAGTAGCGAGGACGCAGATGGGCCAGCCTCGACGAAGAGCGGCGCCAGGTGACCGCAATCGACGGCGAGCAATACCCCGTTCACCGCCGACCGATTGCGCCCACGAACGGCTTCACCGTGACCCTCACGATCGCCCGGTGTCCCGATTGGGGTCCAATTCGAGCAGTAAGTGGGTGACCGCGGCGGCGGCGAAGAACCGGACGGTGGCGGGGGTTCTAGGAAGCGATACGCTCGCGAGAAGGTAGCAGGGAGGGAAAACACGGTCCACGCAGCTCATGAGGAAACGCGGAGAGCCCAGGGAAGGTTTTATCCCCACGACGCGGTAGACCCGGTCGAGCTCCAAGATTTCCGCGCGCGCGAGTGGTTGAAATCCCACGCCCGAGTTCGTTCGGAGAAGAAAGCGCTGACATTGTGGGTCCCGCGTGCCAGACAGAGAGGAAGCAGACAACAGGGAGCAACGCCCGATTGAATGGCCCACTCGTCAGCGAGTTGCACAGTGCGCGCGCGGTGGACGAGGGACTGGCCCGTGGGGCCCGACTGTCGGCGCAGCGGGATAGCTCGGTTGGGCCGCGCGGAGGAATATGGTATTGGGCCAGAGTGGGGTCTGCCGGCCCAGGTAGGTATAGTCTTCCTTTTTTTTATATTTTCTGTTTTCTTTTCTTTTTATTTTTCAATTCCCAATTTGAATTCCAAATTTGACTTTGAATTTGTACTCAAACTATAGATAAATTTCTATCATACCAGTATAGTTGAGTTTGTGTATTTATAAATTTGGTTTTACATTTTATATTATTTCTTTCTTTCTTTCTCCTTTTTCCTCCAATCCTCTTCTCAATGTCATTTTATCTCTATGTTGTCACCAAATGCACACACAAATAAAAGTATCCAGCATGATGCAACAATTTAGTAGCATATCTTTTTGTTAATTGTTTTTGGACAGGGTGTTCACATATGATGATGCCTAAAGTTCAAACTCACATCAAGAGAAAATGTTTCTCTATTGATATTATTCCTAGCACTTACAAAGTAGGTGTTACAAATCCTACCCCCCTTAAAAATAATCTCGTCCTCGAGATTTAAGAAGAACTAGAGAAAAGGTGGGGAAAATCTATGCGAAGCTCTTCTTCTCTTTCCCAAGTTGCTTCATCTTCACTGTGGTGACTCCATTGCACTTTGCATTTCTTAATAACCATATTTCTTGTGACTTGAGTCAAAGTATCCAAAATCTTGATCGGGTACTCCGTGTAAGTCAAATCACCTTGAACAATGAGCTCTTCCATTGGTAACTGTTCCTCAGGGACACGGAGACACTTCTTAAGTTGAGACACATGAAATACATTATGCACATCCGATAGCGTAGCAGGTAGCTCGAGTTGGTATGCCATCTCCCCAACTTGCCTAAAAACTCTGAATGGTCCAATAAATTGAGGGAACAATTTGCCCTTAACGTTGAATCTCCTCATTCCACGAAGTGGTGACACCCTGAGATACACATAATCTCCTTCTTCAATTTCCAGTGGTCTTCTTCTATTATTAGCATAACTCTTTTGCCTGGTTTGAGCCACTCTCAAATTCTCTCGAATTATACGAACTTGTTCTTCTGCTTCTTGAATCAGTTCAGGCCCAAAGAACTGTCTTTCTCCAGTCTGATCCCAATATAGAGGAGTCCTGCACTTTCTCCCATATAAAGCTTCAAAAGGTGACATCTTCAGACTGGCCTGGTAACTATTGTTATACGAGAACTCAGCATACAGTAGACTTTTATCCCAACTTCCTCCATGTTGAAGGGCGCAAGCTCTCAACATATCCTCCAAAACTTGATTAGTCCTTTCAGTCTGTCCATCAGTCTGAGGGTGATAAGCTGTACTAAAATTCAACTTTGTACTCATGTTCTCATGAAAGCTTCTCCAAAATCTTGAGGTAAACTGCGAACCTCGATCAGACACGATCTTCTTTGGTACTCCATGCAAACACACAATCCGAGCCATATATAACTCTGCTAGCTGAGAACCTTTATAAGTAGTCTTCACAGGAATAAAGTGAGCCACTTTAGTCAATCTATCCACAATTACCCATATAGAATCATATCCTTTCTGGGTGCGAGGCAATCCAGTGATGAAATCCATACCAATCTCTTCCCACTTCCACTTGGACATCTTTGGTGGGTGCAGTAGTCCAGCTAGTCTTTGGGGTTCGACCTTAACTCTTTGACACACATCGCACACAGTCACATGTGTAGCCATATCTCTCTCCAGTCCATATCACCAGCACTTCTGCTTTAAATCCTGATGTATCTTGGTACTACCAGGATGAATAGAATAATCCGAATCATGGGCTTCCTTTAAAATAGTCTCCCGAAGGCTTTCAATTTTGGGAACTCATATCCGATCCTTGAACCATATTGTGCCTTGCTCATCTTCCGTGAATTCCGGAACTCGATCTTCAGTAATCAAATCCTTAATCTCTTTTATCCTTTCATCACCAATTTGTCCCTTGCGGATCTCTTGCTCTAGAGTAGGTTCCACATCAATAGTAACTCCTTCAATATGAGCAACTATCCCCAGGTTAAGTCTCCTGAAATCCTCAACAATCTCATCGGGTAGCTGGGCAACAACAGCTGAATGAACATGCTCCTTGCGACTCAAGGCATCTGCAACCAAGTTTGCCTTGCCCGGGTGATAGTGAATCTCCAAATCATAATCCTTAATAAGCTCCAACCAACGGCGTTGCCTAAGGTTGAGATCCTTCTGAGTGAATATATACTTCAAACTCTTATGATCCGTATATACTTGGCACTTGGTCCCCATGATATAATGTCTCCAAATCTTGAGCGCATGCACAACGGCAGCCAATTCCAAGTCGTGAGTGGGGTAGTTCAATTCATGTCTCTGCAACTGACGAGAGGCATAAGCAATCACATGTCCTTCTTGCATGAGCACACATCCTAAGCCTTGGCCACATGCATCACAATAGATATCAAATCCTTTCTGTAGGTCTGGCATAACCAATACTGGTGGTGACATCAACCTCTTCTTCAATAGATCAAAGCTTTCTTGACATTTCTCATCCCACTTAAATTCTTTTCCTTTCTCCAAAAGCGAAGTCATAGGCTTGGCAATCTTAGAGAATCCTTCAATAAACCTCCGATAATATCCAGCAAGTCCTAAGAAACTTCGAATCTCAGTAACTGTAGTGGGTACTCTCCACTCCATTATCTCCTTAACCTTAGCAGGATCCACTGCTATTCCTCCATTAGAAATAATATGACCAAGAAATGGCACTTCGCCAATCCAAAACTCGCACTTGCTGAACTTGGCATAGAGTTGATTATCTCGTAACTTCTGTAGCACCATCCTCAGATGTTCCTCGTGATCACTTTCACTCTGAGAATAAATAAGAATATCGTCGATGAACACCACGACGAATCTGTCCAAATACTCCATAAACACCTTGTTCATTAAGTTCATAAAATAGGCTGGTGCGTTAGTCAATCCAAACGACATAACTGTGAACTCATATAATCCATATCTAGTCGAGAAAGCCGTCTTTGGAATGTCCGATGGTCTAATCCTCATCTGATGATAACCGGATCGGAGATCAATCTTCGAAAATACTCTTGCTCCTCTCATTTGATCAAACAGGTCCTCAATGCGGGGCAACGGATACTTGTTCTTCACTGTAACATCATTAAGAGATCTATAATCCACACACATCCGTTGCGATCCATCCTTCTTCTGTACAAACAAGACCGGTGCTCCCCAAGGTGAGGAACTCGGACGAATGTACCCAGCCTCTTGTAACTCGGTTAACTGCTTCTTAAGTTCCTTCAGCTCTTCTACGGACATCCTATACGGCCGTTTAGAAATAGGGGCGGTTCCAGGTAAGAGATCAATAACAAACTCAACTTCTCTATCAGGTGGCATCCCTGGTAACTCCTCTGGAAAGACATCCGGAAAATCTCTAACCACCCGAATATTGTTACCAACAAACTCTTTCGGCATAAAGAACATTGCACGCATAGATGAGGAGGTTACTGCAATATTAACTTGAAACCTTTCTCCTTTAGTAGTAGTGAGTTCTACGGTACCTCTACCACATGCTATAACGGCCTTTGCCTTTCTTAGCCATGACATACCGAGAATCAAATCTATACTGCTTGACTCCAATATTATAGCAGTAGCTCCAAATTCTCTACCCATAATGGTTAATGTCAATTTACGTGTCATTTGATTCGCCTCAACAGGCCCTTTAGGTGTAATTACTATCAGGGGTGTTCTCATATTTAGCAGTGGTATTTCATTTGTGTTGGCATATCTAGCAGACATGAATGAATGTGTAGCACCAGAATCAAATAATATGGTTGCAGGAATTGCATTAACATAAAACATACCAATCACGAGGTCCCCTCCATCCGGAGTAGCATCAACGCTGACTTGATTAACCTTGGCAATAGAATATCCCTTGCTAGATCCCGGAGTTTGCTGCCTGTTCTGCACTGGAGTAGTAGCGATCCTCTGTGGGCAGACATTTGCATAATGTCCAATCTTCCCACACTTGTAACATTGAGTGCCCGGACTCTGTCCTGAAAACTTTGTCGGGGTGCCAGTAGGGGTAGCCTGTCGAGGAGGTGGAGTCCTCAGTGGTGATTGCTGAACTGGGCGTGGTCCTCCTGGTCGTGTCGGTGTACTCTGTGGTGAACTGTAGCGAGGACGAACACTGCTGCTTCCTTGTCCTTGAGATATTGCCTTCCTCTTCAAATCTCCCAGCTGAACACGCTTGTGTTCAATAGCCAGTGCCTTATCAAGCAGCCTCTGAAATGATGGAAATGTGTGTGCCACTAGAGCATACTGCAGTGGTCCATTAAGTCCTTCAATAAAATGCTCCTGCTTCCTCTCGTCTTCAGCAACTTCTTCAGGGGCATATCTGGATAGCTGAATAAACTTGTCGCGGTACTCGCTGACTGACATACTTCCTTGCTTCAGCGACAGAAATTCCTTCTTCTTGATCTTTATCATCCCCGCTGGAATATGGTAGTTCCTGAACTGCGTACTGAACTCTGCCCAGGTAATAGTATCCGCAGCATCATGGGCAGCAGTATATGAATCCCACCAGTCAGCAGCAGGACCAATCAGACGTCCAGAAGCATATAAAACCTTCTCCCGGTCAGTGCATTGTGCAATGTTGAGCATCTTCTCAATTGCTTTCAGCCAATCATCCGCGTCCAGTGGATCAGGTGAGCTAGCGAATGTGGGTGGCTTATGACTCATGAACTCCCTATGCTTATCTCGGGGTGGAACTGGTGGTGGTGGTGGTGGAGGCAGTGGTACTTGTTGCTGTTGTTGTTGCATTTGCTGTTGCAGCTGCTGTTGTTGCGCCCTCCTTTCCTGGCGTATCTCATCTCGCTCCTGGCGTAACTCCTGTCGTATATCCTCTCTTTCTTGTCGCATCTCCTGGCGTTCTTGCTGCATCTGAGCACGCATATCCGCCATAGTATCTGCCATTTGCTGCATCATTGCCATCTGAGCAGCAACCAGTGGGTCAACTCCGCCCGGTGGAGGATTGGGAGGATTCATCCCTGCAGGCTGTGGCTGAGGTTGTCTTCGAGGGTGTTGGTTAGGAGGCAAGTCAATTCCACCACCCCGCCTGGTATTGACCATCTGAGTTAGATACATATGGTAAGAAAATAGTAGACAAGGCAGGTATTTACAAATCAGGTTACTTTGGGGGATTTATTAGCTAAGCAGTTTAATATTTCACCTACTATAGCTAATTCAATACCTTATGTTGGTACATGCTGAGATGTCCTTCTGTAATAATTCAATCAATCAAAGAAGCAAATCAGGCATTTAGCATCAGCACAGTCAAACAACATTTTTAAATAGAGAAAATAGTTTTAATTTTGTCTTAGGTTCCCTATCTCTTAGAAAGATCATAAGGGTAGGGATTCCAAGGTGTGAAATCCATCTTGTCTCAGAGTAGAAAAGGTAAGAATGATCAGAGTAGAACAGTGGAAGGTGAGACAAGATCAAGATGAGATGAGTATAGAATGAATCAGAGTAAGGTAAGTAGGAGAGGGTTTGTCCATTTCTATCTAGGTCTCGTCCTACAGTCAACATTTCCTCTGATACCACTTCTGTAACACCCGGCTTTAAGGAACAAAGCCAGGTGCATCTCATACATGCGCCGAGAAGACAACACATATAATAACAGAGTGTATAGAGATAAATGTCATAAAACATCAGAGTATTTATTACATAGCGGAAGACTTATTACAAAATGAAGTAATAAAGATAAAACAAACTAAGGATCGACGGCGCCAATGTCGACTGGGAAACGCCACCTAGATCAAGTCAAACTCCTCGTCTCGAGGCTCCTCCTGAAACACCTGCTCTTCTCCTGTGGGGGGTGTGAGACAGCAAGGGTGAGCTCACACATGATCATAGCTCAACAAGTTGTGGGGAACCAGTGGACATAAACTCACAAAGGTGTGAGTTCATGTGATGTGTAAGGCTAATCAATGATAGGGGTTAAAGCTGAGCATTGCTTTTAAGTAGTTGGTCAAAACTTTATTAGCAATTACTAAGTGTAAGTAAATACCAAACCATAAGTAAAGTAATAGAACAACATTAATAACAAACCCATGCAATGCAAATGACAAAATTGAATTTAAGTTCCATAATTAAACATCAGAGAGTCCTGAGCTGCTCATGACCGCGAGCTCGGCTAGTATACCAGTTTTACACTCTGCAGAGGTTGTACCCTTTACCCACAAGTCATGTTACCCATCTGCCAAGGGGTCGCGACTCCCCATATACCTCTACCTAGGAAGCACGGCAGGGCAACACTACGAGGCCTTTACAAAGTTCCACTAGCTTCCGAAAACCCGCTACAGTTTATGGGAAGATCCAGTAAAGGGTTCCTGGCTGACTGCCATCCCAGCAAGACCAACCAGGGACCTCCCCGCACTGACCTCTCCCCTACTGCCCTTGCCCCTTTCGGGTAAGGTAGTCTTCCACTAGCTTTCCTAATTAGTCAGCCAAGGGCGTCCCATTCCACCCTTGTGGTGGCACGTGGTTCTCAAGTTAAGCTCTATGTTCCAATTAACATTAATGATATCAACATGAACATAAACAGAATAACAACAAGAATTGGAACATAGAGGTGATAAATGATTATCCCAAAACCATATAAAGCAATAGCAAACTACCCAAGTGATTCAGGGGTAAACAAGGTAATGAGATAAACAATCTAGGGTGACCTATTGGGTCCCATCAAAATTAACCTATGCATGGATAAGTGATATTAAAGAACATTATTGGGTAAAAAGTGGTCAAGGGCACAACTTGCCTTCAATGAGCTCCTGCTCAGCTACTTCAACCTGCTGCTCACCAGGATCCACAGCAACGGGCTCTTCTACTCGCCACATTACAAACAAGCACAGTGCATAGAGGAAATTAACATCACACCAAACATGTACACAAAATACACAGTAATAATCTACGCATTAAAATAAAATCCTAGGAACAGAAATCATAATTTTCTGAGTTATAGATTTCAAGTTATGCATTTTCAAAGGTTTTATGTGTTTTAAATAGGATTAAGTGAGAAATAACTTTTCTTACTGTTTTCATGACATAACAGAGGCTCTAGGTGATAAAGAATTAAATTACAAAATTTTAGGAAGTGGAATGAAGTAATTTGGAGTTCATATGCATTTTCTATGAATTATTGAAATTCTAGCCATTATTTTCCTATTAAAAATCCATTTATAAATCATTTTCTCTGGTTTTATTATGTTCTGGACTGGGCACACAATTTCCAGAGAACCCAGGGGGCTCGGAGCAAAAGGTCCCAAGACACAGAGCGCCACTGATGAGGACGGCGGGTTGATATCCAACATCTACGGGGTCTCTTTAGAAAATGTTACATCGCGAAGGGGTATGGAGTACTCAGAGCCGCCCGATTAGAGCTACGCGGCCCAGATTACATCGCGGATGGAATGAGATCACGCCCCTTGGATCCAAAATCAACGGTCCGCAGCTATGACCCACCCTGGCCATCGGATGGACGATCCACGACCCGCGTTCAATGGGCGAAAGGGTAAGCGGCCGATTTAATCTTAACCGTTAATCCAGAGATCGACGGCTTCTACGCGTCGCTCCCATCGCCAGCTCCTTCGGCAAACAGACACGGCGGCGCGAAGACAGCCCACGGCGGCGCGCCCAACTCCGGCCATCCACCCGAGAGGGGGAACCGGCGCCCCAAAACCAAATCGATCAAGCCCAAATCGAAGTCGAGTCTAGTAGGAACTAAGGGACGCAGTGCCATACCAGTAGCGAGGACGCAGATGGGCCAGCCTCGACGAAGAGCGGCGCCAGGTGACCGCAATCGACGGCGAGCAATACCCCGTTCACCGCCGACCGATTGCGCCCACGAACGGCTTCACCGTGACCCTCACGATCGCCCGGTGTCCCGATTGGGGTCCAATTCGAGCAGTAAGTGGGTGACCGCGGCGGCGGCGAAGAACCGGACGGTGGCGGGGGTTCTAGGAAGCGATACGCTCGCGAGAAGGTAGCAGGGAGGGAAAACACGGTCCACGCAGCTCATGAGGAAACGCGGAGAGCCCAGGGAAGGTTTTATCCCCACGACGCGGTAGACCCGGTCGAGCTCCAAGATTTCCGCGCGCGCGAGTGGTTGAAATCCCACGCCCGAGTTCGTTCGGAGAAGAAAGCGCTGACATTGTGGGTCCCGCGTGCCAGACAGAGAGGAAGCAGACAACAGGGAGCAACGCCCGATTGAATGGCCCACTCGTCAGCGAGTTGCACAGTGCGCGCGCGGTGGACGAGGGACTGGCCTGTGGGGCCCGACTGTCGGCGCAGCGGGATAGCTCGGTTGGGCCGCGCGGAGGAATATGGTATTGGGCCAGAGTGGGGTCTGCCGGCCCAGGTAGGTATAGTCTTCCTTTTTTTTTATATTTTCTGTTTTCTTTTCTTTTTATTTTCCAATTCCCAATTTGAATTCCAAATTTGACTTTGAATTTGTACTCAAACTATAGATAAATTTCTATCATACCAGTATAGTTGAGTTTGTGTATTTATAAATTTGGTTTTACATTTTATATTATTTCTTTCTTTCTTTCTCCTTTTTCCTCCAATCCTCTTCTCAATGTCATTTTATCTCTATGTTGTCACCAAATGCACACACAAATAAAAGTATCCAGCATGATGCAACAATTTAGTAGCATATCTTTTTGTTAATTGTTTTTGGACATGGTGTTCACATATGATGATGCCTAAAGTTCAAACTCACATCAAGAGAAAATGTTTCTCTATTGATATTATTCCTAGCACTTACAAAGTAGGTGTTACACACTGATTCAATTTTTCAAGTATAAGAGACGACTAAGACATTGCATGGTACAATCTTGAAACTCTGGATCATCAATGCAGCTAATATTGTATTTTTTTCACTTACTCTCTCTGATATCCTATTAGTTATTGTTTTGACAAGGTTTAATGCAAAGTTATAAAATTTTAACAACAAATAATTATTTTATTATATAGTTTTGAAATATAATATTTATACGCATAGATTTATCTTAATAATTACTTTTACAAAAGTATAAATACATTAAAAATTTATTTATATTTTTTTAAAATATTAGTTAAAGTTATATTTTAGAGACCCTTCAATAATTTCTATATTAACCGAAGCTCAGTTCCGACTGCGCGAAGCTGGTGGAGCAGAGACGTGGCCCCGGCTGGGGCGCCTCGAGTCCAGTTCCCACGCACTAGGCGTGCGGCCGTCGTCGCGCCACGTTCACCGCGTCGGCGCGCCCGCGTCCGCACCGGTCCTCTCCCAACGCCCTGGTGCCAGCCCTCTGACGGTCGGGCTCCACGGCGGAATATATAGAGGCGGACCCGCGGACAGCGACGTGGCCGCCCATTTGGTCAAACTGCTGCTCGTCAGGGCGGCCCATGAGCTGATGCTCGGGTAGCAGGCCGACTGGTGGGCCCGGTACGGCTACGTGGCGCTTTAATTATCAAACCCAGGTGCGCTCTTTTTCGGAAAACACAAGCGCCCTTTTGATCCACTTCATTGCAGGCGGTTTCTTACGCGAGCTGAGCCGGTCGCGAGTCACCGGTCGCTTGGCCACTCCATGGTCACGGGCCCAGGTGTCATGAGACCGAGCGGTACAGGCGCGTGGATTGACGGCTTTCCTCTTTCGCGTGGTCCCCGCGGTTTCCATTATTAGTAGCGCCACGTCACCCGCGGCTGCTTTTCTGGATTTTTAAATGGTTTCTGATCTTTGATCTCGTGCTCTGAGGCAAATCTTTTTGGGAATCGCCTGCCAAGTACCAGTAGAGAGTAGACCGGGGGAGAGCTCGAGGAGTAGGGGTTGGAGTCTTGGAGAGGCGTAGGGGCGCGTGCGGCGCAGGAGTTGTTGTTGTTGCTGGGCTTCGCCTCGCTGGCTTCCGTTTTCTTCCTCCTCCGCGGCGTGGCTGCCACTGCCAGTGGGTGTGGCCTGTGGGCGTCGAGTCAAGACAGTGTCGTCGTTTCATCTCCGCGGTCAGGTTTGGTTTGTTGTCTAGTGCAGTGGTACTGTTCCTGTTCCTGTAGATGTAGAGCAGCAGTTCGAGGGCGAGGGAGATGGACTGGCCTGGTCGCTGTGCGGGCTTCCGCCCCGAACTGGGGCGGGGGCGAGGTGTTCGTGGGTAGGGGTCGCGGGCGTTGTGCGGTTGGGAGGAGGCTACCGAGGCGACGGAAATAAAGCAGTAGTAGACGAGAGAGCCACGATTTATAAAGCGGGTTTTGTGTGGCTCGCTGCTCGCCTCTCCTCCACTCCTCTCACCTGGTCACTGCTCCTCCCACCTCGCGTTTGTTCGGCGGGTTCAGGTGGCTGCTTGCTGCTGCTTCAGATCCTTATCCCCTCCGCTACATCGAGGCCGTTCGGAGCTGTCCTTTCTGCTTCGGATGGGAGTGGCGGAGCAGTGCATGGAGGTGCGGGGCGCGGCGAATCGGAGGTGATCCCGGTCATGGGGTAGAGTGGAGGGGGCGGAGTGTGTGTGTGGTATGGAGCCGTCCCGTGGCGCCGCTGGCGGCGCGCGGCGGTGGGGGGAGGCGGAGACCGAGGGCGATGCGGCGGAGGAAGGGAGACGAGCGGAGGACGGCGGCGAGGTGAGCCTGCGGGAGTGGCTGGACCGGCCGGGCCGGGCGGTGGAGGCGGCGGAGTGCGTGCACGTGTTCAGGCAGGTGGCGGAGGCGGTGGCCGTCGCGCACGCACAGGGGGTGGCCGTGGGCAGCGCGCGGCCGTCGTGCTTCGTCGTGTCGCCGCCCTTCGCGCGCGTCGCCTTCATCGAGTCCGCCTCCGGCTCCGACGCCTCGGGTTCGTGCTCGGGCTCCGACGCCTCCGAGGACGCCGACCCGGACGCCTCGCCTCCGCGGCGAGGGGACGGCGCCGGACGCGGTGAGGAGCGCGCGGGGAAGTCGTTCCCGCTCAAGAGCGTGCTGGCCATGGAGCTCAACTGGTACACCAGTCCCGAGGAGGCGGACGACAGCGCCGCTACCTTCGCCTCTGACGTCTATAGACTGGGTGTGCTCTTGTTCGAGGTGCGTTTGCTTCACACCAACATACTTCTGTTCTGCGGCACGTCTTGACATCGCCCGTCTTTGCTTCGCGGACTGCAGCTGTTCTGCACATTCGAAACGATGGAGGACAAGATGCGGGCAATGGCGAATCTGAGGCACCGGGTGTTGCCGCCACAGTTGCTGCTCAAATGGCCCAAGGAAGCATCTTTCTGCCAGTTGCTAATGCACCCTGTGCCAGAAACCAGACCGAAGATGAGGTGCGTCGTGTGCTGTGTACTATTTTTGAGTGTGTTACCCCAGGAGAAAGGTTGCATGAGCGGTTTCTTGTTTCACATTAGGTAGCATGAAGTCCTTTATGCATATATTAGTAATGCGTCTCCTCAAAGCTGGGAACTGATTTGTTTGTTAGTATATGTGCTGTGGCCTGTGGTCGTACACTCCATAAGACAGAACGTGGATTGACAGACACGAGCATGCAGTTGTTTGAAGATCAAGCTAGCCTGGGAAATTGGCTGAATCTTGCAGATAGGAAAACCAATATTCATGAGGCAGTAACAAACACTAGAATTAAAATAAGCAATTTGAAACATCGGAATTTGTTAACAATGCACCACATAGTCTAGATCTGACATTCTTGTTCTAGCCTTAATTTTATGTGGAGAAGTGCAGCAAACAATCTAAAAGTGTACTCTTTCCGTCCCAGTATATAAGGCGTAACGACCTCTAGTTCAAGTACCAAGAAATGTGTTTAATTCTCTCTATCAACACTAGTAAATGTACATGCATCAAGAGAGAACACACCTTATATTATGAAACAAGAATAAAAAATGGTTACACCTTATATTTTGGGACAAAGGGAGTAACAACTAACACATCCTACCACGCACTTGCAGGACAGTTCTGCCTATTTGTGAAAGTTAGACATACCATTTATCCTATACTATTTTGGTTTCGATACTATTCGTATTTCATGTCTATTTCAAATCTTCATTTCTTCAATAGAAAAATGTGGCTGTATTGCAACTGATGAAAGTGCCAGCACACTTTTTCATTTTATTCGTTCTCAGTGGATCTTTATCTTTGGCTAGAGATTTCTGTTTAGACAATAGACCATTGCTCGATCTTAGTTGAGGTTAACATTGTTTTCTTCATTGTCTTCTGTCTACCTCAATTACTAGTTAGTCACATACTTACCCTTGATGTAATTATTTCAAAAAATAAATAAATAAGTAAAGATATATATCTGCATGTTAACTTTGTGTTATTCAATGAGGTTGTGCCACATTGAACTTCCCACCTGTTTTCTTTTTTGTTTCTTTTTGTTTGACAGTGAGGTGCTGCAGAGTGAATTCCTTAATCAGTCAAGGAATAGCCTGGAAGAACGTGAAGCGGCACTTAGGTTACGCGAAGAGATAGAAGAACAAGAATTATTGCTGGATTTTCTTCAGCAGTTGCAGAAAAGAAAGCAAGATATGGCAGACAGTTTGCAGGACACTGTTGCTTTTCTCTCTTCTGACATCAATGAGGTACTCCACCAGCAGTCTGCACTTGGCCACTGTGTGAACTTCTCACCAGATTTGGATAAAGAGGTGTGCTCTGGAACTGTTGAAGATCAGAGTGATTGTGGATCCAGGAAGCGTTTTAGACCTGAGCTGCAAGGCGTTGATATGGAGGAAAATAATCGTAGTGTGGAAGAATGTTCAAGAACAGTGCCGTCCTCTGAGTTAATCCAGGAAAATGTTCTGTCAAAAAGCTCCAGGTTGATGAAGAACTTAAAAAAACTTGAAACAGCTTATTTTCTAACAAGGTCCAAGTTGGCGAAGCAAGTTGGCAACCAGATAAATAGTTGTAATCGAGTTGTTAAGAGGACTACTGGTTCAGCTGTTGGGACAGAAGCAAGTTCAATAGATGATTTTTCTTTGGAAAGGCAATATGGTAGAAGGCAAAGAGGTTGGGTGAACTCTTTTCTTGAGGGATTGTGCAAGTACTTGTCATTCAGTAAGTTGAAAGTTCGGGCAGAATTGAAGCATTGTGATTCACTGAATTCATCAAACTTAGTATGCTCCGTAGGGTTTGACCGAGATAGAGAGTTTTTTGCAACTGCTGGTGTAAATAAGAAGATAAAAGTGTTTGAGTATAATATGATTGTAAATGAACACCGTGATATTCACTATCCTGTGGTAGAGATGTCTAATAGATCAAAACTGAGTTGTATTTCCTGGAACAGTTATATGAAGAGCCATATAGCATCTAGTGATTTTGAGGGTATAGTGCAGGTAAGTTCTGTGGCATGTTTTTTATAACTAAATTGTATTTGATGCAATTACCATAATATCCCTGTATTTTCAGGTTTGGGATGTTACTAGGAGTCAAGTTTTTGTTGAGATGAGGGAGCATGAGCGACGTGTGTGGTCGGTGGACTTCTCAATTGTGGACCCAACAAAATTGGTCAGTGGGAGTGATGATGGATCTGTGAAGCTGTGGGATATGAATCAGGCAATTTTATTCTTGCACCTACTGTATGTCAGCTTTTTAACTAACGATAACATGGTTATCGAACTTGTATGTGGATGTAGAGTTGCTTCTCTTCATTGTTATAACACATTTTTTGTGAACTGTGCAGGCTGGGAGTATTGGCACTATTAAAACAAGGGCAAATGTGTGTTCTGTGCAATTTCAACCTGATACTGCTCGCTCCATTGCCATCGGCTCTGCAGACCACAAAATTTACTGCTATGATCTACGTCACATACGAGCTCCTTATTGTACACTAGTTGGGCACACAAAGACTGTAAGCTATGTTAAGTATCTGGATGCATCGACAATAGTATCTGCATCTACTGACAACTCATTGAAGCTTTGGGACTTATCGATGAGTCCAGGAAGGATAATTGACAGTCCAGTTCAAACATTTAAGGGGCATACAAATACAAAGGTTGGATAAAACTTCCACATGTACTTGTTCTCTTTTCATAATATTCGTCTACAAGTGGTTAGTGTCTGGTTTTATCTTTTGTAAGTGTAACTAGTAGAATGTCTGATGAAAAGAATATGGTAGTTTAATTTTGAAAGTTGTACTGTTGCAATGAAACACTAGGGTACGGTTGGTTACTTCACTTGCTTTGCTCACCTTGTCTCGTCCAGCAAGGTGAGCTTTGCCAGCATGGGCGAGCCAATCTTGCTCTCCTCCACCAACAAGCAAAAATCTTGCCAGCACAAGCCCCAAAGCGAACTCACCAAGGAAACAAACGCTAGTTCTATCTTGATTTATGTCTGAGCAAGGAAATGAAGTCTGGCTGGAGAACCAAACACACTCTACTCTAATACTGTATATGTATGGATTATCCTACTGTGACAATTATCGGTGCTATCCTTTATACAACTATAGTGCCTTTTACAACTGTATCTGATCGATTTGTGAGGTTATGAACAAATCATCAACATTGGTGATCCAGATGTTCTTTTCGTTTTTTTCTCATCAACATCAGTGTGCAAAGGAAGTGTTTTAAATCCCACTGCACCACTTATTTTTTAGATATTTAGTTGCTTGACAACCATAAATTGGTTCACTTGGTGTGTTTCCTGCGATCCTATAGCATATTTACATCATGGTTTGTAGTTCGTTCAGTCAATTGATTTCATGAAATATTTTAGTGTCTCAGTTGTTCATAGTTGAAGGGTAGGCTTGGTGCAGTGGTGAGAGTTGTCTCACTGAGCCACCACGTCGCAAATTCAAAGCATTTGCGGGGGAAGGCTTGTCTCGTTTTATGTGGGAGCCTCCGACACTGAGTCTGTCCTTCATTTTATGTGGGAGCCTCCGGCACTGAGCCTGCCCTTTTATTAGTTGAGTTCATAATTAACTCTCACGAAGGACACGGCTAGGGCTTTTTTTAGGTGAGTTCATAAACCCTTTTATCAGTTTAGTTCATAATTAACTCCCACAAACGACAGGGCTGTGGCTTTTTTAGTTGAGTTCATAAACCCTTTTATCAGTTCAGTTCATAATTAACTCCCACAAACTACATGGCTGGGTTTTTGTAGTTGAGTTCATAATTTACTCTCACAAAGGACATGTTTGAGACAGTGATGAGAAACCTTTCCACTGGAAAAAAGTTCATAATTAACTCTCACAAAAGATAGGTTTAGGACAATTGTGAGAAGCCTTTCCACTGAGCCAAAGCTTCTGGGTTCAACTAGGTCCACCCTTTTTTGTTGAGTTCATAATTAACTCTCACGAAGAACAGGCCTGGGCAGTGGTGAGAAGTCTTTCCACGGAGCCAAAGGTCCTGGGTTAGATGTAGCTTCTAAAAAAAATGCACGGGTAAGAGTTGCCTCGGTTATTCCTTCATTTTCCATCATGTGGGAGCCATCAACACTGGGTCTTTTCCATAGTTAGTCTCACGTGTATACAGTGGTTACCCTTCAGCTGTTGCTTTCTGCGCTGAAAGGCACACGTTTTCATTGAGTGGCTGATTTACTTATTTGGTAAACATTTCCAGAACTTCGTTGGCCTTTCCATATCTGATGGTTACATTGCTACTGGCTCTGAAACAAATGAGGTATGCATTCCATAGCTAAGCTTCCACAAAGTTGTCGAACATCTGACTTGTAGTTAGATTGGCCAGTACTTTACTTACCTTTATGCAAAATCATAGGGTACACGAGTAAACATTACATTTGTTGCAAGGAAGCTGATGTTTATTATTGATGGATATAGTATAGTTCAGGATGCTCATGATTTAGTCTTGATTTGCTATGCCATGTGTATATGGCCATATAAAGAAAGACTGGAGTGACTTTCATAGTTCTCTAATGAGGTGTTTGGTTTGAGAAAATAAGCTAGTCCATCATCTTCTCACTCCTCACTTTTTTGTTTAGTTTGTGAAATAGGATTAGTTGATCCATCACCACCTCATTTCTCATAGTTAATTAGTTACTACTAATATGAGTACTGATGTCATCTCACCAAATTTGAGGAATGAATTCATGATTAAATCACCTTATCTTGGATTGAGTGGTTTCTCAAACCAAACATTCCCTAAGTTTCCGCTGTATACTACCTCCGTTCTCGAATATTTATCGCCTGCTAGTTCATTTTTGTACTAAAACGCGACAAATAAAAAAGAACGGAGAGAGTATAAAAGAAGGAAATGATATTATCATGGAGGCAGGTGCAAATGAATATCTTGTTGTAGGTGATTCGTCATTGTGTAGTGAGTAGGTTTTGATCAGCATGTGCTTTGTCAAACTGTCAATAGATAAATGTCACGCATGAACTTAGTATCCTCTATTTTTTTTATTCGTGTCCAATGCCGATTCTTATCCTTTTTTATGACGAATTCTGGAATTGCATTGAATAAAATGTTTTAACTCGCCCTTTTGTTCTTACTTTACCGCAGGTTTTTGTGTACCACAAAGAATTTCCCATGCCAGTGTTGGCTTATAAATTCAGCGTGACGGACCCTATATCAGGGCAGGAGATTGATGATCAGTCACAGTTCATTTCATGCGTCTGTTGGAGAGGGCAGTCTTCAACCCTACTTTCTGCAAACTCCAGCGGCAACATTAAGATCTTAGAAATGGACTGAGGATTGGAGTTGGGCATCTGCTGAGTCTCAGCTATAAATGGACTGACTTCTTACCAAGTTTTGTGCGTGTGTGGCTTCAAAATTTGTGGCGACGGAGTTGCCAACGGTGCGTGGGCAGCGTGGTGCAGAGTTGGGAGAGGTAGGAGTAGCTGTAACAGGTTTAGCATGGTTTGATAGGATTAAATTAGCGTGGTAGCAAAAGTAGCATAAATAGGAAACAGAATTGAGGTGTGGGGTAGTACTGCAAGGAAAGGTTTTGTACATCATTGGTTCGAGGTATACTTGTACAGCCAATCAATCCAGTTTTTACCTAGCAGCACCAGGCTTTTGCTCGTCGTAGTGTTACTTGAAAGGCAAAAAGTATAAAGTGGTCTACATCTGTTGAATCAGATAACAACATTTGCCTCATTAGCTCTGTTTTTTATTCCCCATATATATTGATAAAAGTTTAGGGTTTAGGTCAAAGAAAAACAGTTTTCATCGTCGGTTGTCATACCTTACGCGCTTTAGGTCAATTTTACCACTATTAAATAAAACACAGTTTCCATGCACGGTTCTAAAGTCGAATGCCATCCTTCTCCCTTTATGCAAAAAAAAAAAGAGAGTAGAATTACGCATGAGTGATAATTCAAACCTTAGCTATCAATTCTACATTCACACCCATCTAACTAACAAAAAATATATAGAAACCATAGTAATGTATAAACATTTGACTAGTTATATACAAGTGAAGATTTAAACCTTGGTGTTGGTTTTACATTCACAACCACCTAATTAACATAATACATGTAATTTTATGTTTTAGGGGGGATGCTGGTGTTAGTGGAACGGTTCCTGGGTGCGGACGTGGCAGTGACCGTGTCGTGTTTTACAAATGCTGACGAGAATGCTACGCAATTTGGATTGCGAGCAGACGTGGAGCGGTGAAGGTGAAGGTCAATGCCGCAAATTAGGTTATAGAGAAACCTAACATATTTATTAATACCGGTCCCCGTCCATTAGTACAATTTCTATATATTATATAGATAGATTTTATTTTAAAACAAAGTCTACCTTACGCCCCCATGGGTCCACAAAACAACCACCACATAGATTCTTAGAGCAAGTTTAATAATATAACATATAGTGTGCTTTATGATGTTGTCATGTCACATGTATTCAACTAAAAGTTTACTTGTACAATAATAACCTCATAATATAAGCTTTACATTTAATTAGGGGCGGATATGGGCCCAAAAATCCTCTATATATATATATGTCTTTTTTCAACCAAAAAATCTAACTCAAAATACATTTCAGCCTAAAAATGTGGCCCAAAAGACCTCCTGCTTGCACCGATTGAGCCTGGCGCTGGCGGTCTCCCTCAGTCGCTCAAGTCACGAGAACATAGACTCTTTCAATTATTTCGCAAACCTGTACGGCTGCGTTTGTTATGTTGCTAGCGGCGCGACCGCCTCCATTCAGTCCTCTATCGCTCTCCACGCCTTTAGGCTCTACAAATTCGGAAGGGCACAAGGCAGCAACCTCGGAGGCGGCCGGGCGGGCTCTAACTCAGGCATCCGCCACCGCCACTCCGGCCTACACCTCCACCAGTTCGCCTCTAGCGTTCCTGTAGCAATGACGCGCGTGGCCTGCACTGGCGCCGCGCCACTGCCCAAATCTACCCCTGCCATTACATCTGAGCGGCAAGCGCTGTGTGCTGAGTGCTTCTCCTCTATTGTGAGTAATTGTTCCCGAACGTCTGATTCATTTTCCTTATCTGTCACAGTTCCATTGGATTGTTTTAAAATGTTACTACTCCTAAAGTGCGAAAAATTAAAAGACGAGTAGTACATCGTTATATTTGTAAAGTGGCCCGGGGCGTTATTTTTACGGAGCTCCACCAATGCATTTAATACTTGCTCTATCTGTTCCTCTCACAAAGTGTTTTTGAGTCTATGAGTAGCTCACTTTCAGCTGTCTGTTCGTGAGTAACCCGTTTTCTTTCTCTTTTCATTTCTCTTTTTTCACGTCACCAAAAATCTGACATAACATGTCTTAGAGCTTATTTGGTCGTATACATCACCTTATTATACTTGCTCTTGTAAACTACCTCGGCTGTGACGTGTGTGCCTTTCAGCTGGGCTGTGAGACTAAGAGTGGTTTGATTGTTCCGCCGAACCGTCGTAAATCGTGATTGGTTGCGGTAGTAATAATATCTAAGGACCAGGTGTGTGTATGCTAAGTTGCTAACATGAACGTAGCACGATCTCGGAAGCTGGAGGCTGCGAAAACCAATGGACAAACGAGTTGCCAGCCGATTTCAGCTACGGCGAATGCGTACAGAACTGCAGATGGACGCCGGGCCTCGGCTCCCTCGCCAACTTTTTTGGATTTTAGCCCTTTTTGGGTTTTTTTGCACAACTATGCCCTTTACAGTTTCATTTCAAAAAATGGACCCCAACCTCGGCGCTATCATCATTGGCGCCGAGGTAACACACATCGACGCCAGTACCATTGGCGCCAACTTTTCCTACGTGACAGCCGATGTGGCAAGTCCCAGGGGGTCGGCGCCATAGATCTTGGCGCCGACCCCCCCTTGACGGTGGGGTCCGGTGCTATCTAGGGGGGTCGGCGCCAAGATCTATGGCGCCGACCCCCTGAGACTTGCCACATCGGCTGCCACGTAGGAAAAGTTGGCGCCAATTATGTTGGCGCCACTATGTGTTACCTCGGCGCCAATGATGACGGCGCCGAGGTAATGGTCCATTTTTTGAAATGAAACTACAAAGGGCATAATTATATAAAAGAAACCCCAAAAGGGCTAAAATGCAAAAAAGTTAGGCTCCCTCGCAGATGCATCCCGGCCAGGCCAGGAGCATGGACACGCGCGGCGGGACGGACGCGAGGCCCTACCGTCATCAACCCATGCTTACGACTTTGCGAGTCCCTTGCAAATGATGAGGGGAAGACGATGTCGCATGGCGCAGCGCAACAGTGACACAACCACCGGTGATATGCGGTTCTAATATCTCCTCCCTACTACCCCCATATGGAGGGAGATGGAGAACTCCATATATGGGGCCAATCTTTAATTACTTTGTTTTCTTTATAAAACTAATTCATTTTAAACTTTACAACTTAATAAAAATGTATATTACTGCACTATAAATATGATGTAATATTTTAAAACTTTGAAAACTAAACATCTAAGTTATAGTGTATAGCGACGGGAGTGGGAACAGTTAGAAATGACCTGTATAAAAAAATGTTAATAATTGGTAAATGTGCGGTCGCAACGTTTACTTCAGCACGCACGGGCAGCGCGGTCCCTGCGCGATCAGAATGTGAACTCATTGCAGCCCTTGCCCTTGAGCCTTGGCAGTTAGTTTGTCGCATATCGCACGCCGCGTGGCCGATAGGCAGAGATGTCAATGAATAATTCCAACCCAGGTTTAGACACCATATATCCGTCCCTATAAAACTATACCTATCACGAGTATAGAATTTATTTCATATTCACCCCTATCCGGATATCTACAATAAAAAAAGTATGATCATATTGTATTTTATATATATGATATTAACATTCATACAACACCCAACGATAATATATCACAAATAAATATGACATCTAATAAAAAAACATTGTTTAATCATGCAAAACAACAAAACAAAGTGGCACGTGAACAGGTGGGCGTGGCGGCTGGTGGCTAGCCACCTGAGTTGGTTGGATGGGTGCTTAACAGGGTTAGAAGAGTTAGATTTAGTTATTAGGCTTATTGTCTATTAGGGTGCACACCTAATTTTACTGGATGAATATTACCTATGGATAATCGGGTTCTGCTTTCCTGTATCCATACACACATAAAACAATGGTGGAAGAATTTCTCTCAAATCTGTACCTATGAAGATTAAAACCTTCCCATACTCTAACCTAATAGAGAAATTTCCCATAGGGCTGGTGCGAAATGACTGATATAAATCAATTTGTTCGTTTGGTTTTAATTCATACCAGTTTATATTGCTTCTACAGTGTTTTGTCCCTATAAATTATATCTACAATGCAACAGTTAAAACAACTAGTTTTAATCCGAAACGACAGCCCCATCAGTCGTATTGTACGATGAGAAATGACTGGATATGATATGGACGCCGATGCCGAAGTTGCTGCGGCCGGGGCAGGCCCAGGGCCGAGCTTGGGGATGCAGGGCCGAGGGCGCCAGCCCACGGCGAGCATCACAAGGATCAGGTAGCATAGCAAGGCTTCTCGCTAGAAAAAGACACGCCATTGTAATTTGTAACTGATGCTGACGACAACTGCACCGATTATCGAAGGGCAAGCTCTATGACGTTCTCTATTTAAATCATGGCAACGCGGGCCGCAGAAGAGCAGAGCGCAATATCCAACTGCAACCAACTAGATCGAGCACGTGTGCTCGACACATGCGGCGTGCGTGCATATGGGTTGCATGCATGTGGCTTGGCGGTGCACCGCAAGCGAGCAGCATCTGCATCCGTACGTGATTGCGGCTCTCGTGCACTTTATGCAACCACAAGTGGAGGGGCGACGACGCTACTTGGATTTGGATGATGTGAAGGATCGCTGCCTCGTGAGGACCGAGTTGCCCTGATCACACTCACACAATCGCTTGCGTGGATAGCCGTAGCCTGCAGGGCGCGTTGGGGTTCCGCGACAAGCCACGTCTAGCTAGTTGGATTGGAAAGTGCATGGACATGCCAATATGTTTAAAAAGTTTATCACAATGATTAAATGTTAGTCATGAATTGAATCCACTAATTGATCGAGAGTGAATGGTTAAGCTGTAACAAGAATGACACGTATTTTGCCTCGAGCTTGACTGATATCGTGCGGCAAAGGGATTAGTACGTGAGTGTATTAAGGTTCGACCGATATGATTTTTATGTGCATTCGGGAATTCGTATGCCCCGCTAGGTATCTCTATTGACTTGTGGTTTGGAAAGATTTCAGTCATTGTCGTGTGCATATGAATCTAACGGGTCATACACTTAAGGGTATGGAACATTGGAACTGGACTATATGATTGTCTATAGTGCAAGTGGGAGATTGTCAGAGATATTCTTTGAGAGCCGGTCATACACAATTTGTATTAGAGTTCAACTGGGATTAAAGGTTTAATGGACTGTAGCCTATTAACACGCACTATAAATACATGGAAAGGGAGATAGGGTTATGTCATCCTACCACATGTGCAAACCCTAGCCGTCACTTTCCTCATACCTAGTCGCGAGATCTTCGATGCGCGTGCGGTGCTAGCACACCGGTACATGACGTCCCTCCCCCTACGTGTGGACCTCTACGTGGAGGCGCAGTTGTGACTGCTACGCTGACAAACTATGGAGGAGGAGACAATCGTGGTCGGCTACTTCCTCTATGTTGACGTGCGCCTACATTGGATTGCTACTCCAATTCATCATATTCTACTGTGTTGTGTGTCTAGTGGTAACGATTTATGATCTCTTACATGCACGTAGTAAATCTCATCAGATTTATGTTACATTACATGGTGAATTATTTCACATCAAACATGTAACATACTCCGTAAATGTAAATCCGATTAATCGCGCGCTTCTCGGCGTCCAGATACAGAGTCGGCTACGCGACGTGGCTGCTAGCACTTACTGGTGGGGTCCTCGGGCGCGAACGTGAAGTCGCCAGCCGAGTAGAGCGCCTGCATCTCGCCGGAGAGCGGCACGAACCTGCGGAACTTGAGCGGCGCCCCCTTATTCGGGCTGGGTTTGACGGCCACCGTGCAGCCGCGCGCCGGCGGCGACGACCGTGGCGCGTACGCCTTGACTCTGCAGTCCTTGCTGTTGAAGGGCGCCGACTGCCAGTCCGCCTGGATGAGGAAGTGGCCGTCGGCGCCCGTGGTGTTCCACACGGACACCGCCCTGCCGTCGCCGCGCCGGCACTGCAGCAGCGCCGCGGCATCTGCAACTTATTATACATGCGTGTGAAAATTAAAGGGTCACATGTAGATGTGTAGTACGTCGTGTACAGTCAGCGTACGTACGGTGCACCGTGCACAGGCACCATCCGTGGCAGATGAGATGGCGGAACAGTGTGACTTATTATATTACCAGGGAGAGGCGACGCGTCCATGGAGGACTGGACGTAGCCGGCGTACCGGCAGCTCTTGCACCAGACCGTGCCCTCGACGGCGACGGTGAAGTTGACGTCCGGCGGTGGCTGGGGCAGGCCCATGGCCTCGCCGCGGGATGGCAAGCAGACCACGGCGAGGATCACGGCGGACAGGGAGGCCGCAAGGCATCTCGCGAGGCGAGCCATATCGTAGGCTGCAGGTAGTAGTATATATGCGCTACCAAATTAAAGTATCGAGGAGAGAAAAGCCAGAAGCCGCTATGCTGTTTAACGATGTGCTAGCTGGTAGCTAGGACTGAACCGAGCAGATGGTTCGATTTATATATAGGAGCAGGCGGAGGTCGTTGTTGATCACAGATGTGCTGGCTGGTAGGCAGATGGTTCGATTTAGCTTGGCTGGGGAAACGGGGCTCACACATCGGCCGACGATCACAGATCCATGCACTCCACAAACGGTATGCGCACGCAACGCATGCATACCTTATCATATCTCCCACCGCCCTCACTGATGCTTTAGATACGATCACTTTGGAAGTGAACAAGTGGATTATGTTCCAGTTATTTATAACTGTACGTAGTACCTAGATGCGCTAGGAGAGGTCAACCCAATTTTGATCACATAAATTATGTGATACGCCGATCGATGGCCGGTGAGGCAAGCATTCCTACTCACCCCCCCCCCCCCCCCTCACAAATACAGACATTTGAAGCCTGAAAGGCTCTGGCGAATTTTTTGTATTTTAGCCCTTAAACTTAAGTAAAATCACGTTTAGACCTTAAAAAATTTTAAACTCAGATTTGGACCCTTAGCTCGGCGCCATAGCCCGTGGCGCCGAGCTAACATAGCTTGGCGCCATAGCCTGTGGCGCCGAGCTATGACGTGGCGAGGCCGACGCGGCAGGCTACGTGGCACCTAGCTCGGCGCCACAGATCTTGGCGCCGAGCTAGGATGAAATCGCGCGGCATCCTCCTCACCGCGGTTTTCTGCCCAGTCTCTGTTTTCTCCGCCGCCGCTATCGCCGCCCGAGCCGCGCCGCCGCTGCCTCGCCGCCCTCTGCCGGAGCACTCCACGCCGAGGCGGCTCCCACGCCGGGCGCTCCCTCGCCGGCCGCTCCAACGCCGGCCGCTCCCACGCCGGCAGCTCCCACGCCGGCGGCTCCCTCGCCTCCACGCCGAGCGCTTGCTCGCCGCCCTCCACGCCGGCCGCTCTCCACGCCTCCACGCCGAGCGCTTGCTCCCACGCCGGTGGCTCCCTCGCCTCCACGCCGAGCGCTTGCTCGCCGCCCTCCACGCCGGGCGCTCCCTCGCCTCCACGCCGAGCGCCCTCCTCGCCGGCTGCTTGCTCGCCGCCCTCCACGCCGGCCGCTCTCCACGCCGGCCGTCCTCGACGCTTGTCCCATCGCCGCTCCCTCGCCGGCTGCTCGCTCGCCGCCCTCCACGCCGGCTGCTCAAGGTATTTTAGTTAGTAATTTTAAAATATTCTATATGTATTTTTTTGTTAATGTTTAGTTTGTTTTTAGTTATGTATAATTAGTTCTCATGTGCCATTTATTTGATTTATGTATTTATTGGTTAGTAATGAGTTAGGTTTAGGTTATTTATTAGTTTTTAGTTAGTCGTTAGTGAGTAGTTATTTATTTTGTAGCCTAGTGTAAGGTTTGTGGTTTACTTGTAAGAAGTAGCTACAGTTTATTAACATTGTTTAGCATTTATTTTGTAGCATTTATATATTCAGCCATCGCGCTGAATGTTTATTTGCAGGTTTTAGAAACCTAACCATATAGGGGAGGTGCTGCCCAATTTTTTTACTATATAGTGTTAGTCACATACCATATTAAATGGATATTGAGTTAGTAATCCATTTTTGCAATAGATGGACAGCCTAGTAACACTATACCATGGAGGAAGGGTGGAGATAGATGCTTATGGGAGTGTTACTTTTGATGGTATGAAGATCGTGACCATGTTGTTCGATGAAAGACCATCTTTTGACAAGCTTTTGGCTCGAGCTTGTGAGGAGATTAGTTGCGACATAAACGACCCTAGAATATCAATTCAGGGTTTGTTGTCTCATATTACATATGGAACAGTTGTCCGACGGTTGATCTCCATTACCTCAGAAGATGATTGGGTGATATATTTAAGAATTGTGAAGACGATGGTTCCACCATGTTTGGATGTGGTTGTTCAAAAGTTACCTGTTAGTCATTGCGATGGTCCAGTCGGGTTATCTCCACAAATGCCAAATGCATCTCGTATTGAAGCTCCTTTGGTAGAGCTTCATGAAGAAGTGGTTGTTGTGCCCGATGCTCAATCGGGTCCGCACGAGTATGGGATTTCTCGTCCTCTTCCTGGCGTTTGTGGGGCTTCTAATGCGGTGGTACCCCCCCAAGAGATCCCATTGTCCCAGGATCCAGTTCACGATCATCCTAGTAAGTGTCTTCGACACGTTGTTTGTATCCATCGTTATTTCGTTTGATTAGACTTTTTAATGTGGTTTTTCTTGCTCCGACCCGATGCAGGATCTCCACATATCGATAATGCTGCTTATCTTGATGTGCCTGTGTCATATAATATGGACAACATATGCAGGGCATCCAATAGTGTTGATGTTCAGATTGAGGATGAGGAGGAGCCATATGAGGCTGCACGGGCCTTAGATTCTGATGATGACCGTCCGGTTCAAGAAATGACGGAGCAAGAAATTGAACTCATAAGACGTTTGTGTCCGGAGCGAGACCCTGCAGTACATGAATTTAGCAGTTTAAGTCATTCCACCCGTGCTTATGCTGAAGGACGTGACGATGAACTGCTAGAGGCTCCGGATAACGCCGACAGCATTGAGATTAAGGTAGGCTTACTTTTCAAGGACCTGCCTACACTGAGACGATGGCTACAGGAATATTCAGTGAACCGGAAGAGGCCGTTCAAGGTGAGACATTCGTATGCACAGCGTCGTTACACTGTTGTGTGCGAGGTGTCGGAATGTAATTGGAGGGTATGTACCCGAAGGCAGAAGGACACCGGAAAGTTTAAGATCACCAAAATTGTAGGTCCACACACTTGTGCCCAGACAGAGCTGAGCACTAAGCATCGTCAGTTGACATCTACCCTGATTGCGAAAAGGATATTGGGGATATTGAAGGGTCAGCCAAACTTGAAGGTGAAGTCAATTATGACCATGACTTCGGAGCTGTTTGGTTACAAGATCAAATATGGGAAAGCATGGAGGGCAAAGCAGCGAGCATGGAAGATGATATACGGGGATTGGGAGGAGGGTTATGAGAAGTTACCAGCATTGTTCAATGCAATGAAAGCAAAAAACCCAGGCATGCATTACGAGTACATCCCCAAACCTAATGAATGGAGGAATGGCAGAGAGATATTTTTTCGTGCTTTCTGGTGTTTCTCGCAGTGCGTAGAGGCCTTCAGGCATTGTCGTCCCGTGCTCTCTATTGATGGTACTTTTCTGCTTGGGAAGTATAAGGGCACATTGTTGGTTGCCATATCATGCGACGCAGACAACGCACTGGTTCCTTTGGCATTTGCTTTGGTGGAGAGAGAGAACAGAGATAGTTGGTCTTGGTTCTTGCGGCTTGTACGCATCCATGTCGTAGGCCCTAGACGCGAGGTTGGTGTCATATCTGACAGACACCAAGGTATTCTTAATGCAGTGCAAGAGCAGATTCCTGGCTACGCACCCATGCACCACAGATGGTGCACTCGACATCTAGCAGAAAATCTTCTTCGAAAGGATCATAGCAAGGCTAACTTCCCCCTTTTTGAGGAGGTTGAAAGGGAAATGTGCCCTTGGGCCATTTCTAAGTATTTTGGTGATTGAGTGCCAACACATGTGCTTAATTGTGAATTTATGTACATGGATGAACAAGGTGCAAATCATGAAGTAAAGGTATGTTTCTAAGCCTTAGTACATTGGTTTTGTGTACTAATATATTTGTCTAAGTGTTAGAAACAGAAAGAAGAGGAAGAGAGAAGAGGAGAAAAGACTTGGCTGTGTGCTGCCAAGACCCAGCTCGGTCTGGAGCACCGGACTGTCCGGTGTGCACCGGACAGTGTCCGGTGCGCCAGGCTGACTCGGCTCGAACTGGCCGCTCTCGGGAAATTGGCCGACGGCGTACGGCTAAAATTCACCGGACTGTCCGGTGTGCACCGGACTGTCCGGTGAGCCAACAGTCGGCCGGGCCAACGGTCGGCCGCGCAATCTGCGCGGGACACGTGGCGGAGCCAACGGTCGGAAGACGGCACCGGACTGTCCGGTGTGCACCGGACATGTCCGGTGCGCCAACGGCTCCCAGATCTCCAACGGTCGGCAACGGTCGGAAGCGCCAGTTATGGAAACAAATCGGGCACCGGACAGTGTCCGGTGTGCACCGGACTGTCCGGTGCCCCCGACGACAGAAGGCAAGGATGGCCTTCCGAATTTGCTCTCAACGGCTCCTAGCTGCCTTGGGGCTATAAAAGGAGCCCCTAGGCGCATGGAGGAGACATACAAGCAACCTTTGAGCATTCTTGATCATCCACACTTAGTCTTTGCGCTTTCATTTGTGATTCTAAGTGATTCGAGCTCCGTTCTAGTGAGAACTTTGTGATACTCTTGTGAGCTCGATTCTTGGCCGAGTGTGTGCGCGTTTCGCTGTGGATTTGTGTGTGTTGCTTCCCTCCCTTACTCTGTGTTTCATTTGTGATCATATACTTGTAAGGGCAAGAGACTCCAATTTGTGGAGATTCCTTGCAAACGGGATAGTGAGAGGCAAAACAAAACACCGTGGTATTCAAGTGGGTCTTTGGACCGCTTGAGAGGGGTTGATTGCGACCCTCGTCCGTTGGGACGCCACAACGTGGAGTAGGCAAGCGTTGGTCTTGGCCGAACCACGGGATAAACCACTGTGTCACCTCTGTGCTTGATCTCTTGTGGTATTGTGTTTTGTTGAGACTTATCTTTAGCCACTTGGCAACTATTGTGCTAACACTTAACAAGTTTTTGTGGCTTAAGTTTTAAGTTTTCACAGGATCACCTATTCACCCCCCCCCCCCTCTAGGTGCTCTCAATTGGTATCGGAGCCGTTCTCTTCACAAAGAGACTAACCGCCCGAAGAGATGGATCCTAAGGGGAAGGGTATAGTGATCAACGACAAAGAGAAGGAGACCTTCGTCAACGAGCCGAAGGACGACAAGCCTACCGACTCCGGCTCGGGCCATAGACGGAAGGAAGGGAGGAAGAAGAAGACAAGGCGCATCAAGGAGATCGTCTACTACGACAGCGATGAGTCTACTTCTTCCCAAAAGGACGACCACAGCGACTACGAGAGGAAGAAACCGGTTAATTCGAACTTTTCTTTTGACTACTCTCGTATTCCGCAAAGTTCACATTCACATTTGCTCTCCATTCCACTCGGCAAGCCCCCACACTTTGATGGAGAGGACTACGGATTTTGGAGCCACAAAATGCGTAGTCACCTATTCTCTCTCCATCCTAGTATATGGGAGATTGTAGAGAATGGAATGCACTTTGATAGTTCGGATAGTCCTATGTTCATTAATGAACAAATTCATAAGAATGCACAAGCTACTACTATTCTTCTAGCTTCCTTGTGCAGGGATGAATACCATAAAGTGAGCGGCTTGGATAACGCCAAGCAAATCTGGGACACCCTCAAGATTTCTCATGAGGGGAACGACGTCACCTTGCTCACCAAGATGGAGTTGGTGGAGGGCGAGCTTGGACGATTCGCCATGATAAGGGGAGAGGAGCCAACTCAAACTTACAACCGGCTCAAGACCCTTATCAACAAAATAAGGAGCTACGGAAGCACGCGTTGGACGGATCACGACGTCGTCCGCCTAATGCTCAGGTCCTTTACCGTTCTTGATCCTCATCTCGTGAACAATATTCGTGAGAATCCTAGGTACACGATGATGACGCCCGAGGAAGTACTTGGAAAATTCGTGAGCGGGCGGATGATGATCAAGGAGGCAAGATACGTCGACGACGCGTTGAACGGACCACTCCACGAACCTCAACCCATTGCTCTAAAGGCAACGAGGAGCAAGGAGTCGCTACCTAGCAAGGTGGCGCAAGTTGAGGCGGCCGGGCTCAATGATGAAGAGATGGCTCTCATCATCAAGAGATTCAAGACGGCGCTAAATGGTCGCAAGGGGCAGCCAAGCAAGACCAAGACAAAGGGGAAGCGCTCATGCTTCAAATGCGGTAAGCTTGGTCATTTTATCGCTAACTGTCCCGATAATGAAAGTGACCAGGAAAAGGGGAACAAAAGAGAGAAGAAGAAGCAATACAAGAAGGCAAAGGGCGAGGCACATCTAGGAAAGGAGTGGGACTCGGATTGCTCTTCGTCCGACTCCGACAACGAAGGACTCGCCGCCACTGCCTTCAACAAATCGGCTCTCTTCCCCAACGAACGTCTCACATGCCTTATGGCAAGGGAGAAGAAGGTGAGTACTCAAGACTTCACTTATGCTTCTTCTAGTGATAGTGAGACTAGTGATGATGATGACATAGATTATTCATGCTTGTTCAAGGGCTTGGATAGATCTAAGATAGATAAAATCAATGAGTTGATTGATGCTTTGAATGATAAGAATAGATTATTAGAAAAGCAAGAGGATCTTTTATATGAGGAGCATGATAAATTTGTTAGTGCACAAAATTCTCTTGCTCTAGAAATTAAAAGAAATGAAGTGCTTTCTAGTGAACTATCTACTTGTCATGAAACCATTTCTACTTTACAAGGTGTTAACAATGATTTAAATGCTAAGTTAGAAGTAGCAAATAAATCTAATTCTTGTGTAGAACATGTTATGATTTGCACTAGGTGTAAGGATTTCGATGTTGATGCCTGTAGTGAACACCTAGTTTTAATTTCCAAATTAAATGAGGAATTGGCTAGTCTTAATGCCCAACTTAAGACTAGCAAGAGTGAAGTTGATAAAATAAAATTTGCAAGGGATGCCTACACGGTTGGTAGACATCCCTCAATTAAGGATGGTCTTGGCTTCAAGAGAGAGGCCAAGAACTTAACCAGCCATAAGGCTCCCATCTTCGTCAAGGAGAAAGGGAAGGCCCCTATGGCTAGTAATGCTAAAAGGAACCATGCCTTTATGTATAATGATAGGAGAAATGCTAGAAATGCTTATAATGATTTTGATTCACATGTTTATGATTCTCATGCCATGTTTGCTTCTAGTTCTTCTTATAAGCATGATAGGGATATGTGTAGGAGAAATGTTGTACATATGCCTAGGAGAAATATTGCTCATGTGCCTAGAAAGAATGTTATTCATGTTCCTAGGAAAGTAGTGAATGAACCTTCTATAATTTATTGTGCTTTAAACACTTCCTTTGCTATTTGTAGAAAGGATAGGAAAATAGTTGCTAGGAAGTTAGGGGCAAAATGCAAGGGAGACAGGACTTGCATTTGGGTCCCTAAGGACATTTGTGCTAACCATGCAGGACCCAACATGAGTTGGGTACCTAAGACCCAAGCCTAAATTTGCCTTGCAGGTTTATGCATCCGGGGGTTCAAGCTGGATTATCGACAGCGGATGCACAAACCATATGACGGGGGAGAAGAAGATGTTCACCTCCTACGTCAAAAATAAGGATTCCCAAGATTCAATTATATTCGGTGATGGGAATCAAGGCAAGGTAAAAGGGTTAGGTAAAATTGCAATTTCTAATGAGCACTCAATTTCAAATGTGTTTTTAGTTGAGTCTCTTGGTTACAATTTGCTATCTGTTAGTCAACTATGCAACATGGGATACAATTGCCTTTTTACTAATGTAGATGTGTCTGTCTTTAGAAGATGTGATGGTTCACTAGCTTTTAAGGGTGTACTAGACGGCAAGCTTTACTTAGTTGATTTTGCAAAAGAAGAGGCCGGTCTAGATGCATGCTTAATGGCTAAGACTTGCATGGGCTGGCTGTGGCATCGCCGCTTAGCACATGTGGGGATGAAGAACCTCCACAAGCTTCTAAAGGGAGAACACGTGATAGGTCTAACAAATGTTTATTTCGAAAAAGATAGACCTTGTGCAGCTTGTCAAGCAGGTAAACAAGTGGGAGGAGCACATCACAGCAAGAATGTGATGACCACATCAAGACCTCTGGAGCTGCTGCATATGGACCTCTTCGGACCCGTCGCCTATCTAAGCATAGGAGGAAGTAAGTATGGTTTAGTTATTGTTGATGACTTTTCCCGCTTCACTTGGGTGTTCTTTTTGCAGGATAAGTCTGAAACTCAAGGGACCCTCAAGCGCTTCCTCAGGAGAGCTCAAAATGAGTTTGAGCTCAAGGTGAAGAAGATAAGGAGCGACAACGGGTCCGAGTTCAAGAACCTTCAAGTGGAGGAGTTTCTTGAGGAGGAAGGGATCAAGCACGAGTTCTCCGCTCCCTACACACCACAGCAAAATGGTGTGGTAGAGAGGAAGAACAGGACGCTAATCGATATGGCGAGGACGATGCTTGGAGAGTTCAAGACCCCCGAGTGCTTTTGGTCGGAAGCTGTGAACACGGCTTGCCACGCCATCAACAGGGTCTATCTTCATCGACTCCTCAAGAAGACTTCGTATGAGCTACTAACCGGTAACAAACCCAATGTATCGTACTTTCGTGTATTTGGGAGCAAGTGCTACATTCTAGTGAAGAAGGGTAGAAATTCTAAGTTTGCTCCCAAAGCTGTAGAAGGGTTTTTATTAGGTTATGATTCAAATACAAAGGCGTATAGAGTCTTCAACAAATCGTCGGGTTTAGTTGAAGTCTCTAGCGACGTTGTATTTGATGAGACTAATGGCTCTCTAAGAGAGCAAGTTGTTGATTGTGATGATGTAGATGAAGAAGATGTTCCAACGGCCGCTATACGAACCATGGCGATTGGAGACCTTCGGCCACAGGAACAAGATGAACGAGATCAACCTTCTTCCTCAACGTCGGTGCAACCCCCAACTCAAGACGATGAACAGGTTCATCAAAAGGAGGCGTGTGATCAAGGGGGAGCACAAGATGATCATGTGATGGAGGAAGAAGCGCAACCGGCACCTCCAACCCAAGTTCGAGCGATGATTCAAAGGGATCATCCCGTCGACCAAATTCTGGGTGACATTAGCAAGGGAGTAACTACTCGGTCTCGACTAGTTAATTTTTGTGAACATTACTCTTTTGTCTCCTCTATTGAGCCTTTCAGGGTAGAGGAGGCCTTGCTAGATCCGGATTGGGTGTTGGCCATGCAGGAGGAACTTAACAACTTCAAGCGCAATGAAGTTTGGACGCTGGTGCCTCGTCCCAAGCAAAATGTTGTGGGAACCAAGTGGGTGTTCCGCAACAAACAAGACGAGCACGGAGTGGTGACAAGGAACAAGGCTCGACTTGTGGCAAAATGTTATGCCCAAGTCGCAGGTTTGGACTTTGAGGAGACTTTTGCTCCTGTGGCTAGGCTAGAGTCCATTCGTATCTTGCTAGCATATGCCGCTCACCATTCTTTCAGGTTGTACCAAATGGATGTGAAGAGCGCTTTCCTCAACGGGCCAATAAAGGAGGAGGTGTACGTGGAGCAACCCCCTGGCTTCGAGGATGAGCGGTACCCCGACCACGTGTGTAAGCTCTCTAAGGCGCTCTATGGACTTAAACAAGCCCCAAGAGCATGGTATGAATGCCTTAGAGATTTCTTACTTACTAATGCTTTCAAGGTTGGGAAAGCCGATCCAACTCTTTTTACAAAGACATGTGATGGTGATTTGTTTGTATGCCAAATTTATGTCGATGACATAATATTTGGTTCTACTAATCAAAAGTCTTGTGAAGAGTTTAGCAGGGTGATGACGCAGAAATTCGAGATGTCGATGATGGGCGAGTTGAACTACTTCCTTGGGTTCCAAGTGAAGCAACTCAAGGACGGCACCTTCATCTCCCAAACGAAGTACACGCAAGATTTGCTAAAGCGGTTTGGGATGAAGGACGCCAAGCCCGCAAAGACTCCGATGGGAACCGACGGACACACCGACCTCAACAAAGGAGGTAAGTCCGTTGATCAAAAAGCATACCGGTCAATGATAGGGTCTTTACTTTATTTATGTGCTAGTAGACCGGATATTATGCTTAGCGTATGCATGTGTGCTAGATTTCAATCCGATCCTAAGGAGTGTCACTTGGTGGCGGTGAAGCGAATTCTTAGATATTTAGTCGCTACGCCTTGCTTCGGGATCTGGTATCCAAAGGGGTCTAACTTTGACTTGATTGGGTACTCAGATTCCGACTATGCTGGATGTAAGGTCGATAGGAAGAGTACATCAGGGACGTGCCAATTCTTAGGAAGGTCCCTGGTGTCATGGAACTCTAAGAAACAAACCTCCGTTGCCCTATCCACCGCTGAGGCCGAGTACGTTGCCGCAGGTCAGTGTTGCGCGCAACTACTTTGGATGAGGCAAACCCTCAGGGACTTTGGCTACAATCTGAGCAAAGTCCCACTCCTATGTGATAATGAGAGTGCTATCCGAATAGCGGAAAATCCTGTTGAGCACAGCCGCACAAAGCACATTGACATCCGGCATCACTTCCTGAGAGACCACCAGCAAAAGGGAGATATCGAAGTGTTTTATGTTAGCACCGAGAACCAGCTAGCCGATATCTTTACCAAGCCTTTAGATGAGAAGACCTTTTGCAGGTTGCGTAGTGAGCTAAATGTCTTAGATTCGCGGAACTTGGATTGAATTGTAGCATACATGTATTCATGCTTTTGATCATGTTCCTTTTTGCATTTTGTTGCTTATCATGGTGCTCAAGTTGTCCAAACACTCCCTGGACCTCACAAGTCCGTTGCAAAGTGATGCACATGTTTAGGGGGAGATGTGTTACAACTTGACCCTTTGAGACTAACCATATGTTTGAGTTTGCTTGTTTTAGTCACAAAGGAGAATTGAAAAGGAAAAGGTGGACTTGGACCATGAAAGACTTCCACTGCACTCCGATGAGGGGTAACTTACTCCAAGTTCATCTCATGAACTCTTATTGCCATTTGCTCTTAATTGAAGATTTTTGTGAGGCAATGGGGTTAAAGGGCCAAAATTGATCCCGTTTTGGTGCTTGATGCCAAAGGGGGAGAAAATAAAAGGCCAAAGCAATAAATGGATCAGCTACCACTTGAGAGATTTTGAAAATAGTAGAATAGAGTTTTTGGTTTGTCAAAATTCTTATGTTGTCTCTCTTGTCAAAAGTTGGCTTCTTGTGGGGAGAAGTATTGATTATGGGAAAAAGGGGGAGTTTTTGAAATCTTTGATCAATCTCTTTTGGAATGACTCTCTTTATGCTTCAACATGTGTGTTTAACTTAGAGATAGAGATTTGAGTTTGATTTGCAAAAACAAACCAAGTGGTGGCAAAGGATGATCCATATATGCCAAAATTGATTCAAAATAAATTTAAGTTTTATTCGAAGTGAGTTTGCACTTGTTCTAGTTGCTTTATGTTGTGTTGGCATAAATCACCAAAAAGGGGGAGATTGAAAGGGAAATGTGCCCTTGGGCCATTTCTAAGTATTTTGGTGATTGAGTGCCAACACATGTGCTTAATTGTGAATTTATGTACATGGATGAACAAGGTGCAAATCATGAAGTAAAGGTATGTTTCTAAGCCTTAGTACATTGGTTTTGTGTACTAATATATTTGTCTAAGTGTTAGAAACAGAAAGAAGAGGAAGAGAGAAGAGGAGAAAAGACTTGGCTGTGTGCTGCCAAGACCCAGCTCGGTCTGGAGCACCGGACTGTCCGGTGTGCACCGGACAGTGTCCGGTGCGCCAGGCTGACTCGGCTCGAACTGGCCGCTCTCGAGAAATTGGCCGACGGCGTACGGCTAAAATTCAACGGACTGTCCGGTGTGCACCGGACTGTCCGGTGAGCCAACAGTCGGCCGGGCCAACGGTCGGCCGCGCAATCTGCGCGGGACACGTGGCGGAGCCAACGGTCGGAAGACGGCACCGGACTGTCCGGTGTGCACCGGACATGTCCGGTGCGCCAACGGCTCCCAGATCTCCAACGGTCGGCAACGGTCGGAAGCGCCAGTTATGGAAACAAATCGGGCACCGGACAGTGTCCGGTGTGCACCGGACTGTCCGGTGCCCCCGACGACAGAAGGCAAGGATGGCCTTCCGAATTTGCTCTCAACGGCTCCTAGCTGCCTTGGGGCTATAAAAGGAGCCCCTAGGCGCATGGAGGAGACATACAAGCAACCTTTGAGCATTCTTGATCATCCACACTTAGTCTTTGCGCTTTCATTTGTGATTCTAAGTGATTCGAGCTCCGTTCTAGTGAGAACTTTGTGATACTCTTGTGAGCTCGATTCTTGGCCGAGTGTGTGCGCGTTTCGCTGTGGATTTGTGTGTGTTGCTTCCCTCCCTTACTCTGTGTTTCATTTGTGATCATATACTTGTAAGGGCAAGAGACTCCAATTTGTGGAGATTCCTTGCAAACGGGATAGTGAGAGGCAAAACAAAACACCGTGGTATTCAAGTGGGTCTTTGGACCGCTTGAGAGGGGTTGATTGCGACCCTCGTCCGTTGGGACGCCACAACGTGGAGTAGGCAAGCGTTGGTCTTGGCCGAACCACGGGATAAACCACTGTGTCACCTCTGTGCTTGATCTCTTGTGGTATTGTGTTTTGTTGAGACTTATCTTTAGCCACTTGGCAACTATTGTGCTAACACTTAACAAGTTTTTGTGGCTTAAGTTTTAAGTTTTCACAGGATCACCTATTCACCCCCCCTCTAGGTGCTCTCAGAGGTATGTCGACAGTTGGAGGTTTCATTTTTCGAGGATAAGTTGAAGGAACTAAAAGATGCAACAAATGTTGAAGGTAAGAACTGGATTGCTGGATTGCTGAGGGAACCGCAGAAATGGACAAGGGCCTACGACGAAGGTGGCTGGCGGTTCGAGTTTCAGACTAGCAACATGGCCGAGTCATTTAACAGTGTGCTCAAGGGTATACGGGGCATGCCAGTCAATGCTATAGTAACATTCACTTTTTATAGGCTTGTGGCTTGGTTTAATGAGAGACACGCGCAGGCCAAGGCAATGCAGACCCGAGGGCAGAGATGGGCACCTAAACCAACATCACACCTTAATAATGCAAAGGAACGTGCCCATAGACATGAGGTACAATGCTTTGATGAGGAGTTAGGTAAATACGAGGTAACAACACTAGGCGGCATAACTTCCGACGGTGAGGTGCGACCTTCGAGGACACATGTCGTGTTACTTGATGCATTCTGGTGCGGATGTGGTAAACCTAGACAATACCATTTTCCATGTTCTCATTATGTTGCGGCCGCACGTCATCGTAACTTTGCATTTGAGAGCAGAATACCTTCTGAGTTCAGTGTAGAGAGCTTAGTACGTACCTGGAGCCCTCGTTTTGAGCCATTTCTTGATGAGTCACAATGGCCAACGTACACCGGTCCGGTATACGTTGCTGATCCAGCGCATCGATGGGACAAACGTGGTAGTAGGAAAAGGAGCCGGTGCAACATGGTTATGGATCAGGTTTCTGGTCGCAGTAGGAGAGGTCGAGCGTCCCCCTTTCTCGTGGACCCAGAGCAGAATGAATGCGGAAAATGCGGTAGACTTGGCCACAACTCACGTACATGCATTTGGACACTTAGTCAGGTGTGATATATTTTTTTATACACAAATTTTATTCTAATATGTTGATGTTTTTGTTACACTTTGTACACAAGTTATATTCTAATATGTTGATATCTTAATTTGCAGGATGGCGCAGTTCCACTTGCTGGACCCTCACTACGACGAGCACCACAGGGGTCGTCTCACCGCAGAGGGAGAGGTAATATTTTGTACATAAATTAAATTTTTGAATTAATATATGCGACCTATATTTGACTAACGAAAATTCTTTTGATTGATAGGTGTTGCCCGTTCTGCGGGTCCGGACCCACGACCGGTTTCTGGAGGAGATGAGGTACGATGAGAGGTACACTCCTCTCCTACAGAGGGCTGGCTTGGACGTCTTATCGTACCAGGTCCGCCGTGGGCTGCCCACTTTCAACCCAGCGGCGTTGACGGCTCTGGTCGACAGGTAAAGACTTCTCTAGTTGTTTAATATTTACAATTATCAAATCTACTTTGCATACTAATGATTTTGTATTCGTTTGTCTTCCAATAGGTGGCGGCCAGAGACTCACACTTTCCACCTTCCCTGCGGTGAGATGACCGTGACGCTTGAAGATTGCCAGAAGATTCTTGGTCTCAGCATTATGGGTCGTCCAGTGACCGGTCAAGCATCACCAGGCGGTTGGAGGCAGAGGGTGGAGGCCTTTCTTGGGAGACTGCTTTCGGATGAGCTACGTCCAGTGTCCACCTGGTGCAGATGAGCAGACGGTTGGATACCATTGTCGAGCTTGGATTCTCCATCTCTTTGGTTCAGTTCTTTTTCCAGACGCGACAGGCGACAGCGCGTCATGGATGTTTCTGCCCTGCCTGACTGACTGGGATACGACCGGAGGTTACATCTGGGCTTCAGCAGTGTTGGCCTTCCTGTACAGGCAACTTTGCGAGGCTTGTCGTCGTTCGTCGAGGACCGCCAGCTTAGGTGGATGTGTCTACCTACTACAGCTGTGGATGTGGGCACACATACCCGTCGGGCGACCCAGAGAGTTTCCTCCTCGTGAGTGGTTCGTGGTAGCCGGACATCGGCTTAAGCCCACGGCTGCTTACCGCTGGGACCAGGTCGAGGAGCCATTCGCACGACACCAGCGTGCTTACGTGGAGTACTCAAACGAGCTCGACGCACTTACTCCTTCGATGGTGAGTTGTCTCCTTTATCTTTTTACATGTCCTTTCTACTTTTATCGCACGACACCAGCGTGCTTACATGGGCTTTCTAAAACTTTTGCAGGTGACTTGGCAACCGTATCTTGATCCATATTTCGCCAGCATACAGTTGAGCAGCATGTGCTCAATAGACGAGAACCTCTACCTCATGAGGTGTCCACTCATCTGTTTTTATGCTGTTGAGTACCACTTGCCCCACAGAGTTGCTCGACAGTTCGGATTGCGCCAGGAGTTTCCGGTGGAGCCATTCTCGACTTCAATACAACTTCATAAGTGAGTTACTACATGCACTTGTTATTCTAACTAATAATTGAAATATCAGTTAGTCACTAATATATGGTTCTAACTTTTGCAGGTTCGATAGACAGAGACAAAAGAAGGTCACGGACTTCGAGACGCACCATCGTGATTACATTGATGAATGGGACCAGCAGGGGGATCTTAACTATGAGAATGACTAGGCGCACACAAACTACAACTTCCGGAGGTATTTGATTTGGTATTCTGGTGTGACTAGGTGCAAGCTGAAGGGACAGTGGACAGCTGCAGACTACGCCGAGCAAGAATCATCAGACGACGAAGACACAGCTTTCGACATAGCTGCTCGGCACGGGACCCAAATTGAGGCTGCTCCAATCCTTGATAGAGTGGTAACTATTTCTTTACTAAAATTAGAGATTTCAATTCAATGTTTTATGTCTAGTTTTGAGCATCCTAATGTCTTAACTTGTGATAGGGAAACTCTATGCTCGTATCTGTTGTTGAACTCGAGTGTATCTCACAGAGAACTTCAGATACTACTACGCTATCGTTACTATCAGTGAGTATCAATGTCTAACAGAAAACTTGTTTATTTATATGTTGTAACATATGTCTTTAACTAACATTTCGATTACAGAGGGTATCACGTCGTCTTCGTCGAGCAGCGGCTCGGTGTGGATGCCGGTCTCTAGCGGGCGTTGACGTGCAGCTGCCTGTGCCTCGTATGCAGCAGGATGTTCAGCCTCCCATTTCTGCAGTTGGACCATCTACAGCAGGACTCAGCTCGTCGCGATCGACGCGGGACACGTTTGAGAATGTGGCCCAGGACGACGAGGACGATGACGACGACGACGACGACGACGCTGGCGCTGGCGCCGCAGGTCAGGTGGAGATTGGACCGTCTCAGTTGCAGGATGCTCCTACAACTCAGCCATCACAGCTGACACCACGTAGAAGGCGTCCACGAGACCCTTACACTCCAGGCACCGACGCTCTTGGGGCCAAGGGCAAGGGTAAGACTAGGAGGAAATAAATACTGTTGTGATGTTGGTCTCTATCCTGAAAACTGTGTGATTTGGACTCATGCTGGAGACGTTGTAATATGAACTATGTTATGTGTTTTGGACTATGTGTTGTGGAACTTGTATTTTGGACTTTGTTTGTGGACATTGTATGAAGAACTATTCTCTGTGGATGTTTTTATATTCGATGTTATTTTGTGATGTATTATATGTTGAAATGCTTATATGTCTTATAATATGTGATTATTTGAACTGTGGTTGTTAATAAAACAAGGGGAACTCTTGCAAAATTTTTTTGTGAACTGTAAAAAACATAATAACCAATAAGTAACGCATCTTTGGAGTTCTAAATTATTTTTGATACGTAAATACTACATAATACGCTACAATTCTTCAGTCTGAATCACAATCTATGAGTAACTCATCTTCGGAGTCATCCGTCGCGCAATCCTCAACAACAACCTCATTTCACTTGCTGCATTGTCCTGCATCACACTTGTCACCAGTTCTTTTGTAATAATTGGCTTCTGCTTCATCTGCAGCTTGGGAGAATAGCTCATCCTCAGCCTCAGCCTCATCAGACTTCTTCTTGTAATAAGCTGCCTCTACCTCTGCGGCGGCCTGAGACATAAACTCATCCTCTTCCTCTTGAGCACGTAATCCTGCCTCAGCTAGTGCGATGAGCTCACTCAACCTTGACGTGTCGTCCTCCTCTTCTTCATGTAATCCTGCCTCTGCGAGGGCGATAAGCTCACTCAATCTAGATGTGTCGTCGTCCTCCTCCTCCATCAGCTCAACCGTTGCCATTTTATCCTGAACATATCTCGCATGCGCCTCATCGGCCAAATAGTTTACGCCGCTTCCAATCTCTACAAATATAATGAGAAAATTAAGTTAGCAAAGTCAGGATAAATAAATTGTACTAACATAATTATAATATCATTTATCTCACTTACTTCCCTTGAGGCGATCAGCAAGATTATCCAACATCTGTTTCTCGGCTTGAGCCGCTTCCCATTCCCTTGCATCCTGTGCTCTCTTCTCATCTGCCGCCTTCAACCTCCTATACTCTGCACGCTTCGGGCTATCATAAAAGGCAGATTTTGCTTCCCTACGCATGTCGCGTATGCGATCGTTAATGTACGAATCGACGAGCCGAGATCCACAACGCATCTTCTGTCCCATTATTCTCTTGGACTCTATTGTGCGCATCACCTCTCCTTTGTCCTCGTAACTCTCCCAACTGCATTTCCTCGTCTCCTACAAAAAAATAGTAAGTACCGCTATAACATTACATCTGGTGCAAAAAAAATACCAACCTCATCGTAATCGACCATATGTCCACAAAAATATCCAACACCAAGCTCCGAAGGAACTAATCCATACTTAGCTTCAATACCACATTTGCAGAGTACTGGATCAAATTTGACCTCTTCTGCCGCCCACCCCATGTATCTCTTTTCCTTTACCTCTGGCTCTGGCCAATGGGACAAAGGACCATACAACCACTCTCTGAAACGACACTTACGCCACCCGTATGGCTGCAGGAGAAAAAATTAGTAATTAATTGTAAATAAAAACTAGTTCATACATTTAGCGTAGGAATGGGCTCACATAATCAATGTTCGGACAACAGAACTGCTTGTCATAGTCTTCGTCGATGACAGCACGGTCTCCACAATCGCATCGAGGCGGTGAGTCCATCCGTCTTTTTGTTGCTACCTCCTTCTCTGCATCCGTCATTGGTGGAGGATTCGGGGGAGGAGGTACCCAACGCTTAAAACGCTCATGACTGGTCCTTCCACTCAACCAATTAACGAAAAGAAGATATCGAGGGTCAAATTTATCAGGACCATCGATCCACTGGAAAAAGAAACACCTCTGATGTCCCTAAAATAATGGAAAGATGCACTATTACATATCTACAAAATAATGAATGCGAACAAAATTAAGTGACAAGTCATAAGCTACGTACGTCCAAAGTGCCACAAAGGTAGTAGCAGCGAGCAGCCGTGTCTGGATGTTGTGATTGATGTACCCAAGCCAGTCTGCCACAGTCACAGTTAGGCACGGGGAGTTCAGGAGGAACAGGAGCATCCTTACTAGATACGTCCGGATATAACTCCCGAGGACGACCTCTCTTCTGCCACAACGCCTCTCGGTACATGTCCTTCATCTAATAAACGATTATAATTATCACTTGTACCTATTATGCTTTATAATAAGTTTACACAAACTAATAATCGAAATGATAATATAATAGGTGTATACAAATTATTAACCTAACAACCCAATATACAAAACGAATCAGTTGGAAATCATACCTTGGTCTACGAAGTGAACCAACTCAAATCTTTGAATCCAACAATTTTTGACGAAGTTTGGAAATGTGATGAAATGAGCTGCTCTCGGCCAGCCGCGCGGGTGGTTTTATAGGAATTCGTAGCTCGACGCCAAGATCTGTGGCGCCGAGCTACGAGGCCGCGCCGCCACCACGTCAGAGCCAGGTCAGCCCTAGACGTTGCTGCCACGTCATAGCTCGGCGCCATAGGATGTGGCGCCGAGCTATGTTAGCTCGGCGTCATAGCCTGTGGCGCCGAGCTAAGGGTCCAAAACTGAGTTTAAAATTTTTTTAGGTCTAAACGTGATTTTACTTCTATTTAAGGGCTAAAATAGATGCATGCATGCGGCATTGTCTGCTATATATAGTGCCATCCACGCAAAGGAGTTCGATTTTTTTTTTTTGCTGGGCATTCTGTTCGTAGGATATCAGCAAAGTTTGGTTTTGTATGCAGCATACTCTATACAGTAATAATAAGGTTTTGGTTTTTATGTGTAAACATAAATGTAGTCTCGGTACGTATAAAGAGATGGCAGATGAAAACACAAAAATAACCCTAGCACAACGAGTGGATGCTGCAACAAAGCCATCGCAAGATCCCACACCGCCGCACGTTTTTACCAAGCGCTGAAGCGCGTCTCTCACCGCTACTCACACGGACGCCACCGTCCCGTTCCTATTATCTACGTATACAAATGTTTTAAATATATGTGGCCAAGGTGTTTAATGGATATGAATCTCTCAAATAGCTAGGAGCAAAGACAATTTATCTTATTTAGTTTTTTTTATAAATAATGAAATAAATAAATCATCACTGAAGTATCTCTAGTGATAAAAAATGAGCTGTAACAAAGTACAAAATATTTATACTAAAAATTTCAATGACATGGACAGTTTATTAAGATGGATAAAAGGTAAAAACGTCATGTATTTTAGAACGAAAGAAGTACTTCTTCTTTCATATACAAAATTAAAGAGATTTCATTTCTCAGTTTCTGATTGCTGATCGCTACCGCAACAATTGGGTTGGCATTGGCATAAGCATAATCGATCGCCGCCGCCCCCACAGCCAAAGCCCAAAGCGCGTGCACGGCGCACCGGCACCGCCGCACCGCACGCACGCGCAAGTCAACCCAAAGATCATGTTTTCCCGAGTTGGGCTCTCGTTGCTGTTAGGTTTTGCTACATGCTAAAGCAAGCAGCGGCCGTCATTATAAACCAACAGGATTGTGGCGGTGAGATTACTCGTGATGCAAAATGGTGTGCAGGATTAGGAGATACGATCAATGATTCCGCGCATGCGTGTAAGTGCTACTTTGTACTACAGCCCCTCGGTCCATGTGCGAACATTGTAACACAGATCAGCGGAACCAGTGTGACAGAAACAATTGGGTCTTGTTCGGTTATTCCCATTACACATAGATTTGATGGGATTACAAAAAAATTAATAAAAAGTTTAATTTGTTTGAGATTTAAACTCACTCAATCCCACTCAAACCACGTGGGTTGAGAGCTAACCGAACAAGCCCTAATCTATGTGGGTTGAGTGTGATTAGATAGGTTTAAACTCTAAGCAAGTCAAAAATCTTCTTAATTTTTTCCAATCCCATCCAATCCATGGATAACGGGATTAACCGAAGAAGGCCTAAAAGATGTTTGGTTTTAGGAATCACTCCATCCAAGATGAATTGGTGTATTATGAGTTTATTACTTAAACTAGGTGAGTGCCCGTGCGTTGCAACGGAACCGTATAATAACATGAAAACTTATGTACATATATGTGTTATATTGTTATAGATATGTGTCCGTGCGTTGCGAGGGAAGTAAAAGATTTGTATAAAACATTGATACGAAATGAAAAACATCACTATAATATACAAAATACATGTGGAAAACATTATCAATGTCACACAAATTATTTCTAAAAAGTTAATTTAGAATTTTTAATTACAGACAAATGTGTCGACAACCGTACACTAATCAGCTAATCCTTTTTAGCGATATCGATAAGTCTCAGTTGTATATTTGCAGGGATGACATATCAGCACGAATTATCCTCATAACTTAACAGATCAATCACAAAGTTCTTTCGAAGAGTCATTGCATCCTACAGACAAAGACATAAGAGAACAAAACATATTATCTTGAGATAGCTGAAATGTAAGTTTTGAACATAAAACGAACGTTATTACACTCACCCCAACAAATTTCAGTCGTCTGTCATTCCCCCACATGGCCATAGCTTGTAGAACGAGGTAGCTAGTATTAAACCTATAGAATAATATTTGGTCAACTATGTTTTATACAATGATTATCATAGAAAAAATTTAAACTGCTGAGAAGGTGGTACGAAGAAAATACCCTCTTAAGTCAACTGGAACACCAGTCTGAATTGTATGTTCCCACTTAAAGATATCCTCCGCCCATCCAGAACGTTTCTTGCTGTAAGCAATCTTATATTTTTTTGAGGCCATGATAATCGCTTCCGCGAACCTCTTGTATGGCATGTGTTTACACCAATCTTGAGTCGGTGTAAAGTCGATAAAAGTCACATGCTTTTTAACATGATCTATTACGAAAAGGGCGTGACATCCATTGAATTTCCATGGCATGAGAACCTGCAAAATATCAGTCATTAGGATCCTACAACAGAAGTGTCCTTTATAAATACATTCGAAATAAACACATACTTACATATCTACAACCCGTGATATAATAATTCATTGATGGCCAACAATCGAGTGTTTTGGCTAACTCTTCTGTTGTAGGATCCTGATGGTACTTTGGAAGTTTACCATAACCAACCATTCTCTGGACAGTATATATACATGTCCACATGAGGATTAGATGTAGATACTATATATTAATACATTAATAATTAGAAACAAACTTACCCAAAAACGCATGTCCATATAATGCTTTCTATTATTTATGATTTCTTCTTTCGGTCTACGTGACTCTTTATTGGCAAGCGGCCGAACAGTCATGTCAAAACATCTTATAATCATATCTTGATTTATCGTTAATATGTTTTGCAGGTCTTTGACAGATATTTCTATCTTAAAAGGATTGAAACTTCGCACTCATGTTCTCCGGTAATGTAGCATGACGAAAGTCTATATCAAGTATCTAAGTAGTTGATATACATAAAATAAATAAATCAATGAGCACTTACTCTAGTGTCGTATCGTCTTCTATTGCCATGATATAATCACATAAAACATCTATTGAATCCTAGGTTGTTATATATATGTGTTCATCAATGGGTAAGAATAACTGGTTTCATGTTTGTTGACGCGAGAGGTACTATGGGACGGCTACAGAGAACTGCAAATGCTTGTTAAGAAATTCAAAGTGAGTGGTTGTCTCACAGAGCAACCGATGTAATTGGAGAAGAACATTAAGATAAGCACTTAAGGGTGTTTGCCTTTGTGTTGAATGGTATATTCGGAAAAGAACATGAAGAGAAGCAGATGACAAAGAGAATTGTGAATGGATGCAAGTGCACCGAACTCAAAGTATACTACCATCCAAGCCTCCCCACTATCATTTTTTCTACGAATTAGCATCAACCGATATATACCGGAAGAATGCATATAAACTTTATACCCCAATACAAAAAACCCCAATACACACAAGCTCAACAATGTATTACTTAACATATGTCATATAAAAGTTATATTAGGGAAAAAATAAGAACAAGACATCAGAACATGAACATAAGAACAAGACATAAGAATCTATCCTCGACATACATAAGAACATTGTATTTCTTTAACAGGAAAATGCAGTTTTTCAACTAAAATCAGATTTCAGTTTTCATTGTGTTTTGGCAAAAAACAGATCACCTTCAAGCAAAAAATACAGAAAGAAGGATGAGAACTGTTGTTCGCTTATGTCTGTCGAGGATACTTGCTCTTTTACACGACGGGTAACAACAGTTCTCATCCTCTATTATGGGCAGAAAAGCATGGCAATTGATTTTCAGTGGTGCATAAAATCTGATTTCAGTTGTTTATTGTGTAATCCGCAAAAAAAGATCACCTTAAAGAAAAAAAAATAAACATGAGGCGTTCACTCACCTTGTTGCTGTCGAAGTTACTTTTGCAGCTTCAATTAGCAAAGTTCAACTGCTAGAAGAATTGAAATAGAGAAGAAAAAATATTTAGCTACATAGGAGACTTCACCACAGGCCCTCACATAAAATTCCAGATTACATAATATTCTTCCTAGTTTAATACCACAGTAAGGTAGTATACTCTTTCCATGTACATATAAAAAACAATAGGTATCATACTATTTAGTGATGTGCAAATCAAATTAACATGGGGAAATCAAAGAATTAGCAAAGCCTCAGTTAGGGAAACACGCAGACAACACATGAGTTGATCAAATCACATGTTTTGGTCACTGATTGGTATACTAATAGGAGTTGCTATCAGTAAAACAGAAACTGCATTACCAGGTGCCAAAGTTCATTTGTGCCAAAGTTCATTTGAGTTGCAGGACAAAGTTCTTTCAGCGAGTTTTAGAGGTCAGCATTATTTCTTTCACTGGGTAGAAATTTTGCATATATGATAAATACATTTCCAACATAAACTTTAGGTCGTCTAGCCCAGAATGTTGGACCCTCAGAATAAGCTGAGTATCATACTATTTAGTTGGACCTAAAGATTTCCAACATGCAGACAACACATGAGTATCATACTATTTAGTTGGACCCTCAGAATGTTGATGCTCTAATTAATATAATTTTATAGATACCTCAAACCTGGACACCTAGTTTCCCTCACAGAATAAGGATTCCTGCCTGGAGCTCTAAAACTGTAGTTTCCCTCACAGAATAAGTTGCAAAACTAAGAGGCGAATCCGAGAAATTATCAACGTCTAGCAACTAAAAACATGTTTCCCAATAATATACCCACAAAGAAAGCAAATTACTTGCTGCAAAATGTATAGGTCCAACATGGGAGAAATGTACCTGGGAGAATTAACAATGACTGGAAGAATGTGAGCTACACAACAGCAGGAGGTATGATATCCCTTATTGCAACAATCTGCACCGAAAAATGAACTCACTTCAGAAACATCATTCTCATAGCTAGAGCTAGAAGTCATACTTGAACTTAAAACTTAAACAGCTGAGGCACCTCGAGCTCAAGTTACTTGAACTCAAAACTTAAACCAACAGTTCAGGGCAAGTTTAAAAGCACACACTAAAAATCCGTGGTAAAAGATTATTCTGTGAGGGAATGACAACTTTAGCCGTTGCACAACTTTAGCCGACGCACAAGAACAGCTGCTGGTACTGCAAATCCTACAACTAACTACTACCAAACGCATCAGATAGCACACACAGTACTGCAATACCTAACACCAACAGGGTAAACGACATGAAGCTAACAACCACCACATCAACCTTCAACTGTGCAGAAAAGCATGGAATCTTGATTTTCAGTGGTGCATAAAATCTGATTTCAGTTGTTTATTGTGTAATCCGCAAAAAAAAGATCACCTTAAAGAAAAAAATAAACATGAGGCGTTCACTCACCTTGTTGCTGTCGAAGTTACTTTTGCAGCTTCAATTAGCAAAGTTCAACTGCTAGAAGAACTGAAATAGAGAAGAAAAAATATTTAGCTACATAGGAGACTTCACCACAGGCCCTCACATAAAATTCCAGATTACATATTATTCCTAGTTTAATACCACAGTAATGTAATATACTCTTTCCATGTACATATAAAAAACAATAGGTATCATACTATTTAGTTTAATACAACACAATGAGAACTTAAAATGATACCACAGGCCCTCACATAAAAATTCCAGATTACATATTCTTCCTAGTTTAATACCACAGTAAGGTAATGTAGAAGGTTTGTTCGTTGTTTACTGAGAATCAGGGACTAATGAATTCGTTAACATGATGTTGTGGGCCAATTTATTCAGAGCATGTTATAACTGGTTGGCAGGTCCAGCACAGTATAAGGGAGCCAGTATACTAATTGTTGTTTTTTTTCATAAATGGAACTGCATCATGCTAATTGTTTTATGTTTTGTTCAAGATGAGTAACAATTAATTCTGTTAGCAGGACTACGGTCATCGTGTTAGATTAGCAACCCATGCCAACTTCAAGGACCCGGACATTGATACTGGTGTTTCTTTTAGTGCAGACGCCATAATAGCCAATCCAGCAGCATATGGTAATCCTCTTACTGTTCCTACTTTATATTACGTTTCCGTTTGATTTGTTACACTTCTAATATGTCAATTCTAAGGCATTCTTTTGGCTCTGAAGGAATGACCTTTCCACTTACTGCATTTTGTTTGTTACCTTAGTTCAACTGCTGACCTAAATGAGTGCCTTTGCAGGACATGTACATGTGGCAGAGGCTCTCAATATACCGATTCACATAATTTTCTTGCTCGCATGGGCCAATATGGCCTAGATTTTAACTTCAAGCATATCAGTGATGTCACTGAGACACGGGTGTTGATTAATTTTCATTTGGCACCTGAGACAAGCTATAAATTTATGCTGATTAATTTTCATTTGGTCTCTGTTTTTCTATCCAAAATAGTTTCATCCTTTGAAAACAACTTCGCTACTAATATGCGGCAAATAAAGAAGATTGTGCATTGAGTAAATAAAAGAACAACGAATTCCACAAGCACCAACTAACAGCAAGAACGTATATGCCTCCATAACTCCATGGAGAACAAAATATTCAGCAAAGTCTGAAATGAAAGGGGATGGAGGAGCGCGACTGGTAATAGTTTACGAACCTTGGTTGAATGTGTTGCTTGGGGATCAGTGGTTCAATCTGCGTCTTGGGGGAGCCTTGGTTGAATCTGTGGCTTGGGGATCAGTGGATGAATCTACGTCTAGGGGGAGAGATGTGGGGGGATCAACTGTAGGCCTCCCCATTTGTAGTCGTAGGTGGGCAGAGGTTGCTGAGGTCGATGCATGAATGGAAGGGGATGGAGGAGCGCGTTGATGGCAGCAGGAGATTCGGTGTGGGGAGGAGCTGAGCGCGCCATGGAAGGTTTTGCCTGCGCGCGCAATCGACGGCGTGGGGAGGATTGTGACGGAACCTCCCAAGTAATCAGGCCCACCTACAGTTGTCCTTGTCTAACAGACATCAGACACCCTGTAGATGTTCCTAAGTTACTTGACAAGCTCGGTATCTTTCCCGACCTTACCAGGAACGTTTCACCCGTCTTGCAGACATTACAGACCATCGGAGATGAAGATATGCGGAAGCGAATTACATAAACTTACATATATTTCAAAAGCAAGCTCGAGTTATTTTATTACAGACCAGTCTAAAAGTGAGTGCATATAAGTAATATTATACAAACCAAGGGAGACACAAACTTCTTCCGAGAAGCTAAAAACAAAGATCCTAGATGGGGGACCGAGTCCTCCCGCACTTCAGTCTTGTTTTTCTTCTTTGGGAACCACCTTGGCACAGAAGCAGCAAAAGTCTGCTACTTCCCCACCTAAAAACAACAAAGGGATAAACCCTGAGTATGGAATTACTCAGCAAGTCTTACCCGACTAAGGAAAAGACTCTCAAGGTTATGCTGGTTATATGGGAGTCAAGGTAAGGCTTTTCAGTAATCAAAGACTCTGTTTTGCAGAAATGCTTACTAAAGTGGATCCTTAAAAATCCAATTTTATTTGTCAAGTTAAGTAAAATTACCTGCACTAGAGTTCTTTCTACCCTAGTTCAATCACTGGTCCTGCACTAGCCAATTTCTTAACAAAAGCCCATCATCTTTAGTGGAATGCTACGTGTAGGGCAGTGACCAAGTCTTCATAACCGCGAAGGTACGGCGATCCGAATTGATTATACTCAGCTGAGGATCTCCAATCACACGACATATGTAGCACTTAACCCTTGCATATGTCAACCCGCCACCGGGGTTCTTAAGACCGGATCAGGTTCATGCAAACCGAGAGCACAGATACACCACCGTCCAGCCTCTTGCCACGGAGGGTACACGCTACTCTCGCCACCGCTCCACTCCCATTTCGTGTTATCTTATTCCGGCCTTAGTCTGCCCGAGGCAAGGCTTACCCATGACGAGGCATGTGACCAGTTAAAGGGTCCTCGATCATCAAGCCTACATCGACAAGGTCCTTAATCGACTCAGACGGAGACACTACACCGAGACTCTCTTCTCGTGCAAGTCACCCGCCCGGTCTCAGCTTAATCTTTTTAACCCAAAAACTTGGTACCTGGCAGAGGTACATCTTTTCCGATGTTGAATCCATCACGGCCATGATGGATTCACCATCAAGTTTTATTTTCGAAAACATCCCTCCCACTTTGCCAAACATCTTTTGTAAAACAAATCCTTTTGTTTTTCTAAAGCAATACTAAGCATAGTAAAACCTTTTTGTAAAAACAGGGTTTCAAGGAGGGTAATCAAGATCAAGGAAGGTAATGCAGGAATTGTTTAATCAATCAACTCCTATCACCTAATGCAGCAAGCAAGTGAGAAAGATTTTAAAAACATCAAGGAAGGTGGCAAATGCACCGGGGCTTGCCTTTGTTATCAGGTGAGTCCTGCTCGGATCCACAAATATCGAAATAAAAGCAGTTGCCTGCTTGAGGATCAGAGGTTGGTGGTATCCCTTCTTCAGCGACTTCTTCTTCTTCTTCGTGCTCTAACATAACCATATACATGCATAAGAATGGATGTCATGGAATGCTCATGAGGATGCAAAGATAGCATAAACTTATTATTTATGTCTTGAGTACAACTTTCCTTCATGGTACTCCGAGAACCTAGGGTTTCCGGAGTCAGTAAAGGAGTTCATGGAGCAGGGGGGTGGTTTTGGGTTCTAGTTATCAAACAATGTTCAAATCAAACCAAACTCTACCCATGGCTTCTAAATAATGTGAAAAGCTCACATAAAAAGTTTGGGAAATTTTGGACTTATTATTTATTTTCTAAAAATCCAGAACCAATGGTTTAGGCTATTTTAAATACCCTAAAATTCCCTATTTGATCTAAAAATCATGAGTTTATTTTTATTAAATACTAGGGAAAATAAGGAACCTAGGAAAATTGGTCTCATATTTTTAGGATTTTTCTATAATTTTCTACAGATTTCTAAAGCTCTGCGGAAAAAGAAAAAGAAAAAGCTTCAATAATAACGGGCTGAAACCAGCCCAGACGGCCCAGATCCGCGCGAAATCGCGCGCGCGCCCGCGCCCGCGAGGCGAACTTGCGCAGAGGCCCTCGGCGTTTTGCCTAACTGGAGATAGGTGCGGTTACTGTTTTTCTAAGTCACTGACACTTCACGAAAAGGCCCTCTGGTTTCTGTCTATTTTGTGTTTCACGTCCCCGACGGCGCTCGCGCACCGCCGCACTCCGGCGAGGATCTACGCCGGCCGATTGGGGCTAAGACAGGTGCCAAGCTTCGGCTGAGACCAAATCCGAGTCCCCAAGAATGTTTTCCCCAACTTAATTGCACTATTGGTGAACTATGGAGCTCCGGCCACGGTGGCCGTAAGCATAGCGGCAATATGATCGTGTTCCCGGCGACCCGAGAGCCCTTAGTTCAATTCAATGGCTCGGCAAGCATCAAGAGGAAGCAAGGACGTTGAAACAAGGGAACCGAGGGTGAGATCGGACCTGAAACGGGCTGACCACGGCGAGCTCAATTCTACGGCGGCGGAAAACCAATTTGGGGGAAACGTGGAATTCAAGCTCATCGGTGAACAACTGGAGACAATACTGGGTGTCGAGGTACTTGACTACCTTACGGACCCTGTGGCACACTCAATTTATAGGCGCCGGGGCGGTGGCCCGTGAATTTTGGATGGCGCGGTGGCGGTCGGAGGTGGAGAAGAAATTACTAGCGCGTGTGGCTGCGTGTCCTCGGTCGTGGCAAGCTCACCGGCGGCGATGGGACTGCGTTAGGGAGTCACGGCGACGAGGTGGAAAGGTAGAGCCACGCGGCGGACGGTGGTAATCGTCCAACGGCGGCGAGCTCTTATCTCGATCGTCCGATGAGTAAGGAGGAGGTGTACCGCGGTCGACCGGGTGGCCTCCAGCTCACCGGCGGCGAGGACTCATACCGGCAGTGCTTATCCAAGAACCACAGAGCACGAATCGTGACGAGCCGCGATCAACGGCGGCGGCTACCGGCGGTGAGATTCTTTGCCGCGGCCGAGCTGATCGATTTGGTCACTGTACCATGGGGCCATCAAATAGAGCACCTGACAGTCGATGTTCAACTGGAATTTTCTCCAAATTTGCTGTGGTAACCGATTCAATTCTCTGCATCAAGTTTATAGACCTATAGTCCATCTTCAACTTTGCCATGGAGCTTACCATAAAATAGTTACCAAATTCTATTCAAAATCGGGCTCAAAGTTTACCCCATCACACTGTTACTGAAGATTCAGTCCAGTGATTACCTGACAGCCTGACTTTGAGCTTAATTATCTCCAATTTACTCTTAACAACTATGCTTACTCTCTTAAGCAAAGTTGTTCTCCTATGATTGAGCTACAAACTTGATGTGGCAGCCTAGGGCAAAATATCCTTTGTTTAGAAGTTACAAGGTCACAAAGATGAGCACAATTCACTGAAATTAGACTTAGTCAAAAGAGTTCAAATGTGACTCTTTTGCAAATAAGTCCAAAACTCAGGGTTTGGCTTGCAAATCACTCAAAATGTGAACCATGGGACTTTATATGTCTTGACATTGTAGTTTTTACACTTTAGTCCAAATGTGCCCACTTTTTGCACATAGGCCCCTAGGGTTTGGTTCAGGGCTTTCCCAGGGTTCCAATTAGGGTTTCTGGTATTCCAGGGGTATAAGTGGGATCCAACTTTATTCTTAGAGTCATTTTATGACTTTTACCCTAAAGTCTTTAGGTTTTCTTAACTTGAGTTAGGTTTTACCCCTTTAACCACTATTTAGGGTTAAGGCCTTTAACCAGGGTTCTATTTGTAAAACATTAAAACAGTACAACTTGTTTGAAATTTTTGCCTAGTGAATGCACTCTAGGTGTGTCAAACATATGCAATGCCAATGCTTATGATGTCATGCTCAAGTTTTAGTTATAGTAACACCAGGGGTGTTACATCCTTCCCCCCATAAAAGAATCTCGTCCCGAGATTTAAAGTCCTAGGGTGAGTAATGGAAAAGGAAATGTGTCACATTTTTATTTCCTTATTTCTGGTACAAGGCAGGGTGGTGTGGGGGTTCATTCCTTTATTACAATAACTATACAAACTTTACAACTTACAAGAGGCTAGAAAGCCTGGGAAATTCTTATTTAAAAAGTCTTGGGTTTCCCATGTAGCCTCATCTTCCGAATGTTGGTTCCACTGTATCTTATAAAACTTGAGAGTCTTTCTCCGGGTAACCCTGTCCTTTTGATCCAGAACTCGAATGGGATGTTCCGAGTACGTTAAATCTGGTTCTAGGACAACATCAGTCACTTCAACGGTTCGATCGGGAACCCGAAGACACTTCAATTGTGACACGTGGAACACATTATGCACAGCAGACAATGTTTCGGGTAGTTGGAGTCGGTACGCCACTGGTCCACATTGTTCAAGCACCAGGAATGGACCAATGTATCTGGGTGCAAGCTTCCCTTTAACCCCGAAACGCGATACACCCTTCATTGGTGAGACCTTCAGGTAAACATAGTCTCCTTTCAGAAAATATAAGGGCATTCGCCGTGTGTCTGCATAACTCTTCTGACGAGCCTGTGCCTTCTTCATATTATAAATAATTTTCTGAACCTTATCCTCGGCCTCTTTCACCATATCAGGTCTAAAGAAGCATCTTTCTCCAGGTTCAGACCAATTTAGCGGAGTTCGACACCGTCGCCCATATAAAGCTTCAAAAGGTGCCATCTTAATACTTTCCTGATAACTGTTATTGTATGAAAATTCCGCTAAGGGCAAACATTCATCCCATTTTTGCGAGAAGTCCAGAACACATGCCCGCAACATATCCTCGAGTATCTGATTCACTCTCTCAGTCTGTCCACTGGTTTGAGGATGATAGGCCGAACTGTGGAGTAACTTAGTACCCAAGGATTTATGAAGTTCTTCCCAAAATTTGGATACGAACTGAGGTCCACGATCCGACACTATGGTCTTTGGAACACCATGCAAACTGAGAATACGGGCAATGTATAACTCCGCATAGGTAATGACGGGATATTTTACTTTGACAGGGAGGAAGTGGGCGATCTTTGTGAGTCGATCAATGATAACCCAAATAGAGTCATACCCTTTTGCGGTTCTGAGCAATCCCACAATAAAGTCCATGCTAATGTCTTCCCATTTCCATGTTGGGGTTGGCAAAGATTGCAATGGACCAGCAGTTTTCATGTGTATGGCTTTGACACGTCTGCAAGTGTCACACTTAGCCACATAGCGTGCAATTTCAACCTTCATCTTGGTCCACCAGTAATGTTGTTTTAGATCATGATACATCTTAGTGCTTCCCGGATGAATAGAATAGCGACTAAGATGCGCTTCATCTAAGATTTGCTGGCGGAGTTCTTCATCCTTTGGCACTACTATGCGGTTGTTAAACCATAACACACCTTGATCATCTTCCTTGAAACATTTGGCTGTTCCAGCCCTTATCTTCTCTCGTATGTGCTTCATACCCAGATTGTCCTTTTGAGCATCAATTATCCTTTGCAAAATGATTGACTCAAGCTTTAGTTGATTCAGAGTCCCTTGCTGGATTATCCACAGGTTTAACTTCTCCATTTCTTGACATAAAGTGTTTTCGGAGGTCTTTGCCATAAGACAGTGGCAGGAAGTCTTACGACTCAATGCATCTGCCACCACATTAGCTTTGCCTGGGTGATAATGGATCTCCAGTTCATAGTCTTTAATGAGCTCAAGCCATCGTCTTTGCCTCATATTTAACTCTGACTGGGTAAATATATACTTCAAACTTTTATGATCTGTATATATGTGACAGATATTTCCCAGCAGATAGTGACGCCATATTTTCAGGGCATGAACCACAGCAGCTAGCTCTAGATCATGTGTTGGATAATGCTCTTCATGTCGGCGTAACTGCCTTGAAGCATACGCAATTACTCGGCCCTCTTGCATCAGCACACAGCCGAGTCCACTGCCTGACGCATCACAATATACATCAAAAGGCTTAGTGATGTCCGGTTGTGCCAATACTGGAGCAGTGGTCAATAATGTCTTCAATTGCTCAAAGGCTTCATTACACTTAGAAGACCAATTGAACTTAATGTCATTCTTCAATAAACTTGTGATTGACTTCACAAGCTTAGAAAAATCTGGTATGAATCTGCGATAATACCCAGCCAGTCCAAGAAAACTCCGGACTTGGTGGACATTTGTTGGGGGTTTCCATTCCAGAATATCTTTGACCTTGCTAGGATCTACCGCAATTCCTTTAGCTGATAACACGTGCCCCAAAAATTGAATTTCCTCCAGCCAGAACGCGCACTTGCTGAACTTGGCATACAGCTGATGTTCCCTCAGGCGCGTCAATACAATCCGTAGATGCTGAGCATGCTCCTCTTCATTTTTAGAGTATATCAAAATATCGTCGATGAAGACCACCACGAACTTGTCCAACTCGGGCATGAACACCGAGTTCATCAAATAGGTGAAGTGGGCAGGAGCATTGGTGAGCCCGAAAGACATTACTAGATATTCAAACAATCCATACCGCGTAGTAAACGCGGTCTTCGGTATATCCTCGGGCCGAATACGGATTTGATGATAGCCTGACCTGAGATCAATTTTAGAAAATACCCTCGCCCCAGTCAGTTGATCAAATAAGATATCGATCCTTGGAAGAGGGTACTTATTCTTGATGGTGACCTCATTCAGGGGCCGATAGTCCACGCACATGCGCAAGGTTTGATCCTTCTTCTTGACAAAAATGGCGGGACAACCCCATGGGGACGAGCTTGGCCGGATGAATCCCTTATTCAGTAGATCTTGTAATTGAATCTTCAATTCTGCCAACTCATTAGGGGGCATACGGTACGATCTTCGGGAGATGGGAGCCGTACCGGGCTTTAGCTCAATTACGAATTCTACATCTCTTTCAGGGGGCAGTCCAGGCAAATCTTCCGGAAATACATCTGGAAATTCACATACTACCGGAATGTTCTTGATCTCCGGTACAATGGCTTCAAATATTCTACCAGAAGCTTTGGCTGGATTGGTTTTGGGGAGAGACAAAAGAATTTCTTCTTGATTATAGCTCAACCTGACGGTTCTGAGTTCAGTGTTGAGAATTGCCTTGTGTTGGGTTAACCAATTCATACCCAAAATTACATCTATATCCTGGCCTCTTAGAACAATCATGTTAGCAGGAAAGTTCCGTCCGGCCATAGTTACTGGCACTTCATAGGCCACTTCTCTAGTAAAAATATGTCCCCCAGGTGAATGAATTTTAAATCCCTCTTTTGATTCATGACATGCAATGTGATGTTGCTCCACAAATTTCTTGCTAATGAAGGTATGCGAAGCACCAGAATCAAAAAGAATAATTGCAGGGTGACTGGCCACAGGAAACGTACCCATCATCACCGGCTCTCCCTCCGGTGTAGTAGCCACTTGAGTATAATATACTCGCCCCGTCTTCTTGGTATTCTTGCCCGGAGTACTTCCCTTGCCTGGAGCTGAATTCCCCGATCCTTGCTGATTATTAGCCTGATTTTGCCTAGGATAGGGGCAATCTTTAATAAAATGCCCAGACTTGCCACAGTTAAAACATCCAGTTGAAGAACTTGGCAGAGCAGGGAATCGAGTGCCTGGGGCACCCGGCTGACTTGGGGCAGTAGGGGCTTTGTTGGGACGAATAATTATGGGCTGCTTGAAAGGGAAGGATGGTGCACTTGAACGGTTCTGGTTAGAAGGCCGGAGAATAAACCGTTGCCTCTTTACCAGGCCCTGACTAGGCCTATCACCACTGAATCCCTTATTTTTCCCAGAATTTGCATATTTTGCCTCCACAGATAAGGCTGTACTGACAGCCTTCCCATAGGTGAGATCAATACATGCAGCCATTTTTCGCTGCATTCGGTCATTTAGACCTCTCATAAAACAGTTCCTTTTCTTCAAATCGATATTCACCTGATCAATTGCATATTGTGACAGGTGATTGAACTTGTTGAGATACTGATTAACAGTATCTCCCCCTTGCTTCAGTTTCATGAACTCTTCTTGTTTCATGTGCAGCACTCCCTCAGGAATGTAGTGCTCGCGGAAGGCTGCTTTAAATTCGTTCCTTGTAATTTGATGGTTGTCCGGTTGGATAGCCACAAAGTTTCCCCACCAAGTACTGGCAGGGCCTCGGAGTTGCTGTGCCGCGAACAATGGCTTCTGTGTTTCCGAACAACGAAGAAGGCCAAACTTCTGTTCGATGACTCGTATCCACTCGTCGGCTTCGAGCGGATCTTCTGCTTTGGTGAATAGAGGTGGACGAGTCTCGGAGAAGTCCAGATAAGTAGTCTCACGGGGACCTTGTTGAAAGCCTCTTCCTGCTTGTTGCTGGAACTGCTGCTGACCCGCCATTTCCCTAAGGAAGCGGGTATTGTCGGCGGTGGCATTCACCAAGGCAGCAATTGCCTCGGCTAGTGTGGGTGGAACCGGAGGTGGATTCGGGGTGACATCCCGACCCCCAGATGTTCCGGCTGCGTCCTGTCCGCGAGTCCTGGTCGGCATCTGAGGCAAAAACATTTGAATAAACATAATGTGCCAAAGAAAACCTTCCATTTTACATTACTATAAAGAGTAATGATACAGACTCAATATTACATAACAGGATACATTACCCATTTTACAAAAGTTTAACCTATTATACAACAGTACACCCTACAATACACTACTCTACTTTTATTACACCATTAGTCCTGCTTTCCGTTGCTTTTGGCGGCCTCATCATCAGGTGTGGGAGTCCAGACGTCAACCAACCTCAAAGAAGGAGGGGGTTCAAGAAGGTCTAACTCCCCACCCAGCGCGCGTCCCGCAACGTGAGAGGGTCCGGCTCCTGACTCGGCAGAGTGTACAGGCTCACTAGGGTGTAATTGTGAGTATAACACATGGACTTCCTCATGCAAAGTATTGCAGTAGACCTGCAGGTTGTCGACAGCTGAGCTAAGTTCTTTAATTCGGGCCTGAGCCCTCGCTTCCTTAGCACATGCCAACATACGAGACTGTACTGCCCAGTCAAGTGCTAAGTCCCGATCAGCCAGCTGATCCTGCAGGTGACGGATATCCCTTCTTAGTTCATTGATTCTATCTCCGTCTGCAATCCAAGCATTGGTCCTGTGTTGCAGCGTTGCTTGAAGTCGACGCACTTCGGCTTCCAAGTCTCCTATAGGATCATTACTTCCGCTGCTACTGCTTTCGTGTCGAGGGGCTAGTTGATGCCGGGGTACTCCAATCGGTCCCGTTGACTTACGTGCCGTTAGCCTTGTGCGTGGCGGCATCTTTCTAAGGGGGAAAATGTTATTAGCATAATTCTTAGCATGATGCATGAATGAGTACAGAATCAACCTTGGTCGATTCAACCTTCTATACATTGCACTCTTCCTATCTGGTCTTTAAGATAAACTCTTCAGAATACTTAGATAAGAAGAGAAAAGAATCTTTAGGTAAGACTTTTGAAAATCTTTTTGAAGATGCCTTATATTATCTGCAAAGAAGGGCTACGCTCCGATACCAGCTGTGACGGAACCTCCCAAGTAATCAGGCCCACCTACAGTTGTCCTTGTCTAACAGACATCAGACACCCTGTAGATGTTCCTAAGTTACTTGACAAGCTCGGTATCTTTCCCGACCTTACCAGGAACGTTTCACCCGTCTTGCAGACATTACAGACCATCGGAGATGAAGATATGCGGAAGCGAATTACATAAACTTACATATATTTCAAAAGCAAGCTCGAGTTATTTTATTACAGACCAGTCTAAAAGTGAGTGCATATAAGTAATATTATACAAACCAAGGGAGACACAAACTTCTTCCGAGAAGCTAAAAACAAAGATCCTAGATGGGGGACCGAGTCCTCCCGCACTTCAGTCTTGTTTTTCTTCTTTGGGAACCACCTTGGCACAGAAGCAGCAAAAGTCTGCTACTTCCCCACCTAAAAACAACAAAGGGATAAACCCTGAGTATGGAATTACTCAGCAAGTCTTACCCGACTAAGGAAAAGACTCTCAAGGTTATGCTGGTTATATGGGAGTCAAGGTAAGGCTTTTCAGTAATCAAAGACTCTGTTTTGCAGAAATGCTTACTAAAGTGGATCCTTAAAAATCCAATTTTATTTGTCAAGTTAAGTAAAATTACCTGCACTAGAGTTCTTTCTACCCTAGTTCAATCACTGGTCCTGCACTAGCCAATTTCTTAACAAAAGCCCATCATCTTTAGTGGAATGCTACGTGTAGGGCAGTGACCAAGTCTTCATAACCGCGAAGGTACGGCGATCCGAATCGATTATACTCAGCTGAGGATCTCCAATCACACGACATATGTAGCACTTAACCCTTGCATATGTCAACCCGCCACCGGGGTTCTTAAGACCGGATCAGGTTCACGCAAACCGAGAGCACAGATACACCACCGTCCAGCCTCTTGCCACGGAGGGTACACGCTACTCTCGCCACCGCTCCACTCCCATTTCGTGTTATCTTATTCCGGCCTTAGTCTGCCCGAGGCAAGGCTTACCCATGACGAGGCATGTGACCAGTTAAAGGGTCCTCGATCATCAAGCCTACATCGACAAGGTCCTTAATCGACTCAGACGGAGACACTACACCGAGACTCTCTTCTCGTGCAAGTCACCCGCCCGGTCTCAGCTTAATCTTTTTAACCCAAAAACTTGGTACCTGGCAGAGGTACATCTTTTCCGATGTTGAATCCATCACGGCCATGATGGATTCACCATCAAGTTTTATTTTCGAAAACATCCCTCCCACTTTGCCAAACATCTTTTGTAAAACAAATCCTTTTGTTTTTCTAAAGCAATACTAAGCATAGTAAAACCTTTTTGTAAAAACAGGGTTTCAAGGAGGGTAATCAAGATCAAGGAAGGTAATGCAGGAATTGTTTAATCAATCAACTCCTATCACCTAATGCAGCAAGCAAGTGAGAAAGATTTTAAAAACATCAAGGAAGGTGGCAAATGCACCGGGGCTTGCCTTTGTTATCAGGTGAGTCCTGCTCGGATCCACAAATATCGAAATAAAAGCAGTTGCCTGCTTGAGGATCAGAGGTTGGTGGTATCCCTTCTTCAGCGACTTCTTCTTCTTCTTCGTGCTCTAACATAACCATATACATGCATAAGAATGGATGTCATGGAATGCTCATGAGGATGCAAAGATAGCATAAACTTATTATTTATGTCTTGAGTACAACTTTCCTTCATGGTACTCCGAGAACCTAGGGTTTCCGGAGTCAGTAAAGGAGTTCATGGAGCAGGGGGGTGGTTTTGGGTTCTAGTTATCAAACAATGTTCAAATCAAACCAAACTCTACCCATGGCTTCTAAATAATGTGAAAAGCTCACATAAAAAGTTTGGGAAATTTTGGACTTATTATTTATTTTCTAAAAATCCAGAACCAATGGTTTAGGCTATTTTAAATACCCTAAAATTCCCTATTTGATCTAAAAATCATGAGTTTATTTTTATTAAATACTAGGGAAAATAAGGAACCTAGGAAAATTGGTCTCATATTTTTAGGATTTTTCTATAATTTTCTACAGATTTCTAAAGCTCTGCGGAAAAAGAAAAAGAAAAAGCTTCAATAATAACGGGCTGAAACCAGCCCAGACGGCCCAGATCCGCGCGAAATCGCGCGCGCGCGCCCGCGCCCGCGAGGCGAACTTGCGCAGAGGCCCTCGGCGTTTTGCCTAACTGGAGATAGGTGCGGTTACTGTTTTTCTAAGTCACTGACACTTCACGAAAAGGCCCTCTGGTTTCTGTCTATTTTGTGTTTCACGTCCCCGACGGCGCTCGCGCACCGCCGCGCTCCGGCGAGGATCTACGCCGGCCGATTGGGGCTAAGACAGGTGCCAAGCTTCGGCTGAGACCAAATCCGAGTCCCCAAGAATGTTTTCCCCAACTTAATTGCACTATTGGTGAACTATGGAGCTCCGGCCACGGTGGCCGTAAGCATAGCGGCAATATGATCGTGTTCCCGGCGACCCGAGAGCCCTTAGTTCAATTCAATGGCTCGGCAAGCATCAAGAGGAAGCAAGGACGTTGAAACAAGGGAACCGAGGGTGAGATCGGACCTGAAACGGGCTGACCACGGCGAGCTCAATTCTACGGCGGCGGAAAACCAATTTGGGGGAAACGTGGAATTCAAGCTCGTCGGTGAACAACTGGAGACAATACTGGGTGTCGAGGTACTTGACTACCTTACGGACCCTGTGGCACACTCAATTTATAGGCGCCGGGGCGGTGGCCCGTGAATTTTGGATGGCGCGGTGGCGGTCGGAGGTGGAGAAGAAATTACTAGCGCGTGTGGCTGCGTGTCCTCGGTCGTGGCAAGCTCACCGGCGGCGATGGGACTGCGTTAGGGAGTCACGGCGACGAGGTGGAAAGGTAGAGCCACGCGGCGGACGGTGGTAATCGTCCAACGGCGGCGAGCTCTTATCTCGATCGTCCGATGAGTAAGGAGGAGGTGTACCGCGGTCGACCGGGTGGCCTCCAGCTCACCGGCGGCGAGGACTCATACCGGCAGTGCTTATCCAAGAACCACAGAGCACGAATCGTGACGAGCCGCGATCAACGGCGGCGGCTACCGGCGGTGAGATTCTTTGCCGCGGCCGAGCTGATCGATTTGGTCACTGTACCATGGGGCCATCAAATAGAGCACCTGACAGTCGATGTTCAACTGGAATTTTCTCCAAATTTGCTGTGGTAACCGATTCAATTCTCTGCATCAAGTTTATAGACCTATAGTCCATCTTCAACTTTGCCATGGAGCTTACCATAAAATAGTTACCAAATTCTATTCAAAATCGGGCTCAAAGTTTACCCCATCACACTGTTACTGAAGATTCAGTCCAGTGATTACCTGACAGCCTGACTTTGAGCTTAATTATCTCCAATTTACTCTTAACAACTATGCTTACTCTCTTAAGCAAAGTTGTTCTCCTATGATTGAGCTACAAACTTGATGTGGCAGCCTAGGGCAAAATATCCTTTGTTTAGAAGTTACAAGGTCACAAAGATGAGCACAATTCACTGAAATTAGACTTAGTCAAAAGAGTTCAAATGTGACTCTTTTGCAAATAAGTCCAAAACTCAGGGTTTGGCTTGCAAATCACTCAAAATGTGAACCATGGGACTTTATATGTCTTGACATTGTAGTTTTTACACTTTAGTCCAAATGTGCCCACTTTTTGCACATAGGCCCCTAGGGTTTGGTTCAGGGCTTTCCCAGGGTTCCAATTAGGGTTTCTGGTATTCCAGGGGTATAAGTGGGATCCAACTTTATTCTTAGAGTCATTTTATGACTTTTACCCTAAAGTCTTTAGGTTTTCTTAACTTGAGTTAGGTTTTACCCCTTTAACCACTATTTAGGGTTAAGGCCTTTAACCAGGGTTCTATTTGTAAAACATTAAAACAGTACAACTTGTTTGAAATTTTTGCCTAGTGAATGCACTCTAGGTGTGTCAAACATATGCAATGCCAATGCTTATGATGTCATGCTCAAGTTTTAGTTATAGTAACACCAGGGGTGTTACAAGGATGGCGCTGATATCGCGTACGGGTCGGCGCGGATCCGCGACCACCTTCTGCTATCGGAGACGGGGACAGTGGGGAGGAGGGCCCACGCCGTCGATGGCCGCTCCAGGCAACGAACCTTCTGCTATTGGGGAGGAGTGCCCACGCCGCCGCACGCGCAGATCGTCGCCAACCTTCTGCTATTGGAGACGTGGGGAGGAGCTGAGCGCGCCATGGAAGGTTTTGCCTGCGCGCGCAATCGACGGTGTGGGGAGGATGGCGCTGATATCGGCTATCGGAGATGGGGACAGTGGGGAGGAGGGGGACTTTCCTTGAAGCAGCAGCGCGGGCGGCGGACTGGAGCGGCGGGGATGGGCGTTGATGGCGGGATCAGAATCAGAATTTCCTTCCTTGGAACAGCGCGCGCGGGATCAGCGAGGCGAGGGCGCAGAGAGCGCGGCCGCGAGAGGGAGCGGGCTGCAGGCAGACCCGTGCATCAAAAAAGTGTGTACGTCTACACTATGGTCTTATATAGTAGTAGAGATTTATTGGGATGATCATGTTTCTCATGTTAGTATAAACTAACTAAATACGAAGAATGAGGTGGTAATGTATTAACTCATTGCATTCCACATATTAAATGACAAAATGAAAAGACAATGTACTAGTTTATTTTTCAATGCAAACACCTCATTAATTTAACCTAATCTTATGGGTATTTATCAATTTTTTTACACTAGATGCTCAAGACCAAGTCCCCTACGGTTCTGCTCCCCTCCGCGGCTGTTGCCGTGCGTCGAGTGCTCCAAAGGCTCCGTGCGAGGCCAGAGGCCGATGGGGTAGGAAGGCCAGGAAATAGTGGAGCCGTGGAGTGCCTCAATGGGCTTATTCGTGGGCTGGCCTGGAAGTGTGGAAATTTCTTAGGGCAGGCTCAGGCCGTTTTTCAGTGATTTGGGCTGCAATGAGCTAAAACAGAACAAAAAATTATTATACACTGAAAGAAATATATAATATATACGCATAAAAGTATACAAATTTACATATAAAGGTGTTCAAAAAAGTTAAATATTCTCGATCCCCCCCCCCCCACAACCACCTGTTCTGTGCAAGTTCCAGTCGGTGGTAGGTTTTGGTGTTCATTTGATCGGTGGTAGCTACATAGAATAAAATTTGATTGTTTTAAAAGATGTTCAAATGAAGTCTAACAGAAAGAATGACCCACAATATTGTAGTACTTGAAAATATCTACATTTTTGTTCGTTCAAAATCATTTAGAGCCAAACTATTTTGTTCACATGTGTATATTTTTATTTTTTTAAAAAAATAGATGGCCTAGACGGCGAAAGGATCTACACTAAAATTGTAGCCACCGAAAAGATTTAAATTTGTTTAGGATCTCAAATTAATATTATAATGTTTGTGAAAGTGAAAAGATAAACTTATCAAATATGCATTACATTATTTGTGACTTGCGCCAGTGTGGCCGTCCGCAAGGGGTTGGTTGGTGACCTTCCCTTGAGATTTTTTTTAAAAAAAAAATAGTTTGCAGCTTTTTTAGTCTAATTTACAAATTCTGTAAATCGGTTTTTAAAGATGCATGGCTGAATTTTGACCCATCTTTAGTGATCTTTAGGCATGGCTGATTTTCAGCCTGTACCAATTTCTAGAATCAGTTAACTACTCGCATGTAGAAACCATTTATTTCTAGAGACAGGCTAATGAGGTTCTGCTTGGCTGCTTGCTTAGCAAGCAGCCTTTCGGTGCGGTACTGCTTGGCTGCTTGCTAGAACGAAAAAAAAGAAAGAAATCCACTACCACGTTACAGTAACATTTGAAGTTCTTTGGTGTTACCAAGAGGTAGGGCTAGCCATGCTTAACGAGATCGCTTGCACGTTCGGATAGTTTATTAAAAGCTATGTACTCTTCTAGAAGACCTGAATGTATTAAACCAAGTCATATCCTAGCTATCTCGTTAAAAACCTGAATCATTGTACGTCCTAAAACAGTTACCGCTACGATATTCACGTGGTTAAAATTTTAAAATCTAACTAAATTAATGGAAAATATTTTGTTAGGTATTTTTTATATATTTAGTTAGAATTTGAAATAATTGTTTTTTTTTAAAAGAAGCGAGAATGTTAACTATTTTGGAACAGAGAAAATGCGATGGTCGCTCAGATCCCTTCATTGTTTAGATCGAGGCGTGATTTGAGATCTGATCCAGTGTGGATGCCGGCACAGTCAACTTGCATATGCATCCGAAACGGCTGCAATTATCTGCCGAACCGCCCACAAACAGGAAAGAAGAACAAATGACAAATTTTAAAATAATAAATAAAGAACTCAATATCACCGACAACAATCGAAGCATCGTCATCAGTCGTCACTGCAGATCGACGGAACTTCCACCCGAATGTAATTCAGCAATGCCTAGCTAGCTTATTACTTACTGCCTGGATCGACCGAGATGCATCCAAAAGACGCACGCAGTCTCGCGCGTTCGACGGCGGCGGCGGCGTCGAATTGAACATGCATGCACGTCGGCGGCCACGTACGCCCCATGCATGCGCCGGCCACGTACGGTGGTCTATCTCCTCGCCTGCGTCCAACGGTGTCGGAAGAGGCCATGTCGTGTCGTGTCGTGATCAGTAGGGGCACTGGCCTTTGGCGGCGGGGGCGTAGAAGAGGACGCTGGTGGGGGTGTAGATGCCCTGCAGCCCCGCCGGCGGGACCGTCCTGGTCTCCCTGACCAGGGAGAGCCCGATCCACTGGTTGGGCGGGTAGAAGGGCTTGCTGCACTGCGGCGTCGGCGACGAGACCAGGTACATCTTGCAGGTCTTGGCGCTGAAGCTGGCCATGTCGTAGAACATGATGAGGAAGTAGCCGTTGGCGTCGGTCACCGTCCCCGTCGCGTTCACCACCTTCCGCCCGTAGCACACCATCATCGCCGTGGCCCCTGCATGCAATGCAATGCTCAACGATCGATGTAATGTCATGCATATATATACTCGGAGGCGGAGCATATACTCAACGATCTATGTATATAGTGCGAACCTTGCAGAGGCGACGCGTCTATGCCGGTGTTGTAGCCCTTCCCCTTGCAGCTCTTGCAGTATATGACGCCCTCTACGATGACGAATGGAAGAGGCCGCGGCGGCGGCGGAACGAGGGGCAGCGACGGCGGCGTGGCATTGTTGCTGTTGTAGCCCCCCGGAGGCGGCACATCCTTGTTCACGGGCGATGGCGATGGAGACGGCGACGGCGACGGCGGCGGCATGGCGCTGCCGTAGGATGAATGCTCCGCAGGCTTGTTAGTTATGGCCGACGTTGGCGCCGTGGCCTTGTCGTCGGCGGCCGTCGCGTGGCTGGCGGCGACCAGCAGCGCCGCAGCGACGAGCGCTGCTACGGCCAGAGAGGCCTGACTGCTCAGTGAAGCGGAGGCCATATCCTGGTTCTTCGCTTGGCAGGCACGCTCTTTGACTAACGATTACTAGTAGCTCTTAACTGAAGATCTGGATTTTTGGAATAATAATGCAGTGGGTGGTGGTGACGATCGTGCTCTCGGACAAGGGACAATTTATAGGGCCGGCCATGGATCGATCTGGGTCGCTGGGTTTCTGGTCACATATACTTACATGGCGCCTGGCTTGTTTTGCCGTTTGACCAGACGATCGAACAGCTCGAATCAGATTCCCTCCACAGTTAATAATGACCTTTGTTACCTTGCGATGAGAGCAGGCAGACATTATATTAATGCAGGCTGTGGGAACAGTAAAAAGCCCCGTTGTTGGATGGGAGGAGGTTTTACCAGCGGCCATGGGTGGCAGCAACGTTCTTCTCCAGCTTCTCCGCACTCAGGAAATCCGAAATGCTCGTTTTGACTTTTGAGGTTGAATGCATCGAGAGCTGGAAGAAATGGATGGAATTGCGCGGAGAAGAGACTTGGTTTGACCGCGCCGTAACGATCGTTGCGCCTCCATCGGGCAGCAGCAGCCTCCGCGTGCCAGCCGGCTGTTTAGGCGCCCTGGCATTAAATGCACCACTAGTTTATCTGCAATTTGCTCGCTCCCTCACAATTCCACACACGCTAGTGAGTACTACTAGAGTACTCCCTCCGGTGCAGTAAAAAAAGTCATCCTGCGCGTGATCGAGCGTGCACAAAAAGAAGTCATAGCGCGTGGGTCTGGGATTTGGACGTTGTTGCCCCTAGTAATTGCACAAAAAAAATGCATTTAAGAGGAATCGAACTTGAGACCTCCAGTCTAGAATGCCTTGGAGCTGCTGCAGCAACCAATCAAGCCTAATTGTTTTAGTGACGTTAATGCACCCATATCCCTATTTAATAGGGGCAAACAGGGAAAACTCTATGATAATTAATCACTCCTTGGTATGCACAATCATGTCCTAAACGACTACCTTTACTGCACTGGAGGGAGTAGTTTGTTGTGTCTTGTGTGTCAGGTGCTTAGCTGGTGCAAGTATTACTACTACACTCATCGATCGCGACGCCGACCGTTTCACTCTCACCCGCACACTACTCCGAGTCCGAGGAGCAGGAGGACTTGGACGCGTAGCACTGTAGCAGGTCTGCAGCGAGAGATGTTCCGACTTCCGCCGCGTGCTAGTCGCTCTGTTTTCTCATCGACAAAGCAATGGTCGCTGAAGCTGCAAAGAGACGATCACTCACGAGGCCAAGCGGCGCTCTAGACCTCCACACACACAGTGCTCAAGATCAAAAGAGAGATAAAAAAAAGGAGTGGCTGATGAACTTGTTAAACAGACGCTCGACAGACTAAAGAGTTGTTTGTTTAGAATTATAATATGTCCAAATTATATAATCCAACAAGTTTTGAGATAGACTTATATGATAACTTTGGAAAGTAGTGGAATGTCATAATCTAAAAAAATAACATATTCCATTAGTAAGATTTTAATTCCTCAAAATGAAAAGAAATAAACGGAACCTTATAATTTTATAAGCATAGAGTTCTTAAACAACTAGTTATGATAAAGCAATCTACACTCAAGAGCAAAATTGCCACCCTCAATTTTGAAATAAAGTTGCCTTAAAAAGTAGAGCAGAGTATTACCAAACATCTTTTATATACCGTGTAAGATCTTGAGAGATGTTTTTTTTCATTGAAAAAAGCTCGTCTGACTTTTCTTTCCTTTCATTTTTGAACTTATTTGGTGTAAAAGCTGTCGTCAGTTACTTGTATGAGATTTTAAGTTATAACGGTATCAAGTCAAAGATGAAATAATGATTTTATTCCTAAGGTACCGTTTGTTTCCTTTTATTTTGAGAAATTGGAATCTTACAAATATAATAGTCTATTTTTTTAAATGTAATATTCCACCACTTTCCAAAGTTATCATATAAGCCTATTTCAAATTTATGTGGTTAGAGATGAAAATTGATTCTATAGATTTACATGTTATTTTTTCGATGTACAATTTATAGCACACTCTTCTACTTACTTTGCTATAACGTAAATATAATATATAACTATTTCTCTCATATAATTTAGGATAATATACAAATATATTACATATATAAATATACGAACTTAATTAGTTTTGTCTAAATTATAATTATTAAAATAAAATTCAATTCCAACGAAATAAACTGGCCTAAGTGAAAAATAAAGTAGTGCAGAGTCCAATCCGTTAATTTTTAGTAATATTTTAAACAATACAACACATTCGTAATAATGAAACATAAATAAATTAAACTCTGCACTCATGTATTTTTATTTCTAGAGCAAAATCTTTATTTTAGTCTTGACTTAACACTATTAATTTAAAAAATAATAAAAACATCACATGTATAATTAACGATAAATTTCGAATCCTTAAGGGTTAGTTGGAGAACATTATTTTTCTAAGGAATTACAATTTTCTAAGTTAAAATGAGCTAATTTTTATTGGAAAAATAAAAACCTCTTAGTAAAATAATGTTTTCAAACTAGTTCTAAATAGAAAAAAAAAGTAAGCCGAAGTTTCTTCGAAGAACACGCGTCATCGGTGCCGAAGTCCGAATATGCCTTGGAAAAGTTAAGTAACTCTAGTTAGGGTTATGTGGGCAAATACCTGCTTTGCCGCTAAGGGGTCTCACATCTCTATATAAGGAACATGTACACCCCCTCATAATACAGAGAAGAGAAAGAGAACAGAGGCCCAACCCTATATCTTATGTCCCGTGTGTTTCTTCTGTCGTGCTTATAGAAAGGGAGACGAGTCTTCTACAGCTTCTTGCGCCTCTACTGCTGACGGGAGGGAAGTGAGCGGATCTGGTGATCCGTGGTGACGTAGTTTTCAACATGTTATCAGCACGCTCTACCTCGACGTTGCTGCGAGATCAGATCTACATCAACTCTTCGTCAAACCGGCAGGTCTCCGGCCTAGCCGAACTGTCCTACGCGACAGGCTTCGATTCCCCTCTACACAGCTGAGCGGTATATAATTTTTGGATCAGATCTGCAATCTACTTCCGATCTGTTGTGTTATCGCGGTGCAAAAGACCAGAGCTTCCGGTCCGTCCACCTCGTTGCTGAGGAACAACTGATCCTCCTCGAAAGTTAGCCCGTACGCGATGTCGTAGTCGTACACCTACCTCCACTCATGATCCAGGATCCGTCGTTCGTACCAAAATTGCTGTTGGGATCGCCCGCACTAGGAGCAAGTCCAGCGTAGCTGGGGAGGCGTCCGACCGACCACATGGCGAGGCTAGCGGCACTCGCCTTCGCCCCTGTAGTGGCTGGCGACGCCCGCCATCACCCGCGCCACTGTGGCGGGGAAGAGGTAGTGTCCAGTGGTTGGTCGGCTGGCCCTCTGGTGGCGCTGATCAGAGAGAAGCATCTGTTGAGCGCCTGCTCGAGCGCTCAGAAGGCGCTAGCCAGTGATACTGCTTTGCGATGCGGTGGCCGACCTTGCCAGAGACGACGTGACAGTTTTCTCGGTGCGAGAATGGTGCTGTGCGGATGATGGGCTGTCAACATAAAAGATCCGGTCAAAGCAGTACCTTCCACTAAAAATGGAAACGGATCTGAAAAAAAGGAAAGAAAAGCAGTTACGGCTTGCATGTCGAGCTTGGTCAAAGGACCGCTATGGTTAATCCAGTTTAGTTTTTCTCTTTGGATTAATCAAGTTTCAAATAACCTTAATTTATATACATGGTTCATATTATTTATTATATTTATTTCCTGTTGCAAATAATAAATAGAATGAAGTATATTTTAAGTTGCAATTTCTACTTTAATTAATTATTTCCCGTAGTAAATAATTGGTAGAAAAACACATGCTTCAATATGAGGAAAATGCCTTCATGCACCTAATCTGCTTATGCTCATGCATTAATTCTATTATTATTTTTCTGCTTTATTTCATATAGTAAATAACAGAAAATTATTAAAATGTATATGAAGGCTATAATGCGCATACTTAAATCGCTAGACATATTTGTGTCGCGTTGAGCTTTCAGACTCACACCGAGCGATTAAATTGTATAGTGGGTACTCGGACACACCGATCAGGCTGCGTTATTAATCGGTTGAGTTATGACATTGGCTAAGTATTGGTTGCGCCCTGGCAACATGACGCAGTATTTATGTCATTCGAACTTGGCTGCGTCATGTGATTGCTATGTCGCGCTCTCGCTTAATCGGATCGCTCCCGTTGAGTCAGACCACTATCGCCGAGTCACACATTTTTTCGCATGCCCTGTAGGCACTATTCGTCTGTCATGATCATCGAGCCACAAATGCGCCTGTTGCGCACGCTGTGTGGACTTATCATGTACCCCGACTATTGAGCCAATATTGTGCCTGTTGTGCTTATTACAAAGGCTTGTTATGCTGTCGTAGCCCTGATGGTCGCACATGCGTTGACGCCACATACGCTAGAGCTTGTACTCGCGTGGATTGTGGTGGGTTGTTCAAGCCCCTAAAGTCGCATTATGCGCAACCTTCATAAACAATTTTGTTTGTCTCTATATTTTATTTGATTGTGTTGTGTGACATCATATATTTATATATATCGCCAAGTGGCCATAACAACTATATCAAGCTCTATAGTGCTTGAATAATCTGGGAAATTAAATTGAAATACAACAGAACATGAATAAGTTAATTCTCTCCTCTCTCCTCATGCATAAAGTTTTACTCGAAGTAAGCCGAAGATATATAATATAATGCATGAAAGCCTTTTTAGCATAGAAGATATCACAAATTGGGATTATATTAGTGTCGGTGTTTCGAAACTCGGGGGGTCCCTGGACCGACGAGTGAATTGTCGCCGCGTGCCCCAGCCCAGATGAGTTGGCGCGAGGCGGAACACGAAGGGGGGAAAAAGCAGCCGGAGGGAGACAGGCGTGGGAGGTGGAACCCGCGGCCTTCGTGTTAGCCCCGCGCCCAGGTCGGGTGCGCTTGCAGTAGGGGGTTACAAGCGTCCACGCGGGAGGGAGCGAGCGGCCTTGCGCGAGCGCCGTCCCGTCCTTCCCCGCGCGGCCAACCCTCTGTAAGAGGGCCCTGGTCCTCCCTTTTATAGGCGTAAGGAGAGGATCCAGGTGTACAATGGGGGTGTAGCAGTGTGCTAACGTGTCTAGCGGAGGAGAGCTAGCGCCCTAAGTACATGCCATCGTGGCAGCCAGAGAGGTTTTGGCACCCCGTTCGTGTGGTGTCGTGGCCGTCGGAGGAGCGCTGGAGCCTGGCGGAAGGACAGCTGTCGGGGCTGTTGAGTCCTTGCTGACGTCCTCTTGCTTCCGTAAGGGGGCTGAGAGCCGCCGTCGTCATGGAGCGTGCGGGGCGCCATCATTACTCGTATAGTAGAGCGAGCCAGATGGGACGCCGGTCTTGTTCCCCGTAGCCTGAGTCAGCTCGGGGTAGGGTAATGATGGCGCTTCCTGTTGACGTGGTCGGTCCGTGCCCTAGGTTGGGCGAGGTGGAGGCTCCTCCGAGGTCGAGGTCGAGTCTGTCTTCCAAGGTCGAGGTCGAGTCCGCACCCCCGGGTCGGACAAGGCGGAGACCGTCGGCTGAGGCCAGGGCTGAGTCTGAGCCCTTGGGTCGGGCGAGGCGGAGTTCGTTGTCCTTCGGGGCTGAGCCCGAGTCCGAGCCCTGGGGTCGGGCGAAGCGGAGTTCGTCGTCTTCCGGGGCTGAGCCTGAGTCCGAGCCCTGGGGTCGGGCGAAGCGGAGTTCGTCGTCTTCCGGGGCTGAGCCCGAGTCCGAGCCCTGGGGTCGGGCGGAGCGGAGTTCGTCGTCTTCCGGGGCTGAGCCCGAGTCCAAGCCCTGGGGTCGGGCGAAGTGGAGTCCGTCGTCTTCCGGGGCTGAGCCCGAGTCCGAGCCCTGGGGTCGGGCGAAGCGGAGTCCGTCGTCTTCCGGGGCTGAGCCCGAGTCCAAGCCCTGGGGTCGGGCGAAGCGGAGTCCGTCGTCTTCCAGGGCTGAGCCCGAGTCCGAGCCCTGGGGTCGAGCGAAGCGGAGTCCGTCGTCTTCCGGGGCTGAGCCCGAGTCCGAGCCCTGGGGTCGGGCGAAGCGGAGTTCGTCATCTTCCGGGGCTGAGCCCGAGTCCGAGCCCTGGGGTCGGGCGAAGCGGAGTTTCCTATGACGCCTGAGGCCGGACTTGGCTACTGTCAGCCTCACTCTGTCGAGTGGCTCAGCAGTCGGAGCGGCGCAGGCGGCGCTGTCCTCTTGTCAGACCGGTCAGTGGAGCGGCGAAGTGACTGCGGTCACTTCGGCTCTGTCCACTGGAGGGCGTGTGTCAGGATAAAGGTGTCAGGCCACCTTTGCATTAAATGCCCCTGCGATTTGGTCGGTTGGCGTGGCGATTTGGCCTAGGTTGCTTCTTGGTGAAGACTGGGCCTCGGGCGAGCCGAAGGTGTGTCCGTCGCTGGAGGGGGTCCTCGGGCGAGACGTAGATCCTCCGGGGTCGGCTGCCCTTGCCCGAGGCTGGGCTCGGGCGAGGCGTGATCGCGTCCCTCGAATGGACCGATCCTTGACCTAATCGCACCCATCAGGCCTTTGCAGCTTTGTGCTGATGGGGGTTACCAGCTAAGATTTAGGAGTCTTGAGGGTACCCCTAATTATGGTCCCCGACAGTAGCCCTCGAGCTTCGAAGGGAGTGTTAATACTCGCTTGGAGGCTTTTGCCGCACTTTTTTGCATGGGGACCAGCCTTTTTTGGTTGCATTTTGTTCCGGTGGGTGCGCGCGAGCGCACCCGCCGGGTGTAGCCCACGAGGCCTCGGAGTAGTTTGACTCCTTCGAGGTCTTAGTGCGTTTCACAACACTTTGGCTGGTCTGGTTGTTCCCTCATGCGAGCTGGCCGTAGCCCAAGTGCACGGTCGGGTCCCAAGTTCTCGGGCTGGTATGTTGACGCTGTCAACGGTTTGGCCGGAGCCGGGTTTGCGAGAGCAGCCCCCGAGCCTCTGCACAGGGCGAGTGGACGGTCAAGGACAGACTCGACTTTTTTACATACGCCCCTGTGTTGCCTTTCCGCAAGGAGGGGGGGGAAAGCGCCATGTTGCCCTCGGAGGGCGCCAAACATGGTGTCTCCGGTGAGCTGCTGGCGGGTAATCCGAGTGGACACACGTGCCCCATTTGTTAGGGGTCGGCTAGGGGCCCGGAGGCGCGCTCCAAAAGTACCTGCGGGCGATCTACCGGACCCGATCCCCTTTTGACGGGGTCCGAGGGCTCGATGCCTCCCTCTGATGGGATTCCGTTACAAGATCGTTCCCGCTGGTCTCGGAAATGTCTTAGGGTACCTCGGGAGCGTAGCCCGAGCCTTGGTTATGTATCGAATGTACCCAGGGTCATCCCTCGCTGTGTCTGAGGCGACTGTGAACCCTTCAAGGGCCAGCCTACGAACCCCTGATCAGTAGTGGGCGCGGAGCCCGAGTGGCCTGAGGCGGCCGTTGAACCCTTCCGAGGGGCCGACCATCGAACCTCTGACCAGTAGTGGCCACAGAACCCAAGCGCTCTGAGGCGGCCGTTGAACCCCTCCGAGGGGCCAGCCTTTGAACCTATGATCAATAGGGAGGCTCGGGGCCTGTTTCCTTCACGGAGAAGGATCCTTTTCGGGGTATCCCCCTTTCCCGGTCCCTATTGTAAGAGAGAGAAAGAGGAAAAGGAGAAGGATATGAAATCGAACGACGTGGCGTACCTTTTTCGACGCGATCATTATGGCGAAGGCGAAGCGCCGCTTGCTTCTCCTGCCTGAGGCGCCGCCTGTCCCGCCGCAGAGTTAATGCGACGGGGCGAGTGGTTCGCGAGGCGGCCGTTGCGCGTGCGCGAGCCGTTCGAGGAACGGTCATTTCGCTTTGAGTCTTTGAATCCCGCGGCGGGTTCGGGCGACGCGTTGAACGGGTCTCGCCTTGGTCTTTATATACTCAGGGGAGGGTCTGGTGACGGTTCTTTACTCTGCTTCTTGCCTTCTTCTTAGGTTTTCGCAGCCTGAGAGATTTAGCCAGAGAAAAGGAAACCGCCCGCCCAGTCCTTTCCGCCGCCACCCCTTCTGCTCGGTGATGGCCGACCGGGTGACCATTATTCCGTTGCACGACCCATGGCCTTTCTCCACAGTCACGGCGGGTGACCTGGAGGACCTCGTTGCTGAGGGTTTACTTCGCCCTCTCTCTCATGAGAGGCAGCCGGAGTGGATTCCCCCCCCCGAACGGAGCCGCCCCCGTCCCCGCCGCCGGGGTACGTCGTGAGCTTCGTGTCCTTCCACGAGCGGGGATTCGGTGTGCCGGCAAGCCGCTTCATGCGAGCGATCCTGCATAACTATGGGTTGGAGTTGCACAACCTCAACCCCAACTCCATCTCACAAGCCGCCATCTTCGTAGCGGTGTGCGAAGGATACTTGGGGATCGACCCCCACTGGGACTTGTGGACCCATTTCTTCTCCGCGGAGCTTTTTGCTTCGCTGACGGGGGAGAGAAGGGTCCACGCGGCAGTGCAGGCCAGCGGCTGCATCCTCCAGCTGAGGCAGTCGCGGGCGTCGCAGTATATTCCCGCCGTCATTGCGTCCTCGAATAAAGGGTGGCAGCGCCGGTGGTTCTATCTCCGGAATGACGGCGAGAGGCTCCCATCGTTTTCTCAGCGAGTGGTCACCGTCGCCGCCGACGCTTGGCGCTACGGGACCCCGCACGACAGACAGAAGAATCTCGAGCCCCTTCTCAAGGCCCTGGAGGCGCTGCGGAAAGGAGGGCTCACCGCTGCGGGAGTGATTACCGCCATTCATCGCCAGAAGGTGCTTCCCTTGGCGGAGCGGCGGTTGCCGCTTTGGGAGATGACGCCAGAGGCTGACATGGAGGGCTCACGGATGTCCTCGGATCCCCTTCCCATCGACGTTCTCCACGGGCGGGTGGCCGCCGCGTTGGGAAAACCGGACGCCAGCGCCTTCTCCCAGCACTTGATGCGCCCTGACCGCGGGTGTGTGTCCCTGGTGAGTGTCCGCTCCTTCTTTCTCCTTGCGTCGGACTGCCCTTGGTCCTTACGGTCGAGATTTTTCATCTGTCTCCAGGAGGAAGGGTGTCACAAGCCATCCCGGCCACGAGTCCCGGAGGACGCGGTGGACCGAGCAGCGCGGCGGGTTGCCGCGGAGGAGGAGAAGAAGAAAAAGGACACGAAGAAGGCTCGGGCCCACGAGCGGACGCGGGCCCGAGACGCCTTGGAAAAGCTCCGTCGCCGGCAGGAGAGGGATGGACTCCCGAGGGAACCGTCGCCGGAAACGCCTGACGACGACGATGATGATGAAGACGATGACGAGGACGACGACACGGCTGCCCGCCTTGGCCTCAGCCCGGGTTTGAGACTAGGCCAGGAGTCGTCAAGCCAGCCCCCGAGCGGGCTGGCGCCGTCAGTTCCCGGGGTCGGGACGCCGAGGTCCCGGCCCGAAGAGCGGGGGCAGACCGAGGGGGTACTCGACCCCTCGGCTGGGGAAGTTGAGGTGACCCCGGGGAGTCAGGCCGAGGCGCCTGTTCCCCGAGAGCCGTCGCCCATGCCGACAGCGCAAAGGAGCGACCCTCAGATCGTCGTGGTAGCGCCTGGGCAGTCCGTCTCCCGGGCGTCCAAGGTGCCCAAGGCGAGGATGGTACCAAAGCTAGCGGCGAGGCGGACCTCGGCAGTACCTTCGGGGGTCGAGATCCGAGAGACCTCTCCCCAGGCACGGTTGATCATGGCCCGGAGCGGGTAAGTACCTTAGAACGTCTTCGTCCTGGCTCCTCATCTGTATGTCCCGACCGCGACTTTCCTTTCCTCCTCAGCAAGCGAAGCCATGGCCTGACCGATCTGGCTCCCCGGAAAGTCCTTAAGACAGCGTCGGCTTTCGTAGCCGGTGCCGCGCCGGGCCTCGTCGTTGAGCTGACCTTCTCACAAGGCGCCCCACAGCAGGGGGCTCAGGCGGCACCAGTTGCCGTGGAGCGAGTTCCTGAGGCCAGCTCTTCTATTGAGGTGGTCGTCGCGCTAGGGGAGGCGGTTGGCGCGGACATGGCCTCGGGCCCACCAGACATGCCGTCGGCGCTGGCGCCCGCTGCTGCCGAAGCCGTTGCCGTCCCGGTCAGGGAGCGACCTGTTGCCGCCGACGCTGAGATGGCCGAGGCGTCGGCGCTTGGTGCCTCGGAGGAGGGGGGCGTGGAAACGTGGCTCGTCCCGCCGAGCGGCAGCCTTGTCCCTGCGTGGCGGAGCTCCGAGGGGCGGCGCCAGTTGCTCCGGTTTCGGACCCGTGAGGCTTCGGATCCCTTCTTCGTTCTTGACGATGAGCGGGAGGAGCAGTCTTGGGACGAGCTCCACGAGTGTGCCGAAGCGACGGTGGGGTCGCTCCGGTCATCCTTGGAGGTCTTTTGCAGGGACGTCCCCAAGATCCTCTAGGTAATGATTTCAGGCATACCTCTTTTGTGATCAAGGCGTCCTTTGTGACGCCCCGCTTCCTTCCCTCAGGATCTGACGAATCTGAGCGCCGCCAAGTCGTCGTTTATCTGCCACGAGGTCGATGTCTGGGGCTCGCTGCGATCCCTGAGGACCTCGCTCGCCGGGGCTACCGCGTGCCTCTCCCAGCAGGGCACCGAGGTGGCGGACCTTCGGTTGCTCTGCGTCGATCTGAGAGCAGAGGCAGCAGCGGCACGCGCAGAGGTGCAGCGACGGTGGTCGGAGTTCGACCAGGTCGTCGGTGAGCGAGATCAATCTCGGGGCCGGGCTGCCGAGGCCAAAAGCCGGGCTGGAGCCCTTGCAGCAGACCTAGCCGTAGCCCAAGCCGCAGCCTCGGAGCAGCGTGCCCGAGCCGGAGGTATGTCCTGGCTGTTTTCGGTTTTTGTTTCAACTTGTTTCCTCCACTTGTGTTTGAGGCCTTGCGGTCTGGCTGCTCGCAGAGCTCGAGTCTGCCCTTGATGAGTCCACCAGGGCGCTTGCCCAGGCGGCCGAGCAGAGGGAGGCCGACCACGCGGCCATGTCCGAGGCCATCTCGGACTTCTGCCGAGTCTTTGGCTTCGGCGACGTCCCCTCAGGAAGCTCCCCTCAAAGTCGCCTGCAGGCCTTGGGTGACCACGTGCGCGGCAGACTCCGTGAGGCGCTACACCACGGCGTCAGGCGGGCTTTCGCCGTGCTTGCTTCCCACTACGTCGTGGATCTGGAGCGAGTCAGCGAGGGGTATTGCCTCCCTGACAAAGATGAAGCTGCCCTGGCTGAAGTCCAGAGGCTCGACGCGGCCGCCACGGGCCCAAGCGCAGTGCTGGCGACCACCTTCGAGGCAGAGATCCTCCCGCCTGCGCCGTAGTCCGAAGCCGGGGTGGATTTTGCCGAAGGCGGGGACGAAGCCGAAGGCGCGGCTCCTTCCCCGGGCGACGCCTAACTCTGCCAGAGCAGTTTCCTTTGAATGCACGTGTGTCTTTTGCGGCCTCTGAGGCCCAAACACTTCATTATCGTAGTATAAAGTCGTGCCCCTTTTCCTTTCATTTTGCGTGTCGGGCCCCGTTCGTCAGTAGTAGGGTGGCTTGCCCAAGTAGGAGTCATTTTTCGTGGTAGGCGACGAGTGAGGTATCCGTAACCCAGAGGCGTAGGAGTCCCTCGGCTCAGTCAGCCTTGCCACTTACATGCACCCGCGTTCGCTTCTTGGGGTCCTGCTACCGACATAGCCAGGGGAACGCGGAAACCTTTTTGGATTGAAAATTTTGACGCAGAGGGGGTTCCCCCCTTTTAGCCCCCGAGGGAGGGTCGGGCTTTGCCGAGGCAAGGCTGACCCTTCCTGGATGATCAAACTTTGCGTGGGAACGAGGTATACGAACAACTTGAAAGCATCTTAAGGGTAGAAGCGACGTAGCTGTTGGATGTTCCAAGCGTTGCTGTAGACCTCGCCTTGACTGTTGGCCAGCTTGTACGTTCCGGGCTTCAGGACTTTGGCGATGACGAGCGGCCCTTCCCAGGGAGGCGTGAGCTTATGCCGCCCTCGGGCGTCTTGTCTTAGCCGAAGCACTAGGTTGCCCATCTGGAGGTCTCGGGACCGAACCCCTCGGGCGTGGTAGCGTCGTAGGGACTGCTGGTACCGCGCCAAGTGTAGTAAGGCCATGTCCCGAGCCTCTTCCAGCTGGTCCAGTGAGTCTTCTCGATTGGCTCGATTGCTTTGGTCGGCATAGGCCCTCGTCCTCGGGGAACCGTATTCTAAGTCTGTGGGCAAGATGGCCTCGGCCCCATAGACTAGAAAGAACGGTGTGAAGCCCATGGCTCGGCTCGGCATTGTCCTCAGACTCCAGACCACCGAGGGGAGCTCCTTCATCCATCGCTTGCCGAACTTGTTGAGGTCGTTGTAGATCCGAGGCTTGAGTCCTTGCAGAATCATGCCGTTGGCACATTCTACCTGCCCATTTGTCATGGGGTGGGCCACGGCGGCCCTGTCCACCCGGATGTGGTGATCCTCGCAGAAGTCCAGGAACTTCCTGCCGGTGAACTGGGTGCCGTTGTCGGTGATGATGGAGTTCGGGACCCCAAAGCGATGGATGATGTTGGTGAAGAACGCCACCGCCTATTCAGACCTGATGCTGTTTAGGGGTCGGACCTCGATCCACTTGGAGAATTTGTCGATGGCGACCAGCAGGTGCGTGTAGCCCCCGGGTGCCTTCTGCAAGGGGCCGACGAGGTCCAGACCCCACATAGCAAACGGCCAGGTGATGGGTATGCTCTGCAGAGCCTGAGCGGGCAGGTGGGTCTGCCTTGCGTAGAACTGACACCCTTGGCAGGTGCGGACAATTCTAGTGGCGTCGGCCACCGCCGTCGGCCAGTAGAAACCTTGTCGGAAGGCGTTTCCAACAAGGGTTCGAGGTGCTGCGTGATGGCCGCAAGCCCCCGAGTGTATCTCTTGTAGGAGCTCCTGACCTTCGGCGATGGAAATACATCGCTGGAGGATGCCCGAGGGGCTGTGGTGGTAGAGCTCCTTCCCATCTCCCAGCAAGACAAAAGACTTGGCGCGCCGCGCCAACCGCCGAGCTTCGGCTTGGTCGAGGGGTAGCTCTCCTCGGTGGAGATATTGCAGGTATGGGGTCTGCCAGTTTTGATTAGGCGTGACCTCGCTCCGCTCCCCCTCGACGCGCAGTGCCTCACCCTCGGGGGCCGAGGGTACCTCGGGCTGAGCCGAGGGTGCCTCGGGTTGAGCCGAGGGTGCCTCGGATCGAGCCGAGGGTACCTCGGACTGAGCCGAGGGTGCTTCAGGCTGGGCCAAGGCCTTCTCGGGCTCGGGCGTGTCGTCGGTCTTAACGGAGGGTTGATGCAGGTCTCGGGAGAATACGTCCGGGGGAACCGTTGTTCGCCCCGATGCTATTTTAGCCAGCTCGTCCGCAGTCTCGTTGTAGCGTCGGGCGATGTGGTTGAGCTCGAGCCCGTAGAACTTGTCTTCCAGGCACCGAACCTCATCGCAATAGGCTTCCATCTTCGGGTCACGACAGTGGGAGTTCTTCATGACTTGGTCGATGACGAGCTGCGAGTCACCGTGAGCGTCGAGGCGTCGGACCCCTAGCTCGATGGCGATTCGCAACCCATTTACCAGAGCCTCGTACTCAGCCACGTTGTTGGACGCCGGGAAGTGGAGGCGTAGCACGTAGCGTAGGTGCTTCCCGAGGGGCGAGATGAAGAGCAGGCCCGCGCCGGCCCCCGTCTTCATCAGCGACCCGTCGAAAAACATGGTCCAGAGCTCCGGTTGGATCGGAGCTGTTGGGAGCTGGGTGTCGACCCATTTAGCCACGAAGTCCGCCAAGACCTGGGACTTGATGGCCTTCCGGGGGGCGAACGAGATTGTCTCGCCCATGATCTCCACCACCCACTTTGCAATTCTACCCGAGGCCTCTCGGGACTGGATGATCTCCCCCAGGGGGAAGGATGACACCACAGTTACCGGATGAGACTTGAAGTAGTGTCGCAACCTCCGCCGCGTCAGGATCACTGCGTATAGCAGCTTCTGAATTTGTGGGTAGCGGATCTTGGTCTCGGATAGTACCTCACTAATGAAGTAGACTGGCCTCTGGACGGGCAATGCATGCCCCTCTTCTTGTCTCTCAACCACAATCGCGGCGCTAACCACCTGAGTGGTAGCGGCGACGTAGATCAAGAGGGCTTCTCCGGCAGCGGGGGGCACTAAGATGGGCGCGTTCGTGAGAAGCGCCTTCAGGTTCCCGAGGGCTTCCTCGGCCTCAGGGGTCCAAGTGAAGCACTCGGCCTTCCTTAAGAGGCGGTACAGAGGCAGGCCTCTTTCACCGAGGCGCGAGATGAAACGGCTCAGAGCCGCGAGGCATCCCATGACCCTCTGTACGCCTTTCAAGTCCTTGATGGGCCCCATGCTGGTGATGGCTGTGATCTTCTTCGGGTTGGCCTCGATGCCACGCTCGGAGACGATGAACCCCAAGAGCATGCCTCGGGGGACCCCGAAGACACACTTTTCGGGATTGAGCTTCACGCCTTTCGCCTTGAGACATCGGAATGTCACTTCAAGGTCGGAAAGGAGGTCAGAGGCTTTCCTCGTCTTGACTATGATGTCATCGACGTAGGCCTCGACCGTTCGGCCAATGTGTTCGCCGAACACATGGTTCATGCACCGTTGGTACGTTGCACCCGCATTCCTCAAGCCGAACGGCATGGTAACATAGCAGTACATGCCGAAGGGTGTGATGAAAGAGGTCGCGAGCTGGTCGGACTCTTTCATCCTGATCTGATGATACCCTGAGTAGGCATCGAGGAAAGACAGAGTTTCGCACCCAGCAGTGGAATCCACGATTTGATCGATGCGAGGCAGAGGGTAGGGAACTTTCGGACATGCTTTGTTTAGACCAGTGTAGTCTACACACATCCGCCATTTCCCCCTTTCTTTCTCACAAGCACAGGGTTGGCAAGCCATTCGGGATGCAATACCTCTTTGATGAACCCTGCCGCCATTAGCTTGTGGATCTCCTCGCCTATGGCTCTGCGCTTTTCTTCATCGAATCGGCGCAGAGGCTGCTTCACGGGTCGGGCTCTAGCTCGGATATCCAACGAGTGCTCGGCGACTTCCCTCGGTATGTCGGGCATGTCCGAGGGACTCCACGCGAAAACGTCGGCGTTTGCGCGGAGAAAGTCGACGAGCACTGCTTCCTATTTGGGGTCGAGCTTGGAGCCGATCCAGATCTGCTTGGAGGCGTCGTTGCAGGGGTCGAGAGGGACGGACTTAACCGTCTCCGCTGGCTCGAAGTTGCTGGCATGGCACTTCACGTCTGGCGCCTCCCTAGAGAGGTTCTCCAGGTCGGCGATGAGGGCCTCGGCGTACTCCACGCACTCCACGTCGCATTCGTACGCGTGTCGGTACGTGGGCCTGACGGTGATGACCCCATTGGGGCCCGGCATCTTGAGCTTGAGGTAGGTGTAGTTGGGGATGGCCATGAACTTGGCGTAGCATGGCCTCCCCAGCACTGCGTGGTAGGTTCCTCAAAACCCGACCACTTCAAACGTGAGGGTCTCCCTTCGAAAGTTGGAGGGCATCCCAAAGCAGACGGGTGGATCGAGTTGTCCGAGGGGTTGGACGCGCTTCCTGGGGATGATCCCGTGGAAAGGCGCAGCGCCCGCCCGGACCGAGGACAGATCGATCCGCAGGAGCCCGAGGGTCTCGGCGTAGATGATGTTGAGGCTGCTGCCTCCGTCCATGAGGACCTTGGTGAGACTGACGTTGCCGATGATGGGGTCGACAACGAGCGGGTATTTCCCAGGCTTGGCACATGGTCGGGATGGTCGGCTTGGTCGAAAATGATGGGCTTGTCGGACCAATCTAGGTAGACCGGTGCCGCCACCTTTACCGAGTAGACCTCCTGATGTTCTCGCTTGCGGTGCCAAGCCGAGGTGTTTGCCACTTGCCCACCGTAGATCATGAAGCAGTCGTGGACCTCGGGGAACTCTCCTGCCTTGTGATCTTCCTTCTTAGCATCGTCGACAGCCCTGCCACCCTCCGCGGGTGGCCCAGCCTTGTGAAAGTGGCGTCGAAGCATGGCACACTCCTCAAGGGTGTGCTTGACGGGCCCCTGATGATAGGGGCACGACTCCTTGAGCATCTTGTCGAAAAGGTTGGCACCTCCGGGAGGTTTCCGAGGGTTCTTGTACTCGGCGGCGGCGACAAGGTCCGCGTCGGCGGCGTCGCGTTTCGCTTGCGACTTCTTGCCTTTCTTCTTGGTGCCGCGCTGAGTTGACGCCTCGGGAACATCTTCCGGTGGGCGGCCCTGGGGCTGCTTGTCCTTCCGGAAGATGGCCTCAACCGCCTCCTAGCCAGAGGCGAACTTGGTGGCGATGTCCATCAGCTCGCTCGCCCTGGTGGGGGTCTTGCGACCCAGCTTGCTCACCAGGTCGCGGCAGGTGGTGCCGGCAAGGAACGTGTCGATGACATCTGAATCGGTGACGTTGGGCAGCTCGGTGCGCTGCTTCGAGAATCGCCGGATATAGTCCTGGAGAGACTCTCCCGGCTGCTGGCGGCAGCTTCAGAGATCCCAGGAGTTTCCAAGGCACACGTACGTGCCTTGGAAATTGCCGGCGAAGGCTTGGACCAGGTCGTCCCAGTTGGAGATCTGCCCCGGAGGCAGGTGCTCCAGCCAGGCTCGAGCGGTGTCGGAGAGGAACAGGGGGAGGTTGCGGATGATGAGATTATCATCGTCTGTTCCACCCAGTTGGCAGGCCAGCCGATAGTCCGCGAGCCACAGTTCCGGTATCGTCTCCCCCGAGTACTTTGTGATAGTAGTCGGGGTTCGGAACCGGGTCGGGAACGGCGCCCGTCGTATGGCGCGGCTGAAAGCCTGCGGACCGGGTGGTTCGGGCGAAGGACTCCGATCCTCCCCGCTGTCGTAACGTCCCCCACGCCTGAGGTGGTAGCCTCGGCGCACCCTCTCGTTGAGGTGGGTCCAACGGCTGTGGTGATGGTGCTCGTTGCCGAGGCGACCCAGGGTCGCAGGCGCTGTGTTGCGCGTGCGCCCGGTGTGGACCGAGGCTTCCCGCATGAATCGGGAAGTTGCGGCGCGATGTTCTGAGGGGTACCCCTGCCTTAGGGAGGCGGAGCTTTCGGCCCGTCGGACCGCGGCGTCCTCCAGGAGATTCTTGAGCTCTCCCTGGATACGCCGCCCTTCAGTGGTTGATGGCTCCAGCATCGCGTGGAGAAGTATTGCCGCCGCAGCCAGGTTTTGGCCGACTCCACTGGAAACCAGTGGCGGCCTTACCCTGACGTCGTCGACGATGCAGTGCTGGATGCCCTGGGCGATATGACGCGCTTCTCCGGCCGGAGGCTGGCCTGCCCATTCCTGCCCGATGTCCCGGTGGATCGGCTCAAGCGTTCCTGCTCCCTCGTCGAGCCAGGCCTGCATCTCGCGGATTTGCTCGAGCTGTGGGTCATGACCCCCTGCCGGAACGGGGACCACAGCTAGCTCTCGAAGGATGTCAACGCGAGGCACGGGCCTAGGGGGATCACCGTTCTCTAGTATACCGAGATGGTTGCCTTCGCCGGGACCCCCTAGATCGACGTGGAAACATTCGCGACTTGGACCGCAGTCCTCGTCGCCGAGGCTGCGGCTACCGTCGGAACAGTCGGAAAGGCAGTAGTCGCATGCGGTCATGAAGTCCCGCACGACACTGGGGTTACCAAGTCCGGAGAAATCCCAAAAGAAGTCGGGCTCGCCATCTTCCTCGGACCCCGAGGGCCCGTAGGTCGAGACGGCCGTCAGCCGGTCCCAGGGTGACCGCACACGATACCCCAGAGGGTTTGGACTCGCCTCTATGAGAGTGTCCACTGAAGCGGAGTTGCTTGGCGGGTCGAGGCCGAATCCAAAAGGCGCGAGATGGGAATCGGTCGGTACCTTTTGGTCGACGGGCGGTGACGAAGTCACGTCAGGGACTAACTGCACCGTCGTCTCAGGTACGAGGGTGACGCCCAGCAAGTCCTTCGCGAGCGTGCTGGCGTCGTCCGTTTGCTTGAGGTTGGTGTGTTGCGGGGAGACGGCGCTCGTCTTCGTCTCAGACGCGAGGCCGATGCCCGACGCGCTCTCCGTTGGGGCACCGACGCCGTCGACTCGCTCGACAGCCAACGAGGTGCCGCCTCCTGCTTGGCCTTGGTTGCCCCGCCTCCTCCTCCGTCGACGGGGGAGGGGACGGGACAAGCCCGAACGTCGTCCTTCCACCACGTGGGGAAGGCGTCGTCGATTTCCCCACCGGCGGGCGGGTTGTCGACCGCCATTATCGCTGTCGCGCGGCAGGGGAAGGAGTATCATGTCGTAGCTGCCATCGCGGGACATGAACTCAAGATTCCCGAAACAGAGCACCGTCCCGGGCTGGAGAGGTTGCTAGAGACTGCCCATCTGGAGCTTGACGGGATGCTGTTTGTCAACACGCAGCAGGCCCCTACCTGGCGCGCCAACTGTCGGCGTTTCGAAACCCGGGGGGTCCCTGGACCGACGAGTGAATTGTGGCCGCGTGCCCCAGCCCAGATGGGTCGGCGCGAGGTGGAACGCGAAGGGGGGAAAAAGCAGCCGGAGGGAGACAGGCGTGGGAGGTGGAACCCGCGGCCTTCGTGTTAGACCCGCGCCCAGGTCGGGTGCGCTTGCAGTAGGGGGTTACAAGCGTCCACACGGGAGGGAGCGAGCGGCCTTGCGCGAGCGCCGTCCCGTCCTTCCCCGCGCGGCCAACCCTCTGTAAGAGGGCCCTGGTCCTCCCTTTTATAGGCGTAAGGAGAGGATCCAAGTGTACAATGGGGGGTGTAGCAGTGTGCTAACGTGTCTAGCGGAGGAGAGCTAGCGCCCTAAGTACATGCCATCGTGGCAGCCAGAGAGGTTTTGGCACCCCGTTCGTGTGGTGTCGTGGCCGTCGGAGGAGCGCTGGAGCCTGGCGGAAGGACAACTGTCGGGGCTGTCGAGTCCTTGCTGACGTCCTCTTGCTTCCGTAAGGGGGCTGAGAGCCGCCGTCATCATGGAGCATGTGGGGCGCCATCATTACTCGTATAGTAGAGCGAGCCAGATGGGACACCGGTCTTGTTCCCCGTAGCCTGAGTCAGCTCGGGGTAGGGTAATGATGGCGCTTCCTGTTGACGTGATCGGTCCGTGCCCTAGGTTGGGCGAGGTGGAGGCTCCTCCGAGGTCGAGGTCGAGTCTGTCTTCCATGGTCGAGGTCGAGTCCGAACCCCCGGGTCGGACAAGGCGGAGACCGTCGGCTGAGGCCAGGGCTGAGTCCGAGCCCTTGGGTCGGGCGAGGCGAAGTTCGTCGTCCTTCGGGGCTGAGCCCGAGTCTGAGCCCTAGGGTCGGGCGAAGCGGAGTTCGTCGTCTTTCGGGGCTGAGCCTGAGTCTGAGCCCTGGGGTCGGGCGAAGCGGAGTTCATCGTCTTCCGGGGCTGAGCCCGAGTCCGAGCCCTGGGGTCGGACGGAGCGGAGTTCGTCATCTTCCGGGGCTGAGCCCGAGTCCAAGCCCTGGGGTCGGGCGAAGCGGAGTCTGTCGTCTTCCGGGGCTGAGCCCGAGTCCGAGCCCTGGGGTCGGGCGAAGCGGAGTCCATCGTCTTCCGGGGCTGAGCCCGAGTCCGAGCCCTGGGGTCGGGCGAAGCGGAGTTCGTCGTCTTCTGGGGCTGAGCCCGAGTCCGAGCCCTAGGGTCGGGCGAAGCGGAGTTTCCTATGACGCTTGAGGCCGGACTTGGCTGCTGTCAGCCTCACTCTGTTGAGTGGCTCAGCAGTCGGAGCGGCGTAGGCGGCGCTGTCCTCTTGTTAGACCGGTCAGTGGAGCGGCGAAGTGACTGCGGTCACTTCGGCTCTGTCGACTGGAGGGCGTGCGTCAGGATAAAGGTGTCAGGACACCTTTGCATTAAATGCCCCTACGATTTGGTCGGTTGGCGTGGCGATTTGGCCAAGGTTTCTTCTTGGTGAAGACTGGGCCTCGGGCGAGCCGAAGGTGTGTCCGTCGCTGGAGGGGGTCCTCGGGCGAGACGTAGATCCTCCGGGGTCGGCTGCCCTTGCCCGAGGCTGGGCTCGGGCGAGGCGTGATCGCGTCCCTCGAATGGACCGATCCTTGACCTAATCGCACCCATCAGGCCTTTGCAGCTTTGTGCTGATGGGGGTTACCAGCTGAGATTTAGGAGTCTTGAGGGTACCCCTGATTATGGTCCCCAACAATTAGTAAGCAAAAAGGCCTTACCAAATGATTTAAGATCAGAAATATCAGTCATACATTGCTCAACCAGATGTTAGCACATTGCTCTCTTTGTCGCTGGATGACATGAAGCAAACTATGAGATAAAAGGACATATAACTGCTAGCAACACGAAGTTGCGAGTATGCCAAGAGGTTATTCTGAGAATTTTTTCACTATGTTGGTGTGAAAACCATAGTGTGTTCCCGTCGAACCACTTTACTCGTTCTATCTAGGACCTCTATGCTTGTGTCGCATACATCTCCCAGAATTGTAGATACTTATAGTCACTGAATTGACTCGGGACAGTCCTTTGAAAAGTTTGGTATACACTGTAAGCTAAATGGTAAAGGTCGGTACTGAATGGACACATACTTGGGGTTTATGTAGCCGAACTACACTGAATTCCACCCTTTGGCATGCTTACCATTATCTACCTCCGATCTACCAGAAGTGAGAAGAGTAGACAAATAACTATGAAATCCCACATCACAACAAAGCTTGAAGCTAAATTAGACATTAACATGTCCTTGGTCCTCGGAGCCAGAAGAGTCATATGTCTTGACCACTAGACTACTAGTGATGATAATTTGTGATAGAAATATAAAGATCTTGTAGAGACCGGTTGTATCTTCTCTACTCCTGATGATTTCTTTGTATGAGAGCAGTACTATCTGTTATTGAAGACGGATCCTAGGCGGATGTGTAATACCCACTTTGTAATTGGTTAGAAATAATATCAATGGAGAAGTAATTTCACTTTATGTGAGTTGACCTTATGCATCATCACATGTGAACACCCTATGTAAAAAGAAAAAACAAATAATTAATACCATAAAAGCCACAAAAATATGCATCATGCTGGAATTTTATTTTGTGTGCATTTTGTGACAATATAGAATAATGTGAAATATACCCAAGTCCAAAGTAGAATTTAAGAATCAAAGGGAAATTCAAGAATTTAAAATAAGAGGAAGAAAGAGAGAAATGATATAAGAATATAAATGATATATAAATATATCTCTAAATTTGAAACTTCTTTATGGCGCCATGTAATCTAAGTATAAATCTGTCACAAGTTTGAATTTAAATTAGGATTTAAATTTGAATTGGTAAAATAGTGGGGAAAATAGAAAATAAAACATAAAAGAAAAAGGGAAAACGCTTGTACTGGGCCGCCAACCTTGAATTCGGCCCAATCTCCCTTTGATACCGCGCGGCCCACGTCGCTCCGTTCACCGCGCGCACACCCTGGGGTTTCTCTGCTGCTGACAAGTGGGTCCTGGAAACCTGGCGTCCCCGCGTGCGCCGACAGCAAGGGCCCACGGGCCAGCCCCTCGTGCTCTCGCGCGCGCTCACGGGTTCTACTCTGGCACTGCCGTGTGGGGTCCCCGCGCCAGGGATTACGAGCGAGGCCAGGTGCTTCTTCCCCACGGAGATCGCGCGCGCAGCGGAATACCGAGATTCCTGGGTGCTATGGGGGGCGGCCAGATTCTCCGAACGGCGTGGCGTTTGACCCGGCGCTATCCCTCCGTGCTCTCCATTTATAGTGTCGCCCGTCCTTCTCGCGAAGCCAAACACTGAGCTCACCTCCGCCGCCGCGTGCGTTTGTGGGCGAATCCGCGATTCGCGGTCGTTGGCAACCCTCAAGGCAAGGTCGGGGCTTCACGTGATCAAGCGGAGGCGTTTCGTGGTGGAGGAGGTGTGTGGGAGCTCTCTGCGGCGCTGCGATTTCTCGCCGTCGACCCGCGCTCCGCCGCAGATCCGCCCGTACCGTGGCCAGTGGACACCGCCTACTTCAACGCCGGTATAATGTACCTCAATCAGTTCGCTATGTACTCCTGTTCACGTAGCACTAGTCGGGGTAGGAAATGGACCTCCGTAGCGCCGGTTGGCCGGTCTCCGACGAGCGCGCCGTCGTGCAGGGTGTCTTCGTCGTCGGCAGGGATGGAGGTTGGCCGGATGCGTCTGCGCGGTTCAATCTAAATTGAGCGATTGAGATTAGATCACATCTTACCCCTTTGCTGCGTTGATCCGAGCCGTTGATCCCTTATTGTGCGCATTAGATTAGATCGGGTCTCATTAAATCGTGGCCGTGGATCTCGGATCCGGCGGCTAGTATCGCGTACCGCTTCAGTTAAGTTAGATTTAATCTGTGCCCTAGAATTCTAATCGAACGGCCCACGTTAGTCCATACCCCTTCGCGGGTCAGTTTTATTAAAGAACCCCTGAGATTCCAGAGAATCAACCCGCCATCCACGGGAGCTGTGCTCTGTGTCTGCAGATTTTTACCCTGAGCCCCCTGTGCTTTCAAGGAAATGAGGCCCAGTCCAGAGATCTTTTAAATTAAATAAATGAAATAGAAAATAGATTTTTAATACAAAAATATATGCTAGAACTTCAATAATTCATAGAAAATTCATACCAACTCCAAATCACTCCATTCCAGTTCCTGAAATTTTGTAATTGTATTATCTATCATTTAGTGCCTCTGTTTGGTCATGAAAACAGTAAGAAATTTAATTCCTCACTTAATCTATTTTAAACACATAAACCTTTAAAAATCCATAACTTAAAATCTATAACTCCAAAAATTATGATTTCTGTTCCTAGGATTTTATTTTAATGTGTAGAATATTTCTGAGTATTTTGTTTACATGTTTGGTGTAATGTTAAATTCTCTATATGCATTGTGTTTGTTTGTATTGTGGCGAGTAGAAGAACCCGTTGCTGAGGATCCTGGTGAGCAGCAGGTTGAAGTAGCTGAGCAGGAGCTCATTGAAGGCAAGTTGTGCCCTTGACCACTTTTTACCCAATAATGTTCTTTAATATCATTTACTCATGCATAGGTTAATTTTGATGGGACCCAATAGGTCACCCTAGATTATTTATCTCATTACCTTGTTTACCCCTGAATCACTTGGGTAGTTTGCTATTGCTTTACATGGTTTTGGGATAATCATTTATTATATCTATGTTCCAATTATTCTTGTTATTCTATTTATGTTCATGTCAAGTTTATTAATGTTAATTGGAACATAGAGCTTAACTTGAGAAACACGTGCCACCACAAGGGTTTAATGGGACGCCCTTGGCTGATTAACTAGGAAAGCTAGTGGAGGTCTACCTTACCCGAAAGGGGCAAGGGCAGTAGGGGAGTGGTCAGTGTAGGGAGGTCCTTGGTTGATTTTGCTACGATGGCAGTCAGGCAAGAACCCTGCATTGGAGCTTCCTATAAACTGTAGCGGGTTTTCTGAAGCTAGTGGAACTTTGTAAAGGCCTCGTAGTGTTACCCTGCCTCGCCTCCTCGGTAGAGGTGTATGGGAAGTCGCGATCCCTTGGCAGATGGGTAACATGACTTGTGGGTAAAGGGTACAACCTCTGCAGAGTGTAAAACTGGTATACTAGCCGTGCTCGCAGTCATGAGCAGCTCAGGACTCTCTGATGTTTAAATTATGGAACTTAAATTCAATTTTGTCATTTGCATTGCATGGGTTTCTTATTAATTTTGTTCTATTACTTTACTTATGGTTTGGTATTTACTTACACTTAGTAACTGCTAATAAAATTTTGACCAACTACTTAAAAGCAATGCTCAGCTTTAACCCCTGTCATTGATTAGCCTTACACATCACATGAACTCACACCTTTGTGAGTTTATGTCCACTGGATTCCCCACAACTTGTTGAGCTATGATCATGTGTGAGCTCACCCTTGCTGTCTCACACCCCCCCCACAGGAGAAGAGCAAGTAGTTCAGGAGGAGCCGCAAGGCGAGGAGTATGATCTGATCTAGGTGGCGTTTCTCAGTTGACATTGGCGCCAACGATCCTTTGTTCGTTTTATAGTTATTCTTTTATTTTGTAATAAGTCTTCCGCTATGTAATAAGTACTCTGATGTTTTATGACATTTATCTCTATACACTCTGTTATTATATATGTTGTCTTCTTGGCGCATGTATGAGATGCACCTGGCTTTGTTCCTTAAAGTCGGGTGTGACAGAAGTGGTATCAGAGGAAATGTTGACTGTAGGACGAGACCTAGATAGAAATGGACAAACCTTTCCTACTTACCTTACTCTGACTCATTCTATACTTATCTCATCTTGATCTTGTCTCACCTTCTGCTACTCTACTCTAGTTAATCTTATCTTTTCTACTCTAAGACAAGATGGATTTCACACCTTGGAATCCTACCACTATGATTTTTTTTAGAGATAGGGAACCCAAGACAAAATTTAAAACTATTTTTTTTAAAAAAAATTGTTTGATTGTGCTGATGCTAAATGCCTGATTTGCTTCTTTGATTGATTGAATTATTATTAGATGGACATCTTAGTATGTACCACCATAAGGTAATAAATTAGCTATGGTAGGTAAAATATTAATCTGCTTAGCTAAAAAGTCCCCCAAAGTAACATGATTTGTAAATACCTGCCTTGTCTATTATTTTCTTACCATATGTATCTAACTCAGATGGTCAATACCAGGCGGGGTGGTGGAATTGATTTGCCTCCTAATCGGCACACTCGGAGGATATATAGACAACCCCAGCCACAACCTGCAGAGATGAATCCTCCTAATCCTCCACCAGGCGGAGTTGACCCACTGGTTGCTGCTCAAATGGCGGTGATGCAGCAAATGGCGGACACTATGGCTGATATGCGTGCCCAGATGCAGCAAGAACGCCAGGAGATGCGTCAGGAAAGAGAAGATATACGACAGGAGTTGCGCCAGGAGCGAGAGGAGATACGCCAGGAAAGGAGGGCACAACAACAGCAGCTGCAAAAGCAAATGCAACAACAACAACAACAGCAACAAGTACCACTGCCTCCACCTCCACCACCAGTTCACCCCGAGATAAGCATAGGGAGTTCATGAGTCATAAGCCACCTACATTCGCTAGCTCACCTGATCCACTGGACGCGGATGATTGGCTGAAGTCTATTGAGAAGATGTTGAATATTGCACAATGCACTGACCGGGAGAAGGTTTTATATGCTTCTGGACGTCTGACAGGTCCTGCTGCTGACTGGTGGGATTCATATACTGCTGCCCACGATGCTGCTGATACTATCACTTGGGCAGAGTTCAGTACACAGTTCCGGAATTATCATATACCTGCTGGATTAATGAAGATCAAGAAGAAGGAATTTCTGTCACTGAAGCAAGGAAGTATGTCAGTCAGCGAGTACCGTGACAAGTTCATCCAGTTATCCAGATATGCCCCTGACGAAGTTGCTGAAGATGAGAGGAAGCAAGAGCATTTTATTGAAGGACTTAATGGACCACTGCAGTATGCTCTAGTGGCACACACATTTCCATCATTTCAGAGGCTACTTGATAAGGCCCTGGCTATTGAACACAAGCGTGTTCAGCTGGGAGATTTGAAGAGAAAGGCTATATCTCAAGGACAAGGAAGCGGCAGTGTTCGTCCTCGCTACAGTTCACCTCAGGGTACACCAGTTCGCACTGGCGGAGGCCAGCGCCCAGTTTAGCAATCACCACTGAGGACTCCACCTCCTCGACAGGCTACCCCTACTGGCACCCCGACGAAGTTTTCAGGACAGAGTCCAGGCACTACTTGTTTCAAGTGTGGGAAGACTGGTCATTATGCAAATGTCTGCCCACAGAGGATTGCTACTACTCCAGTTCAGAACAGGCAGCAAACTCCAGGATCTGGGCAAGGGATATTCTATTGCCAAGGTTAATCAAGTCAGCGTTGATGCTACTCCGGATGGTGGGGACATCGTACTTGGTATGTTTTATGTTAATGCAATTCCTGCAACCATATTATTTGATTCTGGTGCTACACATTCATTCATGTCTGCTAGATATGCCAACACAAATGAAATGCCACTGCTAAATATGAGAAAACCCATGATAGTAATTACACCTAAAGGGCCTATTGAGGCGAATCAAATGACACGTAGATTGACATTGACCATCATGGGTAGAGAATTTGGAGCTACTGCTATAATATTAGAGTCAAGCAGTATAGATCTGATCCTTGGTATGTCATGGCTAAGAAAGGCAAAGGCCGTTATAGCATGTGGTAGAGGTACCATAGAACTCACTACCACTAAAGGAGAAAGATTTCAAGTTAATATCGCAGTAACCTCCTCATTCATGCGTGCAATGTTCTTTATACCTGAGGAGTTTGTTGGTGACAACATCCGGGTGGTTAGAGATTTTCCGGATGTCTTTACAGAGGAGTTACCAGGGATGCCACCTGATAGAGAAGTTGAGTTTGTTATTGATCTCTTACCTGGAACCGCCCCTATTTCTAAACGGCCATATAGGATGTCTGTAGAGGAGTTGAAGGAACTTAAGAAGCAGTTAACTGAGTTACAAGAGGCTGGGTACATTCGTCTGAGTTCCTCACCTTGGGGAGCGCCGATTTTGTTTGTACAGAAGAAGGATGGATCGCAGCGGATGTGTGTGGATTATAGATCTCTTAATGATGTTACGGTGAAGAACAAGTATCCGTTGCCCCGTATTGAGGATTTATTTAATCAGATGAGAGGTGCTAGAGTATTCTCGAAGATTGATCTCCGATCCGGTTACCATCAGATGAGGATTAGACCATCGGATATTCCTAAGACAGCATTCTCGACTCGATATGGATTATATGAGTTCACTGTTATGTCGTTTGGATTAACCAATGCACCAGCTTATTTTATGAACTTGATGAATAAGGTGTTTATGGAGTACTTGGACAGATTCGTAGTGGTATTCATCGACGACATTCTTATTTATTCCCAGAGTGATAGCGATCATGAGGAACATCTGAGGTTGGTGCTATAGAAGCTACGAGATAACCAGCTATATGCCAAGTTCAGCAAGTGCGAGTTTTGGATTGGCGAGGTGCCATTTCTTGGTCATATTATTTCTAATGGAGGAATTTCAGTGGATCCTGCTAAGGTTAAGGAGATCATGGAGTGGAGAGTACCCACTACAGTTACTGAGATTCGGAGTTTCTTGGGATTAGTAGGCTACTATCGTAGATTTATTGAAGGATTTTCTAAGATTGCCAAACCTATGACTTCGCTTTTGGAGAAAGGAAAAGAATTTAAGTGGGACGATAAGTGCCAGGATAGTTTTGATCAATTGAAGAAAAGATTGATGTCGCCACCAGTATTGGTTATGCCAGACCTACAGAAAGGATTTGATATCTATTGTGATGCATGTGGCCAAGGCTTAGGATGTGTGCTCATGCAAGAAGGACATATGATCGCCTATGCTTCTCGTCAGTTGCGGAAACATGAATTGAACTACCCCACTCATGACTTGGAATTGGCAGCCGTTGTGCATGCGCTTAAGATTTGGAGACATTACATTATGGGAACCAAGTGCCAAGTATACACGGATCATAAGAGTCTGAAGTATATATTCACTCAGAAGGATCTCAACCTTAGGCAACGCCGTTGGTTGGAGCTTATTAAGGATTATGATTTGGAGATTCACTATCACCCGGGCAAGGCAAATTTGGTTGCAGATGCCTTGAGTCGCAAGGAGCATGTTCATTCAGCTATTGTTGCCCAGCTACCCGATGAGATTGTTGAGGATTTCAGGAGACTTAACCTGGGGATAGTTGCTCATACTGAAGGAGTCACTATTGATGTGGAACCTACTTTGGAGCAAGAAATCCGCAAAGGTCAACTTGATGATGCTAAAATAAAAGAGATTAAGGATCTGATTACTGAAGGTCGAGGTCCGGAATTCACAGAAGATGAGCAAGGCACTATATGGTTCAAGGCCAGGATGTGTGTCCCTGATATTGGAAGCCTTCGAGAGACTATTTTAAAGGAGGCCCATGATTCGGATTATTCTATTCATCCTGGTAGTACTAAGATGTATCAGGATTTAAAGCGGAAGTATTGGTGGTATGGATTGAAGAGAGATGTGGCTGCACATGTGGCTATGTGCGATGTATGTCAAAGAGTTAAGGCTGAACACCAGAGGCCAGCTGGACTACTGCACCTGTGGGGGATAGATGTCCCCCGGGTCCACTAAAGGAGTAAAAGACCTCACGAAAGGCCCAAGGGCCCAATAAATCGTAAGGTCATTCTTTCGTGGGTCTGGGGAGAAACAACCAACAAAGCAGAGCGACGTGAGACCAGATTGGTGCAAACCCGGACGGCCCACAACGTCGAGCGAGTAAATCGCAACAGAGACCCGACTTTCCCGCGCTAAAGCCCCCATGCAATGGAGCCATGCGAGGATAAGTCGGCGAGGGTTACGTAGGGATAAACTCAAGAGGTTCACTACCTTTTAGCTACTTGTTGTTATCATATCCACGTGTACTGCCCCACGGTCGAGTATATAAGGCCTAGGGGGCACCCCTTCAGAACAATCGACCCTTTACTTAGCCACCCACATCAACTCTCTGTATTCTCAATCTAGAGAGCTCTCTTGTAACCACATTCACCAAGCAAACTCACCAGGACGTAGGGTGTTACGCATCTCCAAGCGGCCTGAACCTGTAAACCTTGTCCACCGTTCCTCGTGCGATCTGCACGAACCATTTTGCTACAGTTGTTGACACCGTCCTACTCCTAAAACACCTTGAGGGACAACCCCGGGTGTGCGGTCGGACCCAAAACACCGACAGCACCCACTAAAGATACCCGAGTGGAAGTGGGAAGAGATTGGTATGGATTTCGTTACTGGATTGCCTCGCACCCAGAAAGGAATTGATGCTATATGGGTGATTGTGGATAGATTGACTAAAGTGGCTCACTTTATTCCTGTGAAGACTACATATAAAGGTTCTCAGCTATCAGAGTTATATATGACTCGGATTGTGTGTTTACATGGAGTACCAAAGAAGATCGTGTCTGATCGAGGTTCACAGTTTACCTCAAGATTTTGGAGAAGCTTTCATGAGAATATGAGTACAAAATTGAATTTTAGTACGGCTTATCACCCTCAGACTGATGGACAGACTGAAAGGACTAATCAGGTACTGGAAGATATGTTGAGAGCATGTGCCCTTCAGCATGGAGGAAGTTGGGATAAAAGTCTACCATATGCTGAGTTCTCATATAACAATAGTTATCAGGCCAGTCTGAAGATGTCACCTTTTGAAGCTCTATATGGGAGGAAGTGCAGGACTCCTTTGTATTGGGATCAGACTGGAGAAAGACAATTCTTTGGGCCTGAATTGATTCAAGAAGCAGAAGAACAAGTCCGTATAATTCGAGAGAATTTGAGGGTGGCTCAAACCAGGCAAAAGAGCTATGCTGACAATAGAAGAAGACCACTGGAATTTGAGGAAGGAGATTATGTGTATCTCAAGGTGTCACCACTTCGTGGAATGAGGAGATTCAAAGTTAAGGGCAAATTGTCCCCTCGCTATATTGGACCATTCTTGATCTTTAGGCGAGTTGGGGAGATGGCATACCAACTCGAGTTACCTGCTACCCTATCGGATGTGCATAATGTGTTCCACGTATCTCAACTTAAGAAGTGTCTCTGTGTCCCTGAGGAACAGTTACCAATGGAAGAGCTTAGTGTTCAGGGTGATTTGACTTAGAGCAACTCCAGTAGTTCTCTAAAAGACTTCCTAAATTAATAATTTAGGTAGTTAACATAAAAACTATTCTCCAACAGTTCTCTAAATGAACTTTCTAAATTTAACAACTTGTCATCTAACCTCATTTTCTCTCTACATTTGGCAACCATTTAACAACTCCCTAAACAAAAATGTTGACTGCATTATATAGTTTTTGTGACTTATTTTTTATGTGGATAAATACAAAACAATATTACAACCTATATTTAAAGAACTATTGGAGAACTCACATTTTTTAACTCCAAAAGCCATTTAGCAACTTCTTAAATCTGTGATTTAGAGAGCTAAAATTTACATAACTATTGGAGTTGCTCTTACACGGAGTACCCGATCAAGATTTTGGATACTTTGACTCGAGTTACGAGAAATAAGGTGATAAAGATGTGCAAAGTGCAATGGAGTCACCACGGTGAAGATGAAGCAACTTGGGAAAGAGAAGAAGAGCTTCGCATAGATTTTCCCCATCTTTTCCCTAGATCTTCCTAAATCTCGAGGACGAGATTATTTTTAAGGGGGTAGGATTTGTAATACCCACTTTGTAATTGGTTAGAAATAATATCAATGGAGAAGTAATTTCACTTTATGTGAGTTGACCTTATGCATCATCACATGTGAACACCCTATGTAAAAAGAAAAAACAAATAATTAATACCATAAAAGCCACAAAAATATGCATCATGCTGGAATTTTATTTTGTGTGCATTTTGTGACAATATAGAATAATGTGAAATATACCCAAGTCCAAAGTAGAATTTAAGAATCAAAGGGAAATTCAAGAATTTAAAATAAGAGGAAGAAAGAGAGAAATGATATAAGAATATAAATGATATATAAATATATCTCCAAATTTGAAACCTCTTTATGGCGCCATGTAATCTAAGTATAAATCTGTCACAAGTTTGAATTTAAATTAGGATTTAAATTTGAATTGGTAAAATAGTGGGGAAAATAGAAAATAAAACATAAAAGAAAAAGGGAAAACACTTGTACTGGGCCGCCAACCTTGAATTCGGCCCAATCTCCCTTTGATACCGCGCGGCCCACGTCGCTCCGTTCACCGCGCGCACACCCTGGGGTTTCTCTGCTGCTGACAAGTGGGTCCCGGAAACCTGGCGTCCCCGCGTGCGCCGACAGCAAGGGCCCACGGGCCAGCCCCTCGTGCTCTCGCGCGCGCTCACGGGTTCTACTCTGGCACTGCCGTGTGGGGTCCCCGCGCCAGGGACTGCGAGCGAGGCCAGGTGCTTCTTCCCCGCAAAGATCGCGCGCGCAGTGGAATACCGAGATTCCTGGGTGCTATAAGGGGGGGCGGCCAGATTCTCCGAACGGCGTGGCGTTTGACCCGGCGCTATCCCTCCGTGCTCTCCATTTATAGTGTCGCACGTCCTTCTCGCGAAGCCAAACACTGAGCTCACCTCCGCCGCCGCGTGCGTTTGTGGGCGAATCCGCGATTCGCGGTCGTTGGCAACCCTCAAGGCAAGGTCGGGGCTTCACGTGATCAAACGGAGGCGTTTCGTGGTGGAGGAGGTGTGTGGGAGCTCTCTGCGGCGCTGCGATTTCTCGCCGTCGACCCGCGCTCCGCCGCAGATCCGCCCGTACCGTGGCCAGTGGACACCGCCTACTTCAACGCCGGTATAATGTACCTCAATCAGTTCGCTATGTACTCCTGTTCGCGTAGCACTAGTCGGGGTAGGAAATGGACCTCCGTAGCGCCGGTTGGCCGGTCTCCGGCGATCGCGCCGTCGTGCGGGGTGTCTTCGTCGTCGGCAGGGATGGAGGTTGGCCGGATGCGTCTGCGCGGTTCAATCTAAATTGAGCGGTTGAGATTAGATCACATCTTACCTCTTCGCTGCGTTGATCCGAGCCGTTGATCCCGTATTGTGCGCATCAGATTAGATCGGGTCTCATTAAACCGTGGCCGTGGATCTCAGATCCGGCGGCTAGTATCACGTACCGCTTCAGTTAAGTTAGATCTAATCTGCGCCCTAGAATTCTAATCGAACGGCCCACGTTAGTCCATACCCCTTCGCGGGTCAGTTTTATTAAAGAACCCCTGAGATTCCAGAGAATCAACCCGCCATCCACGGGAGCTGTGCTCTGTGTCTGCAGATTTTTACCCTGAGCCCCCTGTGCTTTCAAGGAAATGAGGCCCAGTCCAGAGATCTTTTAAATTAAATAAATGAAATAGAAAATAGATTTTTAATAGGTTTTTAATACAAAAATATATGCTAGAACTTCAATAATTTATAGAAAATTCATACCAACTCCAAATCACTCCATTCCAGTTCCTGAAATTTTGTAATTGTATTATCTATCATTTAGTGCCTCTGTTTGGTCATGAAAACAGTAAGAAATTTAATTCCTCACTTAATCTATTTTAAACACATAAACCTTTAAAAATCCATAACTTAAAATCTATAACTCCAAAAATTATGATTTCTGTTCCTAGGATTTTATTTTAATGTGTAGAATATTTCTGAGTATTTTGTTTACATGTTTGGTGTAATGTTAAATTCTCTATATGCATTGTGTTTGTTTGTATTGTGGCGAGTAGAAGAACCTGTTGCTGAGGATCCTGGTGAGCAGCAGGTTGAAGTAGCTGAGCAGGAGCTCATTGAAGGCAAGTTGTGCCCTTGACCACTTTTTACCCAATAATGTTCTTTAATATCATTTACTCATGCATAGGTTAATTTTGATGGGACCCAATAGGTCACCCTAGATTGTTTATCTCATTACCTTGTTTACCCCTGAATCACTTGGGTAGTTTGCTATTGCTTTACATGGTTTTGGGATAATCATTTATTATATCTATGTTCCAATTATTCTTGTTATTCTATTTATGTTCATGTCAAGTTTATTAATGTTAATTGGAACATAGAGCTTAACTTGAGAAACACGTGCCACCACAAGGGTTTAATGGGACGCCCTTGGCTGATTAACTAGGAAAGCTAGTGGAGGTCTACCTTACCCGAAAGGGGCAAGGGCAGTAGGGGAGTGGTCAGTGTAGGGAGATTGTTGAGAATGGAATGAAGTTTGATAGCTGGGATAGTCCTATTTTTATTAATGAATAGATTCATAGAAATGCACATGCCACTACTGTGTTGTTAGCATCCTTGTGCAGGGACGAATACCATAAAGTGAGCGGCTTGGACAATGCCAAGCTGATCTGGGACACCCTCAAGATTTCTCATGAGGGGAACGACATCACCTTGCTCACCAAGATGGAGTTGGTGGAGGGAGAGCTTGGACGATTCGCGATGATAAGGGCGAGGAGCCAACCCAAACATACAACCGGCTCAAGACCCTTATCAACAAAATAAGGAGCTACGGAAGCACGCGATGGACGGACCACGACGTCGTCTGATTGATGCTAAGGTCCTTTACCGTTCTTGATCCTCATTTGGTGAATAATATTCGTGAGAATCCCAGGTACACCAAAATGTCGCCCGAAGAAGTCCTTGGAAAATTCGTAAGCGGGCGAATGATGATCAAGGAGACAAGATACGTGGACGACGCATTGAACGGTCCAATCAATGAGCCTCAACCCCTTGCTCTCAAGGCAACAAGAAGCAAGGAGGCGCTACCTAGCAAGGTGGCACAAATTGAGGCGGCCGGACTTAATGGTGAAGAGATGGCCCTCATCATCAAAAGATTCAAGACGGCGCTAAAGGGTCGCAAGGGGCAGCCAAGCAAGACCAAGACAAAGGGGAAGCGCTCATGCTTCAAATGTGGTAAGCTTGGTGGTCATTTTATTGCTAACTGTCCCGACAATGATAGTGATCAGGATCAAGGGAACAAGAGGGAGAAGAAGAAGAGCTATAAGAAGGCAAAGGGCGAGGCACATCTCGGCAAGGAGTGGGATTCGGATTGCTCCTCGTCCGACTCCGACAATGAAGGACTCGCCGCCACCGCCTTCAACAAGTCATCCCTCTTCCCCAACGAGCGTCACACATGCCTTATGGCAAGGGAGAAGAAGGTATGTACTCGAAACTCTACTTATGCTTCTTCAAGTGAGGACGAATCTAGTGATGAGGATGAAATAGATTATTCATGTTTATTTAAGGGCCTAGATAGAACCAAGGTAGATAAAATTAATGAATTGATTGATGCCTTGAATGATAAGAATAGGCTTTTAGAAAAACAAGAGGACTTGTTGTATGAAGAACATGATAAATTTGTAGAAGCACAAAAATCTCATGCCTTAGAAGTTAAGAGAAATGAAATGCTTTCTTGTGAATTATCTTCTTGCCATGAGACAATTTCTAGCTTAAGAAGCATTAATGATGATTTGAATGCTAAGTTAGAAATAGCTAGTAAATCAACAACTTGTGTAGAAAATGTTGTTATTTGCAATAGATGTAAAGATTTTGATATTGATGCTTGTAGTGAACACATAGCTTCTATTGCAAAGTTAAATGATGAAATGGCTAGTCTTAATGCCCAACTTAAGGCTAGCAAAAGTGATTTTGATAAACTAAAATTTGCTAGGGATGCCTACACGATTGGTAGACACCCCTCAATTAAGGATGGGCTTGGCTTCAAGAGGGAAGCCAAGAACTTAACAAGCCATAAGGCTCCCATCTCCGCCAAGGAGAAAGGGAAGGCCCCTATGGCAAGTAGTACTAAAAAGAACCATGCTTTTATGTACAATGATAGAAGACAGTCTCATAGGAGTTGTAATGCTTTTGATTCACATGCCTATGATTCTTATGCTATGTTTGCTCCCAGTTCTTCCTATATGCATGGTAGAGATATGCCTAGGAAAAATATTCATCATGTGCCTAGAAAGAATATTGTTCATGTTCCTAGGAAAGTTATGAATGGACCCTCTACAATTTATCATGCTTTAAATGCTTCCTTTGCTATTTGTAGAAAGGATAGGAAGATAGTTGCTAGGAAATTAGGGGCAAAATTCAAGGGTGATAAAACTTGCATTTAGGTCCCTAAGACAATTGTGACTAACCTTGTAGGACCCAACAAGAGTTGGGTACCTAAGACCCTAGCCTAAATTTGCCTTGCAGGTTTATGCATCCGGGGGTTCAAGCTGGATTATCGACAGCGGATGCACAAACCACATGATGGGGGAAAAGAGAATGTTCTCTTCCTACGTCAAGAATAAGGATTCCCAAGATTCAATCATATTCGGTGATGGGAACCAAGGCATGGTGAAAGGCTTAGGCAAGATTGCAATATCATAAGAACACTCTATCTCTAATGTGTTTTTAGTTGAGTCTCTTGGATATAATTTACTATCTGTTAGTCAATTATGTAATATGGGATATAATTGTCTATTTACAAATGTAGATGTGTCTGTCTTTAGAAGATATGATGGTTCACTAGCGTTTAAGGGTGTACTAGACGGCAAACTTTATTTGGTTGATTTTGCAAAAGAAGAGGCCGGTCTAGATGCATGATTAATTGCTAAGACGAGCATGGGCTGGCTGTGGCATCGCCGCTTAGCACATGTGGGGATGAAGAACCTTCACAAGCTTCTAAAGGGAGAACACGTGATAGGTTTGACTAACGTGCAATTCGAAAAAGATAGACCTTGTGCAGCTTGTCAAGCAGGTAAACAAGTGGGAGGAGCACATCACAGCAAGAATGTGATGACCACTTCAAGACCTCTGGAGCTGCTGCATATGGACCTCTTTGGACCTGTCGCCTATCTGAGCATAGGAGGAAGTAAGTATGGTCTAGTTATTGTTGATGACTTTTCCCGCTTCACTTGGGTGTTCTTTTTGTAGGATAAGTCTGAAACCCAAGGGACCCTCAAGCGCTTCCTCAGGAGAGCTCAAAATGAGTTTGAGCTCAAGGTGAAGAAGATAAGAAGCGACAACGGGTCCGAATTCAAGAATCTTCAAGTGGAGGAGTTCCTTGAGGAGGAAGGGATCAAGCACGAGTTCTCCGCTCCCTACACACCTCAGCAAAATGGTGTGGTAGAGAGGAAGAACAGGACGCTCATTGATATGGCGAGGACTATGCTTGGAGAGTTCAAGACCCCCGAGCGTTTTTGGTCGGAAGCCGTGAACACGGCTTGCCACGCCATCAACAGGGTCTACCTTCACCGCCTCCTCAAAAAGACTTCATATGAGCTGCTAACTGGCAACAAACCCAATGTGTCTTATTTTCGTGTATTTGGGAGCAAGTGTTATATTCTTGTGAAGAGAGGTAGAACTTCTAAATTTGCTCCCAAAGCTGTAGAAGGGTTTTTATTAGGTTATGACTCAAATACAAAGGCGTATAGGGTCTTCAACAAATCGTCGGGTTTGGTTGAAGTCTCTAGCGACGTTGTATTTGATGAGACTGATGGCTCTCCAAGAGAGCAAGTTGTTGATCTTGATGATGTAGATGAAGAAGATGTTCCAACGACCGCGATACGCACCATGGCGATTGGAGATGTGCGGCCTCAGGAACAATTGGAGCAAGATCAACTGTCTTCCTCAACTATGGTGCAACCCCCAACCCAAGATGACGAACAGGTACCTCAAGTGGAGGCGCATGATCAAGGGGGAGCACGGATGATCAAGTTGAAGAGGAAGAAGCACCTCAGACACCTCCAACCCAAGTTCGAGCGACGATCCAAAGGGATCATCCCGTCGACCAAATATTGGGTGATATTAGCAAGGGAGTAACTACTCGTTCAAGATTAGTTAATTTCTGTGAGCATTACTCCTTTGTCTCTTCTATTGAGCCTTTCAGGGTAGAAGAGGTCTTGCTAGATCCGGACTGGGTGTTGGCCATGCAGGAGGAAATCAACAATTTCAAGCGCAATGAAGTTTGGACACTGGTGCCTCGTCCCAAGCAAAATGTTGTGGGAACCAAATGGGTGTTTCGCAACAAACAGGATGAGCACGGGGTGGTGACGAGGAACAAGGCTCGACTTGTGGCAAAAGGTTATGCCCAAGTCGCAGGTTTGGACTTTGAGGAGACGCTCGCTCCTGTGGCTAGGCTAGAATCAATTCGTATATTGCTAGCATATGCCGCTCACCATTCTTTCAGGTTGTACCAAATGGATGTGAAGAGCGCTTTCCTCAATGGGCCGATCAAGGAGGAGGTGTACGTGGAGCAACCCCTGGCTTCGAGGATGAACGGTACCCCGACCACGTGTGTAAGCTCTCTAAGGCGCTCTATGGACTTAAGCAAGCCCCAAGAGCATGGTATGAATGCCTTAGAGACTTTTTAATTGCTAATGCTTTCAAGGTTGGGAAAGCCGATCCAACTCTTTTCACTAAGACTTGCGATGACGATCTTTTTGTGTGCCAAATTTATGTCGATGACATAATATTTGGTTCTACTAACCAAAAGTCTTGTGAAGAGTTTAGCAGGGTGATGACGCAGAAATTCGAGATGTCAATGATGGGCGAGTTGAACTACTTCCTTGGGTTCCAAGTGAAGCAACTCAAGGACGGCACTTTCATCTCCCAAACAAAGTACACACAAGACTTGCTAAAGCGGTTTGGGATGAAGGACGCCAAGCCCGCAAAGACTCCGATGGGAACCGACGGACACACCGACCTCAACAAAGGAGGTAAGTCCGTTGATCAAAAAGCATACCGGTCTATGATAGGGTCTTTACTTTATTTGTGTGCTAGTAGACCGGATATTATGCTTAGCGTATGCATGTGTGCTAGATTTCAATCCGATCCTAAGGAGTGTCACTTAGTGGCTGTGAAGCGAATTCTTCGATATTTAGTCGCTACGCCTTGCTTCGGGATCTGGTATCCAAAGGGGTCTAACTTTGACTTGATTGGATATTCGGATTCCGACTATGCTGGATGTAAGGTCGATAGGAAGAGTACATCAGAGACGTGCCAATTCTTAGGAAGGTCCCTGGTGTTGTGGAACTCTAAGAAACAAACTTCCGTTGCCCTATCCACCGCTGAGGCCGAGTATGTTGCCGCAGGACAGTGTTGCGCGCAACTACTTTGGATGAGGCAAACCCTCTGGGACTTTGGCTACAATCTGAGCAAAGTCCCACTCCTATGTGACAATGAGAGTGCTATCCGAATAGCGGAAAATCCTGTTGAGCACAGCCGCACAAAGCACATTGACATCCGGCATCACTTTTTGAGAGACCACCAGCAAAAGGGGGATATCGAAGTGTTTCATGTTAGCACCGAGAACCAGCTAGCCGATATCTTCACTAAGCCTTTAGATGAAAAGACCTTTTGCAGGCTGCGTAGTGAGCTAAATGTCCTAGATTCGCGGAACTTGGATTGATTTATAGCATACATGTATTTATGCCTTGATCATGTTCCTTATGCATTTTGGTTGCTTACTTGTGGTGCTCAAGTTGTACAAACACTCCCTGGACCTCACAAGTCCTTTTTGCCAGTGATGCACATATTTAGAGGGAGTTGTGTTACAACTTGACCCTTTGAGACTAACCATATGCTTGAGTTTGCTTGTTTTAGTCTCAAAGGAGGTTTGAAAGGGAAAAGGTGGACTTGGACCATGAAAAACTTCCACTGCACTCCGATGAGAGGGTAACTTATTCCAAGTTCATCTCATGTACTCTTATTGCCTTTGTGTTCTTATTTGAAGATTTTGGTGAGGAAATGGGGTTTAAGGGCCAAGATTGATCCCATTTTGGTGCTTGATGCCAAAGGGGGAGAAAATAAGGCCAAAGCGATAAATGGATCAGCTACCACTTGAGAGATTTTGAAAATAGTAAAATAGAGCTTTTGGTTTGTCAAAACTCTTTTATTGTCTCTCTTGTCAAAAGTTGGCTTCTTGTGGGGAGAAATGTTGATTATGGGAAAAAGGGGGAGTTTTTGAAATCTTGAATCAATTTCTCTTGTAATGACTCTCTTTATGTTTTAACAAGTATGTTTGACTTAGAAATAGAAATTTGTGTTTGATTTGCAAAAAAAAATCAAGTGGTGGCAAAGGATGATCCATATATGTCAAAATTGAATCAAAACAATTTTGAGTTCTTAGTTGAATTGATTTTGTACTTGTTCTACTTGCTTTATGTTGTGTTGGCATAAATCACCAAAAAGGGGGAGATTGAAAGGGAAATGTGCCCTTGGGCCATTTCTAAGTATTTTGGTGATTTAGTGTCCAACACAAGTGCCTAAGTGTAAAAAGGTGGACAAAGTACAAATCAAGGATAAAGGTATTTTTCTCAGACTTAGTACATTGTTTTATGGACTAATGTATTGTGTCTAAGTGCTGGAAACAGGAAAAATCCAATTGAAAATGTCTTGGCTCGAGCAGCCAAGACTCTGCTCAGTCTGGGAGCACCGGACTGTCCGGTGGTTCACCGGACAGTGTCCGGTGCGCCAGGCTGGCTCGAGCGAAGTGGCCGCTCTCGGGAATTCACCGGAGACGAACGGCTATAATTCACCGGACTGTCCGGTGTGCACCGGACTGTCCGGTGAGCTAACGGTCGGCCGGGCCAACGGTCGGCCGCGCAATCTGCGCGGGACACGTGGCCGAGCCAACGGCTAGAAGGGGGCACCGGACTGTCCGGTGTGCACCGGACATGTCAGGTGCGCCAACGGCTCTCAGGCTGCCAACGGTCGACTGCGCCATTTTTGGAAGGAAATCAGGCACCGGACATTGTCCGGTGTGCACCGGACTGTCCGGTGCGCCAGTCGACAGAAGGCAAGATCAGCCTTCCTAGAATGCTCTCAACGGCTCCTAGCTGCCTTGGGGCTATAAAAGGGACCCTTAAGCGCATGGAGGAGCACACCAAGCATTCCTACAACATTCCTAAGCACCAAGACCTCGATTCTGCGCATTTGTTTCTTTGTGATAGCATATAGAGCTCTAGTGGAGTTGTGAACTCATTGGGTTGTGTTGCGAGCTCTTGTTGCGACTTGTGTGCGTGTTGACACTCTGATTCTTGTGTCTTGTGTGCGTTGCTAATCCTCCCTTACTCCGTGCTTCTTTGTGAACTTCAAGTGTAAGGGCGAGAGGCTCCAAGTTGTGGAGATTCCTCGCAAACGGGATTGAGAAAAGCAAGCAAAACACTGTGGTATTCAAGTGGGTCTTTGGACCGCTTGAGAGGGGTTGATTGCAACCCTCGTCCGTTGGGACGCCACAACGTGGAGTAGGCAAGCGTTGGTCTTGGCCGAACCACGGGATAACCACTGTGTCATCTCTGTGATTGATTTCTTGTGGTTATTGTGTTTTGTTGAGACTCCTCTCTAGCCACTTGGCATTTACTGTGCTAACGCTTAACCAAGTTTTTGTGGCTTAAATTTTCAAGTTTTACAGGATCACCTATTCACCCCCCCTCTAGGTGCTCTCAGATGGCAGTCAGGCAAGAACCCTGCATTGGAGCTTCCTATAAACTGTAGCGGGTTTTCTGAAGCTAGTGGAACTTAGTAAAGGCCTCGTAGTGTTACCCTGCCTCGCCTCCTCGGTAGAGGTGTATGGGAAGTCGCGATCCCTTGGCAGATGGGTAACATGACTTGTGGGTAAAGGGTACAACCTCTGCAGAGTGTAAAACTAGTATACTAGCCGTGCTCGCGGTCATGAGCAGCTCAGGACTCTCTGATGTTTAAATTATGGAACTTAAATTCAATTTTGTCATTTGCATTGCATGGGTTTCTTATTAATTTTGTTCTATTACTTTACTTATGGTTTGGTATTTACTTACACTTAGTAACTGCTAATAAAATTTTGACCAACTACTTAAAAGCAATGCTCAGCTTTAACCCCTGTCATTGATTAGCCTTACACATCACATGAACTCACACCTTTGTGAGTTTATGTCCACTGGATTCCCCACAACTTGTTGAGCTATGATCATGTGTGAGCTCACCCTTGCTGTCTCACACCCCCCCCACAGGAGAAGAGCAGGTAGTTCAGGAGGAGCCGCAAGGCGAGGAGTATGATCTGATCTAGGTGGCGTTTCTCAGTTAACATTGGCGCCGACGATCCTTAGTTCGTTTTATATTTATTCTTTTATTTTGTAATAAGTCTTCCGCTATGTAATAAGTACTCTGATGTTTTATGACATTTATCTCTATACACTCTGTTATTATATATGTTGTCTTCTTGGCGCATGTATGAGATGCACCTGACTTTGTTCCTTAAAGCCGGGTGTGACAGGATGTCAGTCTTATTTCGTTCTTGCCAAGCAGTTATCATCATTTGTTTCATGAAAAAGCTAATTATATGGTGATTTTTCCCAGATAAAAATGAATTCTTGGCCTTGTCTGTTCTATTCCAAAGCTTCTCTTTTTGCTGAACAATGAAGAGATCGAAATAATGCTTTATAGAACAAGTTGGTATATAATATGAGGAGAAATATTTGCCCTGCTGGCAACACCATAAATAATTGACTATTGTTATTAGTTCTCTCTCAAAGTTATTATACCTAAAAATGTTGCATTAATCGATACCCAATTTCAGAGCGGTATGAGTAATTGGGTAAAGCATGGGCAGTGATAAAAATGAGCTGGACTATACATCTCTGCATATAAAAATCTTTGCTTGGCAGCATTGGCCTGATGCCGTGCACTTCACTACCAATATAAACACACACATTTTTCCTATGTGCTTAAAAGCACAATACAACCAGTGAATGTCTTTGTGAGTGTTAGACCCTGATGGTCATTTTACTTGTTGATCTGAAGTCAACTAATGACTCCAAACGACGAATGGTATGCATGAGCCCATGAAGGACCCTTATGGATAAAATAGTGTTGCACATATCGGTCTAAATATTAATGATTGACTATGCATTTGGTAGTAATAACAATACGTTTACATAATTGTAACCACGAAGCAACTTGTTGTTGCGTGTCTCGCTGGATGTTGAGACTAACCCTTCATGTTGAAGGACAAATATATAGTATTCATGCCACTACATTAATCTAAGTCCAAAGCTCACTGCATAAAACCCCTATCTGTAATGTGCGTAAGATTTCCCAAATAAATCACCACAATAGCATACATTGCCCACAACTGGATGATTGTGGTTGGGGATTTTATCTGTATGCTTTTAGAACATCTCGGCATTAGGGGGAGGAATGCCCATATAGTGTAATGCCTCAATATTCTATTAAACGCACAAAAGCCAAACTGAACCCGTCGTTCGGAGTGTACTCCTGTGTATATGGAGTTTGCCAGAAATCCTTGAGGAGTAACCATATTGGTTTGAATGCTTCTACCTGATGTAGATGTGGATATACCCGGGATTAATATCATATCCACATTTGACTTATTGGAATTTGATCTATTCTCGGGGACGCCTGCGAATATGATCTATTGGCCTTAGTCAAAGCATATGCTCTGATTGCAGATTCACGTGGTTTGTGATAACTCTCCTCCGATTAATTCACCCTGATGGTGATTTGCCTCACGAAGAGGTTCATCTTGATGATGAAATTCCTAGCAATGCGCGCAATATCATTGTGCTGGGAATACGGAACAATAAGTCTTTCGTTTTGGGAAATAACGGAGATCATTATTAAATGTGGGAGACAAATATGTCGACACCTATATTGCCTCTCTAGATTGCAAATGGATCCAAAACAAAGTCCTAGGCATGAGTGCCTTAAGCTCTCTTAGCGGGTCATTGATAAATGCAATCGAGGCTGAACCAATAATCGCAAAATGAAAGTCGCGAGCTTGAAGTTCGGACATTTATGGGCACTATTGAAATAATGTGTGGTGAATGCGATGGTTCAAGTGGTCTTGTGAGAGATCCATTCCACATATGTGTTGAATAAACACTGTTCCGCTATGTAATATATGTGGCAAATGGCATGAATTAAAATATGCAGTTAATAGGATTCTAAAGATCCGTCATGAGATCATAGGAGGACTCATATCTTTGAATTATAAATATGCAACATATAAATCTCATACCGAATAATACATTCCTGATGAATGATCACTCTCCTATGTAGGGAGAATATCTCCTAGTTGAGGCTATCGTTCCCAGATGGAACCTATCCAGAAGAAACAAAGTCTGTGTTGAACACCAAATTTTGATAATCCCTATAAAGGGATAAAGACCCATACAGACCCGAAAAAAATAAGTTGAGGTACCAAAGGACTCGAAGTTCACCGAATAAGCACATGTGCATTCCATGAGTTTTACTCATGGTATTTTCCACTAGATGTGGAATTACGGTATCCTCTAAAGCCACGATGGCAGAAACCTATAAGGTTTAGGTGTTACTGGCAAAATATCCCCATTGTGCCAGAATGACAGACTATAACGATATATCTGATCGATGAAAAATCCTTGATGGATTACGATCTTAGATGGACTTTTGTTACACCATCATAGATATTGCAATGGATGAACACCTCGAGCGATGTGTCATATTTAGAATATGTACTATTGCAACTATATTATCCCCTAAGTCCTATTGAAGGACATGTTATTTGCTTTGCACAACTATGTATAAATTGTGGTGTAAGATAGAAAATGATAGCACCCCAACCTCATCCATTCTCGTTATTCCAGTTGAACACTGAGACATATATCTTGAAGAATATGCTTGAGTTATGAGGGATAACGACTTTGACAGATGTCATCGTTGAGAGCACCTAGAGGGGGGGTGAATAGGTGATCCTGTGAAACTTAAACTTATAGCCACAAAAACTTGTTAAGTGTTAGCACAATTATTGCCAAGTGGCTAGAGAGGAGTCTCAACAAAACACAATACCACAAGAGATCAAACACAGAGATGACACAGTGGTTTATCCCATGGTTCGGCCAAGACCAACGCTTGCCTACTCCACGTTGTGGCGTCCCAACGGACGAGGGTTGCAATCAACCCCTCTCAAGCGGTCCAAAGACCAACTTGAATACCACGGTGTTTTGTTTTGCCTTTCAATATCCCGTTTGCGAGGAATCTCCACAACTTGGAGCCTCTCGCCCTTACACTTGAGATTCACAAGAAATTCAGAGTAAGGGAGGAAAGCAACACACACAAATCCACAGCAAAATGCGCACACACACGGCCAAGAATCGAGCTCAAAGGACTATCTCAAAGTTCTCACTAGAACGGAGCTCGAATCACTGAGAATGACAAACGAATGCGCAAAGACTGAGTGTGGATGATCAAGAATGCTCTAAGGTTGCTTGGTTATCTCCTCCATGCGCCTAGGGGTCCCTTTTATAGCCCCAAGGCAGCTAGGAGCCGTTGAGAGCAAATCTGGAAGGCCAATCTTGCCTTCTGTCGTCGGGTGCACCGGACAGTCCGGTGCACACCGGACACTGTTGTAAGTTCCCTTTGACCCGGGAACAGGATCTGGATGTCGCCTAGAGGGGGGGGGTGAATAGGCGAATAAAACTTATTACTTTAAAACTTAAATTCTTACTCTACTCGAAGACTTAGTACGCAGTGGAGTGAGAAGACTCTTCGAGTAGGTCGCAGCAGAATCAGAGATCCTGTCTCAAAAGTGTCCTGCACTTCAAATAAAGCTTATACCACAGATAAGTATTGAAGTGCAGATATAAAGACGAGTAAGACAGAGAGTCAGGATACAATATAGAACAGAGCACACAGACGCAAGGATTTATCCCGAGGTTCGGCCAAGCCTGAAATGCTTGCCTAGTCCTCGTTGGAGTTAGCCACACCTGGGCTTGGAGTCTATTTCAACTCCTTCCTCCGTTTGCTCAGATCTGTCAGAATGACAGATAGAGCCTTTCACTATTGAGTGGGGTTACAACAGAACCGCGGCTGCTTACAAACTTCTTGGCAGCACCCCGGCAGAGTAACGATACGCTCAAGACCTTGCTCTAGCTCTTAGCAGCACTACTCCTCTCTCTAAAGGCTTATAGCTGTGCCTTCTACACAAACTATAGAGTTACACACAAGAGGGAGAGCGAGAATTGATCCGAGTGATGTCTATACTTGTTGGCTGCACTTGTATTCTGCTGGAGGCGCCTAGGGGTCCCTTTTATAGGCACAAGGAGCCTAGGAGCCGTTGGAAGCAATTCTAGAAGGCCAACCTTGCCTTCTGTCGTCGGGGGCACCGGACAGTCCGGTGCACACCGGACACTGTCCGGTGCCCGATTTGTTTCCTTATCTGGCGCTGCCGACCGTTGCAGCCCGTTGGAGATCTGCGAGCCGTTGGCGCACCGGACAGTCCGGTGCACACCGGACAGTCCGGTGCCGTCTTCCGACCGTTGGCTCGGCCACGTGTCCCGCGCGGATTGCGCGGCCGACCGTTGGCCCTGGCCGACCGTTGGCTCACCGGACAGTCCGGTGCACACCGGACAGTCCGGTGAATTTTAGCCGTACGCCGTCGCGAATTCCCGAGAGCGGCCAGTACGAGCCGAGTCAGCCTGGCGCACCGGACACTGTCCGGTGCACACCGGACAGTCCGGTGCTCCAGACCGAGCTGGGTCTTGGCAGCACACAGCCAAGTCATTTTCTCCTCTTCTTTCTTCTTCTTCTTTCTGTTTCTAACACTTAGACAAATATATTAGTACACAAAACCAATGTACTAAGTCTAGAAACATACCTTCTCTTAATTATTACATCTATAGCATTTCACATGCATGAGCTTCGATGTTGGACTCATAAATCATCAAGTCTGCTTGACTTGATCTAGATTGACATTTCTTGGCTCCAACATCCTGCAAAGATCACATAGAACATCTCCAAACCTAGGAACAACCCAAACTAGAGATCAAGGTGAACTTAGCTCTTTTAGGCTGCTTCCAGTTCTGGTTTTGACACTTGTTCTCCTTCTAGTGACCTTGATCTCCTTCTTAGAGTTTGGTCTTGAGCCTTATGACTTACACCACATAACTGTAGCTGTTACTTCATTGGTTGTAAGTCACGTCCTTATGTAGTGATCCTTGGTGTGTTATAGCTCTTCTCAACTCGATCACCCTTGACTTTGCAAGCCTTCTTCTTCACCCTTGGCTTTGGGTTCCTCAGCCTCCTTGACCTTCTCCCGTGCACTTGGTACCTCGAAGCTTCTCTTGCCTCCGTCCTTGGCTTGATCAGTTGTCTCCGAGCTTCGCACCCGAGTCTCACTTTATGCAATGTCCATCCTACTTGTGATGTCCATCATGTATCCATAATCCAGTTCTTGGACCATCACAATTGTTCACTTGTGTTTAACCCTGTAGGCTTTACCTTAAGCACCTGTTCAACACTTAGTACACTCGTTAGTCCTTTAATTGAGTTGTCATTCAAACACCAAAACTCACAAGAGAGCTTTCAATCTCCCCCTTTTTGGTGATTGATGGCAACACAATTAAAGCTTACATAAGAATAAAATTTGAAGCACAAATTTTGAATTCTAAGATTATAGAATGCTCCCCCTAAATATGTGCTTACTTCAAAAACATAATCTGCACCTCAGACGCCAATTTGCACATACTTAGGCAATTCGAAACATTTCTACACCTTAGCACTTTTTAGGATGCATTGTGTCAAGAATCAAATCATGATACTATACCACACAAATGCACATAATCAAACACACAAATGCACATAATCAGAGTTAAACACCATTCAATTTAGTGGATATATCATAGGAATATCAACCTACCACTATTCACCATTAAGATACTAATTTAAACTAAGATACCAATTTAAAGCAATCTTAAAGCACCATTAACCATATGCATCATTATCCACATGACTGTCTATTTCAGAATGAATACAATAGATGCCAATTAATTCATAGCAACGGAAGCATTAGTCCATATGATGCAACACATATAATAACTGCAAGAAGCATATGAATATCACACTTGACAAAGCTCAAACTAACACGTCACCCCTTAGGATGAGCAGGATAAGCTTTCCTCTCAGGTTGAGATAAGCTTTAATACACACAAATTCTCCCCCTTTGACATCAAACACCAAAAACTATACTCAAGCAAGAACATAGGATGATGTCAAGGGACAGCAGGGTGTCAAGGGGAAAAACGACTATCAAAGACTCCCCCTTACTTATTGAACATATGCACTATCAACATTTAGGTAAGATACATATATGCAAAAAGATTAATACTCCCTTTTGTACCTTTACCATGTTGTAGTGTACTTCCCATCTTGAAAGTAGTTAATCTTTCGAGAGCTTCTCCATGCTTGTGCCTGATTCTTTCTCCTAACTTTTTCTTGTTGCTAAGACACCAAACTTAGAACAAGTTATAGTATTGGGCACAAGAAGAAACTTCTATTCTCATGATTATCAAAAGATGTCAATTGAAGCGAACTATTACGGCTACCACTTGAAAGATACCGATTTAAAGATACCAATTGCAAAGTTCATTTATTATCATGGCTCCATGATATTTAAGCATCTATTATCACCATATATTATAGAGCATGAGCAATCTAAAGATATGCACTTACTCACAACTTGAGATACCAATTTCTTGACTTACAGAGGTACCCAAGTCCTGAATGCTCCATTTCTTGCTTATTTCCTCTTTTCCATCTAGAGACTATACAAGATTGCTCAAGAAACAGTTAGTCTCAAAGGACACAAGTTATGTGTGCTCCCCCTCAATTTGTGCATCAAGTATTTGAATGACTTGCACTTTGCACATTCTAGCTTCCTTAGAACTAGAGGGGAACACAACATACCTTGGTTAAAGCATACTCTAAATTTTATCACAAAGAGATACCAATTGAGTACCACATGATAGATTGACTTAATACAGCAATGCATGCCAATTATTGTACCACATGTACCAATTGAAGAACAACACAATCATGCATATAAAGCGTAATGTCTAAGCATGCCATAATTAAGGAGGTTTCTTAGATGCACCAAAAGAAACAACATTTCAAAGGCATAAATTACCTAAGCTAAGATATTACCAATTGAAAAACAAGAACATCGCTATGATCACACTCAACGGAATTTCAAGAATATTTAATGAAATTGCATAGCTCCATCTTCCATACCTTTGCCTTTATGAGAGCACTAGTTATCACCAATTCAGGGCTCCTTTTGCTCATGCACCTCATAGCTCAAAAGGGGCACGACATGGATTTGAACTTCACACAGTACCAAACTAGGGTAATCATGTGAACATGGACTAAACAAAATGTCATATTTGCACATAGCATGACTTACAAAAAGTTACAGGCTTATCCATGTACACCAAGAGAGTTAATCGTTGTGGATATAACAAATGAAAGAGTTACCCATGAATGATTCAAAAGATATATCCTATATAGCACCAGTCATGATTAAGCAGACTTCATTATGATTCATTTAACACAAGCAATCATAAAGTATAACTACTCCAAAGACAGGTAGCACAACAATCCAACTTAAGAGCAATACTCAATTGCAATTATGTACTTAAAATACACGGGGTACCATCCTTTGGAGAACTAGTTGTAGATTCTCATCAAAGTCCTTTTACTTGATTCACCAATAGTGATTGAGGACCTATACACCTTATTCTACTTGAGATGAACATGGGATTAGTATCTCACAATAATTCAACCTTGGGACAATAAACACCAAAACAATCAACGGCTTAAGCATAGAGTTTTAGATAACCGTCTTAAACTCTCCCATGGTCTCCAGTCCATCTCAATGCACCTGCATGGTCTAGTTAGCACAGTTTGGTACCCATCTTGGGATGGGTCCATAATGATCATCTAAATGTGCCTTTGGTACCCAAATTGCCTTTGTGCTAGTTCTAGGTGATCTCGTTATAGATCTAGCACAAGTGTATGATTTGAGTCTCCTATGCGAATAAGATTGACACAAATTCACTTGTTTAGGAATCTTACCTTTGTAACATACCTTGGATAGATGACCCTGCTCACCACACTTGTAGCAGAAGCGTCGCTCAACTTGACACGACGCTTGCTGTGTGTCATTTTCTTTGGTGAGGGTCACCTTGGAGGATGCACATCCTTGATTCTTCATGACCGGACATGAAGTGATCGTGTGGTCCTTATTGTTGCATCCGAAACAACTCCTTGTCCCTTCATTCTTGTCTTTGTACGGACAAGACGCGATGAGGTGGCCTACCTTCTTGCACTTGAAACACCTCCTTTTTCCTTTTCCCTTTGTGTACTTGAATGACATGGAGAGAGGGTCAGTGCAAACAACATGATTAATTGAATCTTTACCTTTTTCCAAACTCATGTTGATTTCTTCATCTTTAGGAATATTTCTCTTATTGAGCTTGACACTTGCTGCAGTTTTTCCTTTCTCAAGCTTCTTCACCACGCGCCCGTGGATATCTTGAGAGAGTTGAGCAATGTGTCTTCTCCTCAGTTGTCTTTGCTTCTTGTTCCCACACGATTTCTTTTGAGACCCTGCAGCTTGATGCTTATTCAAACATTAGCTTTCTTTTGAACAACAGGGGTTAGCACATGGTGATGAATTATCTAAATGTGTACTTGTGCAAGAATGAGGTTCACATGAAGTTAAGTTTACAATTATAACCTCATGAGCAACATTAAGCATGATATGGTCATCAACTAGTTTATTATGAGAATATGACAACATATCATGTTCTTCACCTAGAGCAAGTTTTTCTAAATTAAGAATTTCTACTTGTCTCTTAAGCATGACGTTTTCCATTTTAAGTTGAGCAATATCAGATAATGCATCATGATTATTTCTTTGCTCAAATAAAATAGATTCATACCGTTGGACCAAATTATCATGAGAGCACTTTAGCTCCTCATGTTCTTTGGTCATCTTCTCCAGGCTGTTGTTTGTTTTGATGAGAGTCTCCTCTAGCCTGAGAAGCGTCTCGCCTTGTTCCTTGTTCCTCCTCAACAACTTAACCAAGAGCATTTTGTCTTCTTTGTCGAGATGGTTGTAGAAACGGCGAATCTCCTCTTCTTCCACATCATCGGTCTCATTTTCCCTGTCATTAATGTCAGTGGAAGCAATATAGGAAAATGTACCTTGTGATGATGAAGACTCATCCTCGCTATCATCCTCATATTCCTCCTCCTCATCGCTTTCGTCTCCACTATCATTGTTAGCAATAAGACATTTATAACTAGTGGAAGACAAACCTGTCGGTGAGGTGGATTCATCGTTTGGTGCCCATCGTTCTTGATCTTCTCCTTTTGAAAGGTTAGTATCACAAGCAATATGGGGAGTAGAAGCAGTACAATTTGCCACACAATATTTTACTTTAATTCTATTCCATAAATCATGAGCATCAACAATTAAATCATTACCACTACTCATGATGGCAAAATAAGCACCTCTAGAAAGAGAATCAACTAAGATGCTGCAAGCACGGTGATTGAGAGAAAAACATCTTAGTTCTTCATTAGAGGGATTTTTACTAATATCAGATGGAAAAATACTTCTCCTAAAGATCTGTCTCAAGTCAGGATCAACACTCATGAAAGCATTATAAATAGAGACAGACCAAGATTTGTAATTAGAGCCATCGCCTAAAAGAAGTTCTACAGTTACCTCTTGTGACGACATCGTTATCTCCGGACGGCTAAGCCCACACTGGAGAGGCCTAGCTCCGATACCAATTGTAAGTTCCCTTTGACCCGGGAACAGGATCTGGATGTCGCCTAGAGGGGGGGGTGAATAGGCGAATAAAACTTATTACTTTAAAACTTAAATTCTTACTCTACTCGAAGACTTAGTACGCAGTGGAGTGAGAAGACTCTTCGAGTAGGTCGCAGCGGAATCAGAGATCCTGTCTCAAAAGTGTCCTGCACTTCAAATAAAGCTTATACCACAGATAAGTATTGAAGTGCAGATATAAAGACGAGTAAGACAGAGAGTCAGGATACAATATAGAACAGAGCACACAGACGCAAGGATTTATCCCGAGGTTCGGCCAAGCCTGAAATGCTTGCCTAGTCCTCGTTGGAGTTAGCCACACCTGGGCTTGGAGTCTATTTCAACTCCTTCCTCCGTTTGCTCAGATCTGTCAGAATGACAGATAGAGCCTTTCACTATTGAGTGGGGTTACAACAGAACCGCGGCTGCTTACAAACTTCTTGGCAGCACCCCGGCAGAGTAACGATACGCTCAAGACCTTGCTCTAGCTCTTAGCAGCACTACTCCTCTCTCTAAAGGCTTATAGCTGTGCCTTCTACACAAACTATAGAGTTACACACAAGAGGGAGAGCGAGAATTGATCCGAGTGATGTCTATACTTGTTGGCTGCACTTGTATTCTGCTGGAGGCGCCTAGGGGTCCCTTTTATAGGCACAAGGAGCCTAGGAGCCGTTGGAAGCAATTCTAGAAGGCCAACCTTGCCTTCTGTCGTCGGGGGCACCGGACAGTCCGGTGCACACCGGACACTGTCCGGTGCCCGATTTGTTTCCTTATCTGGCGCTGCCGACCGTTGCAGCCCGTTGGAGATCTGCGAGCCGTTGGCGCACCGGACAGTCCGGTGCACACCGGACAGTCCGGTGCCGTCTTCCGACCGTTGGCTCGGCCACGTGTCCCGCGCGGATTGCGCGGCCGACCGTTGGCCCTGGCCGACCGTTGGCTCACCGGACAGTCCGGTGCACACCGGACAGTCCGGTGAATTTTAGCCGTACGCCGTCGCGAATTCCCGAGAGCGGCCAGTACGAGCCGAGTCAGCCTGGCGCACCGGACACTGTCCGGTGCACACCGGACAGTCCGGTGCTCCAGACCGAGCTGGGTCTTGGCAGCACACAGCCAAGTCATTTTCTCCTCTTCTTTCTTCTTCTTCTTTCTGTTTCTAACACTTAGACAAATATATTAGTACACAAAACCAATGTACTAAGTCTAGAAACATACCTTCTCTTAATTATTACATCTATAGCATTTCACATGCATGAGCTTCGATGTTGGACTCATAAATCATCAAGTCTGCTTGACTTGATCTAGATTGACATTTCTTGGCTCCAACATCCTGCAAAGATCACATAGAACATCTCCAAACCTAGGAACAACCCAAACTAGAGATCAAGGTGAACTTAGCTCTTTTAGGCTGCTTCCAGTTCTGGTTTTGACACTTGTTCTCCTTCTAGTGACCTTGATCTCCTTCTTAGAGTTTGGTCTTGAGCCTTATGACTTACACCACATAACTGTAGCTGTTACTTCATTGGTTGTAAGTCACGTCCTTATGTAGTGATCCTTGGTGTGTTATAGCTCTTCTCAACTCGATCACCCTTGACTTTGCAAGCCTTCTTCTTCACCCTTGGCTTTGGGTTCCTCAGCCTCCTTGACCTTCTCCCGTGCACTTGGTACCTCGAAGCTTCTCTTGCCTCCGTCCTTGGCTTGATCAGTTGTCTCCGAGCTTCGCACCCGAGTCTCACTTTATGCAATGTCCATCCTACTTGTGATGTCCATCATGTATCCATAATCCAGTTCTTGGACCATCACAATTGTTCACTTGTGTTTAACCCTGTAGGCTTTACCTTAAGCACCTGTTCAACACTTAGTACACTCGTTAGTCCTTTAATTGAGTTGTCATTCAAACACCAAAACTCACAAGAGAGCTTTCAACTGTCCGGTGCCCGATTTCCTTCCTAAAATGGCGCTGCCGACCGTTGCAGATCTGGGAGCCGTTAGCGCACCGGACAAGTCCGGTGCACACCGGACAGTCCGGTGCCCCCTTCCGACCGTTGGCCCGGCCACGTGTCGCGCGCAGATTCCGCGGCCGACCGTTGGCCCGGCCGACCGTTGGCTCACCGGACAGTCCGGTGAATTTTAGCCGTACGCCGTCGGCGAATTCCCGAGAGCGGCTACTTCACGCCGAGCCAGCCTGGCGCACCGGACACTGTCCGGTGCACCACCGGACAGTCCGGTGCACCCAGACTGGACAGACTTTGGCTGCTCGAGCCATCTCTTCTCCAAGTCGATTTTTTTCTGTTTCCAGCACTTAGACACAATACATTAGTCCATAAAACAATGTACTAAGTCTGAGAAACATACCTTTATCCTTGATTTGTACTTTGTCCACCATTTTACAATTAGGCACCTGTGTTGGGCACTAAATCACCAAAATACTTAGAAATGGCCCAAGGGCACATTTCCCTTTCAATCTCCCCCTTTTTGGTGATTTATGCCAACACAACATAAAGCAAGTAGAACAAGTACAAAAACACTTCAAATAAGAACTCAAATTATTTTGATTCAATTTTGACATATATGGATCACTCTATGCCACCACTTGGTTTGTTTTTGCAAATCAAACTCAAATCTCTATCTCTAAGTCAAACACACATGTTGAAACATAAAGAGAGTCATTCCAAAAGAGATTGATCAAAGATTTCAAAAACTCCCCCTTTTTCCCATAATCAATACTTCTCCCCACAAGAAGCCAACTTTTGATAAGAGAGACAACAAAAGAGTTTTGACAAACCAAACCAAAAGCTCTATTCTACTATTTTCAAAATCTCTCAAGTGGTAGCTGATCCATTTATCGCTTTGGCCTTTATTTTCTCCCCCTTTGGCATCAAACACCAAAACGGGATTAATCTTGGCTCTATAACCCCATTGCCTCACCAAAATCTTCAATTAAGAGCAAATGGCAATAAGAGTTCATGAGATGAACTTGGAATAAGTTACCCTCTCATCGGAGTGCAGTGGAAGTCTTTCATGGTCCAAGTCCACCTTTTCCCTTTCAATTCTCCTTTGAGACTAAAACAAGCAAACTCAAGCATATGGTTAGTCTCAAAGGGTCAAGTTGTAACACATCTCCCCCTAAAACTGTGCATCATTTTGCCACGGACTTGTGAGGTCCAGGGAGTGTTTGTACAACTTGAGCACCACAATAAAGCAACAAAATGCAGAATAAACATGATCAAGGGCATAAACACATATATGCTACAATTCAATCCAAGTTCCGCGAATCTAAGATATTTAGCTCACTACGCAGCCTGCAAAAGGTCTTCTCATCTAGAGGCTTGGTAAAGATATCGGCTAGCTGGTTCTCGGTGCTAACATGAAACACTTCGATATCTCCCTTTTGCTGGTGGTCTCTCAAAAAGTGATGCCGGATGTCAATGTGCTTTGTGCGGCTGTGCTCAACAGGATTTTCCGCTATTCGGATAGCACTCTCATTGTCACATAGGAGTGGGACTTTGCTCAGATTGTAGCCAAAGTCCCTGAGGGTTTGCCTCATCCAAAGTAGTTGCGCACAACACTGTCCTGCGGCAACGTACTCGGCCTCAGCGGTGGATAGGGCAACGGAGGTTTGTTTCTTAGAGTTCCATGACACCAGGGACCTTCCTAAGAATTGGCACGTCCCCGATGTACTCTTCCTATCGACCTTACATCCAGCATAGTCGGAATCTGAGTACCCAATCAAGTCAAAGTTAGACCCCTTTGGATACCAGATCCCGAAGCAAGGTGTAGCGACTAAATATCGAAGAATTCGCTTCACAGCCACTAAGTGACACTCCTTCAGATCGGATTGAAATCTAGCACACATGCATACGCTAAGCATAATATCCGGTCTACTAGCACATAAATAAAGCAAGGAACCTATCATGGACCGGTATGCTTTTTGATCAACGGACTTACCTCCTTTGTTGAGGTCGGTGTGTCCGTCGGTTCCCATTGGTGTCTTTGCGGGCTTGGCGTCCTTCATCCCAAACCTCTTTAGCAAATCTTGTGTGTACTTTGTTTGGGAGATGAAGGTGCCTTCCTTGAGTTGCTTCACTTGGAACCCAAGGAAGTAGGTCAACTCGCCCATCATCGACATCTCGAATTTCTGCGTCATTACCCTGCTAAACTCTTCACAAGACTTTTGGTTAGTGGAACCAAATATTATGTCGTCGACATAAATTTGACACACAAAAAGATCACCATCGCAAGTCTTAGTAAAAAGAGTTGGATCGGCTTTCCCAACCTTGAAAGCATTAGCAATTAAAAAGTCTCTAAGGCATTCATACCATGCTCTTGGGGCTTGCTTAAGTCCATAGAGCGCCTTAGAGAGCTTACACACATGGTCGGGGTACCGTTCATCCTCGAAGCCAGGGGGCTGCTCCACGTACACCTCCTTTTTGATCGGCCCGTTGAGGAAAGCGCTCTTCACATCCATTTGGTACAACCTGAAAGAATGGTGAGCGGCATATGCTAGCAAGATACGAATTGATTCTAGCCTATCCACAGGAGCAAAAGTCTCCTCAAAGTCCAAACCTGCGACTTGGGCATAACCTTTTGCCACAAGTCGAGCCTTGTTCCTCGTCACCACCCCGTGCTCGTCCTGTTTGTTGCGGAACACCCACTTGGTTCCCATAACATTTTGCTTGGGACGAGGCACCAGTGTCCAAACTTCATTACGCTTGAAGTTGTTGAGTTCCTCCTGCATGGCCAATACCCAATCCGGATCTAGCAAGGCCTCCTCTACCCTAAAAGGCTCAATAGAAGAGACAAAGGAGTAATGCTCACAAAAATTAACTAATCGAGATCGAGTAGTTACTCCCTTGCTAATGTCACCCAAAATTTGGTCGACGGGATGATCCCTTTGAATCACCGCTCGAACTTGGGTTGGAGGTGCCGGTTGCGCTTCTTCCTCCATCACGTGATCATCTTGTGCTCCCCCTTGATCACACGCCTCCTTTTGATGAACCTATTCATCGTCTTGAGTTGGGGGATGCACCGTTGTTGAGGGAGAAGGTTGATCTCGTTCATCTTGTTCCTGTGGCCGCACTTCTCCAATCGCCATGGTTCGTATAGCGGCCGTCGGAACATCTTCTTCATCTACATCATCACAATCAACAACTTGCTCTCTTGGAGAGCCATTAGTCTCATCAAATACAACGTCGCTAGAGACTTCAACCAAACCCGATGACTTGTTGAAGACCCTATACGCCTTTGTATTTGAATCATAACCTAATAAAAACCCTTCTACAGCTTTGGGAGCAAATTTAGAATTTCTACCCTTCTTCACTAGAATGTAGCACCTGCTCCCAAATACACGAAAGTAAGATACATTGGGTTTGTTACCGGTTAGTAGCTCATACGACGTCTTCTTGAGGAGGCGGTGAAGGTAGACCCTGTTGATGGCGTGGCAAGCCGTGTTCACGGCTTCCGACCAAAAGCACTCGGGGGTCTTGAATTCTCCAAGCATAGTCCTTGCCATATCTATGAGCGTCCTGTTCTTCCTCTCTACCACACCATTTTGCTGAGGTGTGTAGGGAGCGGAGAACTCGTGCTTGATCCCTTCCTCCTCAAGAAACTCCTCCACTTGAAGGTTCTTGAATTCGGACCCGTTGTCGCTCCTTATCTTCTTCACCTTGAGCTCAAACTCATTTTGAGCTCTCCTTAGGAAGCGCTTGAGGGTCCCTTGGGTTTCAGACTTATCCTGCAAAAAGAACACCCAAGTGAAGCGGGAAAAGTCATCAACAATAACTAGATCATACTTACTTCCTCCTATGCTTAGATAGGCGACGGGTCCGAAGAGGTCCATATGCAGCAGCTCCAGAGGTCTTGACGTGGTCATCACATTCTTGCTGTGATGTGCTCCTCCCACTTGTTTACCTGCTTGACAAGCTGCACAAGGTCTATCTTTTTCGAAATAAACATTGGTTAGACCTATTACGTGTTCTCCCTTTAGAAGCTTGTGGAGGTTCTTCATCCCCACATGTGCTAAGCGGCGATGCCACAGCCAGCCCATGCAAGTCTTAGCCATTAAGCATGCATCTAGACCGGCCTCTTCTTTTGCAAAATCAACTAAGTAAAGCTTGCCGTCTAGTACACCCTTAAAGGCTAGTGAACCATCACTTCTTCTAATGACAGACACATCTACATTTGTAAAAAGACAATTATATCCCATATTGCATAGTTGACTAACAGATAGCAAATTGTAACCAAGAGACTCAACTAAAAACACATTGGAGATTGAGTGTTCATTAGAAATTGCAATTTTACCTAACCCTTTTACCTTGCCTTGATTCCCATCACCGAATATAATTGAATCTTGGGAATCCTTATTTTTAACGTAGGAGGTGAACATCTTCTTCTCCCCCGTCATATGGTTTGTGCATCCGCTGTCGATAATCCAGCTTGAACCCCCGGATGCATAAACCTGCAAGGCAAATTTAGGCTTGGGTCTTAGGTACCCAACTCATGTTGGGTCCTATAAGGTTAGTGCAAATATCCTTAGGGACCCAAATGCAAGTTTTGTCTCCCTTGCATTTTGCCCCTAACTTCCTAGCAACTATTTTCCTATCCTTTCTACAAATAGCAAAGGAAGCATTTAAAGCACAATAAATTGTATGTAACACCCTAAAGTTCAATCTTGTGAAAACAAAGAAAAATTCTCAAAGATTTTAAATCAAAACACCTTTCCTTAAAAATAATCATAATTTAGAAGTTTCCACTCATGAATATGTTAAAAACACATAATTAAAAACACTTAGATAATCTAAATTGCCTTTGGGTTAGGATATATAGAAGAATTAGGGTTAAACTATTTCTTAATATATATAGTCTACAATATGAATATGATTTCCCTGGAAGTAATAAGGTAGGGATTATTCTACTATATGAATAAAAGCTTGTCTAAAAGGACTAAAATAAATAAAGAAATACATAAAATAGGTTTTTGCACATTATGCTAAAGTTCTATATGTGTATCCAAATTAAGTGTTTGAACTTTAAACTTGTGTTGATTTGAAATTCAAATGGAAAGGAAAAATAGAAAATAGAAAATAAAAGGAGTAGGGAAAATACTACATAAAACAAAATAAAATCAGAATAAAAATTCTTCATACTTATATTATTAAAGTATACTATTCAAACTGAGGACAAGTTATTCACAAAAGTTTGAATTTAAACTTGAATTCAAATTGGATTTGAAAATGGAGAAAAGAAAATAGAAAAGAAAAAGAAAAAAAGAATTCTAACCTAACTGGGCTGGAATACCTGAATTCGGCCCACCTAAGAAACGTCACCGCGCAGCCCATTGCCATCTCCAACCGGCGCCGACAGGTGGGGCCCTTTGCCCAGCCTCTCACGCGCACGCTTGGTCACTGTCTCGCGGACCCCACTCGTCGGCCTCTCACGCGCTCGCCTGAGTTTTCTCTCTCTCGCTTACGCGCGGGACCCCCACGCCAGCCACTCACCCTCACACCCGCTCTCGCCTCTCACTGACGCGCGGGGCCCCTGCTCAGACTTTCCCACGCCCGCGCTCACTCCGCTTCTTTCGCTGATCCGCGGGGCCCGCTTGTCGGGTTCGTCTTCAACAAACTCCACCGATCGCGCGCGCGGGAATCTCGGCAGCGGCTCCGTTGGCCGGTACAACGAGTCCGTGCTCTCCCGGGTATAAAAGCATCGTGCCGCGGCCTCCTCCTTCCCTCCTCATCCGCTTGCGCCGACAGCTTTGCGCCGCCGTTGCTACGCTTGCGGGAGAGATTTTGGCCGCCGCCAGCGAATCCCGTCGCCGTGGGCTGTCTGACCTCGGTGAAGGGCCGGGGAGGGTCATCTGCACGTGTTATTGCCGTCCGCGCCATCGATTTGAACTGCGTGGCCTCGGGAACTCCGGAATTCCTCACCGTACTTGGAGCTCCGCCGCGTGCCGCCGCGCAGCGTGGGCGAGCTCGCAAACCTCCTCAATCGCCGGTAAGAAACCCCTAGCCTCGATCGCCTTGCTCTCCTCTTCGTGTAGCACCTGTACAATTCAAGGTTGGGACCGGGGGGGCGCTTAATCGCTAGCGCCGGCGAAGTCCGCCGCCGCGGAGTGCACATCGCCACCGTGGTCGACCGGCTGGGAAAGGGGTAAGACCGGGACCGTAGGATGTTGAATTGACGGCTAGGATTAGATCTGGGGGAGGGATAGCTGTGGGCCGTTGGATCGGATCGGTCGGTCCTGGGTGGCCCGAGCTACATTGAATCTGGTCCGTAGATCTCCAATCCAACGTCGCGCGCTGCGTACCGATTCAAACCCTCGTGATCTAATCTGGTGCGTCCGGTGTTGATCGGACGGCCGAGATCAAGCGATACCCCTTCGCGTGGCATTTTTTCTAAAGAAACCCCGAGGAAAGCAGAAATCAACCCGCCGTCCTATTTGCACTGTGCGCTGTGTCTCTGTGGTTTTACCCCGAGCCCCCTGCAGTTTCTTGTAATTGAGGCCCAGTCCAGTGAATAGGAAAATCATAGAAAATGATTTAGAAAATGATTTTTTAGTGTTAAAATAAATCCAGAAACTTAATTAATTCATAACTAATTCATTTTAGCTCCAAATTGAACCATTCCAGTTTCTAAAATTTTGTAATAATATTCTTCATCATTTAGTGTCTCTGTTTTGACATGAACTCTGTCAGGAAATTTATTTATCATTTAATCATATTTTAATCACATTAAACCTTAGGAAAATCATAACTTGAATTCTACAACTCCAAAATTAATAATTCTTTTTCCTATGATCTTATTTTAATATGTATCTTATTACTGTATATTTTGTTCTTATGTTTGGTGTAATGTTAAATTTGCCTATACTATGTATGTTTGTATTGCTACGATTAGCAGTGAGGTCACGAGGATCTGAAGAATCATCCTGGTACCTGGATTCTCAAGGCCCAGGCAAGTTGTGCCCTTGATCACTTCTTTTTACCCAGCCATGTTCTGATTAATCATAATGATCTGCATAGGTTAATTTTGATGGGACCCAACAGGTTACCTAGTTTGATTATCTTTATACCTTGTTCACCACTAAATTTCTGGGTAGTACTTGCTAGTGCTTTATGTGGTTTTGGGTATGGAGATACAATATTCATGGTTACACGTTTGTTATCAGTTGTTATTTATTGTTCATGTTGAGATCATTATGTTAATTGGAACATGGAGCGACCACCCGGGAAAACAGTGCTACCACAAGGGTAGTATGGGATGCCCTTGGCTGATTAATTAGGAAAGCTAGTGGAAGACTACCTTACCCGAAAGGGGCAAGGGCAGTAGGGGAGAGGTCAGTGTAGGGAGGCCCTCGGGAGGATTTTGCTGCGATGGCGTCCTGCAAGGGATTCCTGCACTGGATCTTCCTATAAACTGTAGCGGGTTTTCGGAAGCTAGTGGAACTTTGTAAAGGCCTCGTAGTGCTACCCTGCCTCACTTCCTTGGTAGAGGTGTATGGGATTCATGACCCCTTGGCAGATGGGTAACACGGCTTGTGGGTAAAGATGCGCAACCTCTGCAGAGTGTAAAACTGGTATACTAGCCGTGCTCACGGTCATGAGCAGCTCGGACCCTCACATGATTAATTTATGGAACTAAATTCAATTTGTCATATGCATTGCATTGCAGGTGAAGTTGTTAACTTTTGTTCTACTATTTAATTGGGCTGGTATTTACTTATACTTAGTAATTGCTAAATAAAATTTTGACCAACATTAAAAGCAATGCTCAGCTTTAACCATCTTCTTTGGTAAGCCTTACACTTTATGAACTCCCACCTTTGGTGAGTTCATGCACATTATTCCCCACAACTTGTTGAGCGATGAACGTATGTGAGCTCACTCTTGCTGTCTCACATACACCACAGGTCAAGATCAGGTACTGCAGGATGATGCTCATGGAGGATGCTGCGATGAGTTCGTGAGAGGTCTAGGTCGTCGTCTCCCAGTCAACTTTGGGTTGCTGGACCGTTGTCTCCTTATAATGTAATTATTTATTTTGTATAGAACTCTTGTTATATATAAAGTTGTGACATTCGATCCTGTGCCACTATACATCATATGTATGAGACTTGGTCCCAGCATACCTGGTGTTTATGTTAACCCCGGGTTTTGGACCCCTAAAATCCGGGTGTTACAGAAGTGGTATCAGAGGGATGTTGACTGTAGGACGAAACCTAGATAGAACTGGACAACCATTCTTTACTTACCTCTGCTACTCTGATTCTTTTCTAAGCTTATCTTAATCTTTTCTCATCTATTTCCGCTTTACTCTGATTATTCTTACCTCTTTCAATCTAAAGACAAATGTGGGTTTCACACTTTGAAATCCTGTGCCTAAAGTGACCTTTAGGAATAGGAGACCTACTCTTAGGGACAAAAACAAAACTATTTTTATAAGTGTCTATGCATTTGAATGTTTGTTCTTATGATATTTGTCTGATTTGGATTTTTGATTGAGTGTGATGGGTTGTGGAGTAATGTCCACAATTACATCTGCATATACACATAGGTATAAAAATATATTTATAAAATAACTAGACAGCCTAGATTATCCCCATTGGAACCTATCTAGCTTAAGAAATTTATCTTATCCTAAAAGATCTCATTCTAACCAATTCATCTTATCTTAAAAGGATTCTCCCTTATCTTAATAAGATCCATCTCATCTTAAAAGATACTCATCTTATCTTGAAAAGATTTTATATCATCCTAATAGATCTAACTGATCTCAAAAGATTCTATCTTCTCTTTATGGATCCATCTTATCCTAATAGGCATACTTATCCACCCTAGTTTATCAACTATGATCTAATGCAAATTAGTTAGATCTTATCTAGTCAAACTAGTCACACCAATCTAACCTAGATCTGATCAAATCTAAAGTGACTTATCAAACATGTTAGATAATACTGATAAAATAGTTTAGACTCTACCCCTATAGAACAGGTCTTAACTTAGTTCACCCTGCACTAAATTAAGGATGACAGATCGACTTGGCCATATGCAACTACCTTAACCATCTGATAGTTGCATAACCCCTCTATTTTAATCTAACAGAGATTTTTAACATATCCTGGTAAAATATATCCTACCCAGGAAGATCTATCTAACTTTAACTAGTCTCATCTGGCCATATCCAATCTAATCTAGATCCCATCTAATCTAATATGATCTAATCTAATGTAGTCCACTTAAACAGATTTATGACACTAGTAGAAGAGATTAGACCCTACTAGCCATGCATTAACTTATCTTAGCACATTGGATCAATTCAACCATGAGCTAACCCAACCCATAGTTGCCATAATGAATGTTATGACCTTTCTATTCCCACCTAATAACAAACAAACTTTTAACCTACATCTTGTAGTCTATCTCACCCATGTATATCTCTCATCTTGACAGATTCTATCTTACCCTTGGATAATCACCATATATGATTGATCACCCCAATCCGGACATAAATTAAGCCCTACCAAAGAATCTATAGATTATAACCAGCTACTAGCTTATTCCTTCCGCTTATTGAATAATTTCCTTTGCAAAACTATTACCATATGCTTCTAACTTTCATGGTCAATACCAGGAAAGGAAAGATTATCACGTAACAACAAACAGAAAATGAATCCTCCAAATCCTCCACCTGTTGACCTCAATCAAGTGGTTGCTACCCAAAGACTGGTAATACAACAGTTAACAGACATGGTGACCGAGATGCAGAATCAGATAAGACAACAACGCGAGGAAATACGTCAAGCCCGCCAAGAAATAAGGCAAGCACGGCTGGAGAGACAACAACAACAACCTCCACCACCACCACCAGCTTCACCAAGCTACATAGATATAAATTATGATGATTTGTAAGGTCTAGATGTTACTTTAGTTAGTAGATGATATGAGACTATGTTAAGAAGGAACAATAAGGTCTATTGACCCAATGTTTTGTTAAAGAATTATACCTCATGCTAAGATCTCTTTGTTTGTGCATATGAGTATGCATCCTTTTTCTTTCAAATCTCGAGGACGAGATTATTTTTAAGGGGGGTAGGATTTGTAACACCCTAAAGTTCAATCTTGTGAAAACAAAGAAAAATTCTCAAAGATTTTAAATCAAAACACCTTTCCTTAAAAATAATCATAATTTAGAAGTTTCCACTCATGAATATGTTAAAAACACATAATTAAAAACACTTAGATAATCTAAATTGCCTTTGGGTTAGGATATATAGAAGAATTAGGGTTAAACTATTTCTTAATATATATAGTCTACAATATGAATATGATTTCCCTGGAAGTAATAAGGTAGGGATTATTCTACTATATGAATAAAAGCTTGTCTAAAAGGACTAAAATAAATAAAGAAATACATAAAATAGGTTTTTGCACATTATGCTAAAGTTCTATATGTGTATCCAAATTAAGTGTTTGAACTTTAAACTTGTGTTGATTTGAAATTCAAATGGAAAGGAAAAATAGAAAATAGAAAATAAAAGGAGTAGGGAAAATACTACATAAAACAAAATAAAATCAGAATAAAAATTCTTCATACTTATATTATTAAAGTATACTATTCAAACTGAGGACAAGTTATTCACAAAAGTTTGAATTTAAACTTGAATTCAAATTGGATTTGAAAATGGAGAAAAGAAAATAGAAAAGAAAAAGAAAAAAAGAATTCTAACCTAACTGGGCTGGAATACCTGAATTCGGCCCACCTAAGAAACGTCACCGCGCAGCCCATTGCCATCTCCAACCGGCGCCGACAGGTGGGGCCCTCTGCCCAGCCTCTCACGCGCACGCTTGGTCACTGTCTCGCGGACCCCACTCGTCGGCCTCTCACGCGCTCGCCTGAGTTTTCTCTCTCTCGCTTACGCGCGGGACCCCCACGCCAGCCACTCACCCTCACACCCGCTCTCGCCTCTCACTGACGCGCGGGGCCCCTGCTCAGACTTTCCCACGCCCGCGCTCACTCCGCTTCTTTCGCTGATCCGCGGGGCCCGCTTGTCGGGTTCGTCTTCAACAAACTCCACCGATCGCGCGCGCGGGAATCTCGGCAGCGGCTCCGTTGGCCGGTACAACGAGTCCGTGCTCTCCCGGGTATAAAAGCATCGTGCCGCGGCCTCCTCCTTCCCTCCTCATCCGCTTGCGCCGACAGCTTTGCGCCGCCGTTGCTACGCTTGCGGGAGAGATTTTGGCCGCCGCCAGCGAATCCCGTCGCCGTGGGCTGTCTGACCTCGGTGAAGGGCCGGGGAGGGTCATCTGCACGTGTTATTGCCGTCCGCGCCATCGATTTGAACTGCGTGGCCTCGGGAACTCCGGAATTCCTCACCGTACTTGGAGCTCCGCCGCGTGCCGCCGCGCAGCGTGGGCGAGCTCGCAAACCTCCTCAATCGCCGGTAAGAAACCCCTAGCCTCGATCGCCTTGCTCTCCTCTTCGTGTAGCACCTGTACAATTCAAGGTTGGGACCGGGGGGGCGCTTAATCGCTAGCGCCGGCGAAGTCCGCCGCCGCGGAGTGCACAGCGCCACCGTGGTCGACCGGCTGGGAAAGGGGTAAGACCGGGACCGTAGGATGTTGAATTGACGGCTAGGATTAGATCTGGGGGAGGGATAGCTGTGGGCCGTTGGATCGGATCGGTCGGTCCTGGGTGGCCCGAGCTACATTGAATCTGGTCCGTAGATCTCCAATCCAACGTCGCGCGCTGCGTACCGATTCAAACCCTCGTGATCTAATCTGGTGCGTCCGGTGTTGATCGGACGGCCGAGATCAAGCGATACCCCTTCGCGTGGCATTTTTTCTAAAGAAACCCCGAGGAAAGCAGAAATCAACCCGCCGTCCTATTTGCACTGTGCGCTGTGTCTCTGTGGTTTTACCCCGAGCCCCCTGCAGTTTCTTGTAATTGAGGCCCAGTCCAGTGAATAGGAAAATCATAGAAAATGATTTAGAAAATGATTTTTTAGTGTTAAAATAAATCCAGAAACTTAATTAATTCATAACTAATTCATTTTAGCTCCAAATTGAACCATTCCAGTTTCTAAAATTTTGTAATAATATTCTTCATCATTTAGTGTCTCTGTTTTGACATGAACTCTGTCAGGAAATTTATTTATCATTTAATCATATTTTAATCACATTAAACCTTAGGAAAATCATAACTTGAATTCTACAACTCCAAAATTAATAATTCTTTTTCCTATGATCTTATTTTAATATGTATCTTATTACTGTATATTTTGTTCTTATGTTTGGTGTAATGTTAAATTTGCCTATACTATGTATGTTTGTATTGCTACGATTAGCAGTGAGGTCACGAGGATCTGAAGAATCATCCTGGTACCTGGATTCTCAAGGCCCAGGCAAGTTGTGCCCTTGATCACTTCTTTTTACCCAGCCATGTTCTGATTAATCATAATGATCTGCATAGGTTAATTTTGATGGGACCCAACAGGTTACCTAGTTTGATTATCTTTATACCTTGTTCACCACTAAATTTCTGGGTAGTACTTGCTAGTGCTTTATGTGGTTTTGGGTATGGAGATACAATATTCATGGTTACACGTTTGTTATCAGTTGTTATTTATTGTTCATGTTGAGATCATTATGTTAATTGGAACATGGAGCGACCACCCGGGAAAACAGTGCTACCACAAGGGTAGTATGGGATGCCCTTGGCTGATTAATTAGGAAAGCTAGTGGAAGACTACCTTACCCGAAAGGGGCAAGGGCAGTAGGGGAGAGGTCAGTGTAGGGAGGCCCTCGGGAGGATTTTGCTGCGATGGCGGTCCTGCAAGGGATTCCTGCACTGGATCTTCCTATAAACTGTAGCGGGTTTTCGGAAGCTAGTGGAACTTTGTAAAGGCCTCGTAGTGCTACCCTGCCTCACTTCCTTGGTAGAGGTGTATGGGATTCATGACCCCTTGGCAGATGGGTAACACGGCTTGTGGGTAAAGATGCGCAACCTCTGCAGAGTGTAAAACTGGTATACTAGCCGTGCTCACGGTCATGAGCAGCTCGGACCCTCACATGATTAATTTATGGAACTAAATTCAATTTGTCATATGCATTGCATTGCAGGTGAAGTTGTTAACTTTTGTTCTACTATTTAATTGGGCTGGTATTTACTTATACTTAGTAATTGCTAAATAAAATTTTGACCAACATTAAAAGCAATGCTCAGCTTTAACCATCTTCTTTGGTAAGCCTTACACTTTATGAACTCCCACCTTTGGTGAGTTCATGCACATTATTCCCCACAACTTGTTGAGCGATGAACGTATGTGAGCTCACTCTTGCTGTCTCACATACACCACAGGTCAAGATCAGGTACTGCAGGATGATGCTCATGGAGGATGCTGCGATGAGTTCGTGAGAGGTCTAGGTCGTCGTCTCCCAGTCAACTTTGGGTTGCTGGACCGTTGTCTCCTTATAATGTAATTATTTATTTTGTATAGAACTCTTGTTATATATAAAGTTGTGACATTCGATCCTGTGCCACTATACATCATATGTATGAGACTTGGTCCCAGCATACCTGGTGTTTATGTTAACCCCGGGTTTTGGACCCCTAAAATCCGGGTGTTACATTGTAGAAGGTTCATTCACTACTTTCCTAGGAGCATGAATAATATTCTTTCTAGGCACATGATGAATAGCATTTCTCCTAGACATATTTCTACCATGCATATAGGAAGAACTAGAAGCAAACATGGCATGAGAGTCAAAATCATTATAAGCATTATAACTCCTATAAGCATTTCTAGTTTGTCTCTTATCATGATACATAAAAGCATGGTTCTTTTTAGTACTACTAACCATAGGAGCCTTCCCTTTCTCCTTGGCGGAGATAGGAGCCTTATGGCTTGTCAAGTCCTTGGCTTCCCTCTTGTAGCCAAGTCCATCCTTAATTGAGGGGTGTCTACCAATCGTGTAGGCATCCCTTGCAAATTTCAGCTTATCAAATTCATTCTTGCTAGTCTTAAGTTGGGCACTAAGACTAGACACTTCATCATTTAGTTTAGAAATTGAAACTAAGTGTTCACAACAAGCATTAATATCAACATCCTTACACTTAGTGCAAATTTCAACATGTTCAACACAAGAGTTAGATTTACTTGCTACTTCTAGCTTAGCATTTAAATCATTAATTTCACCTTTTAAAGAAGAAATGGTTTCGTTACAAGTAGAAAGTTCACAAGAAAGCATTCCATTTCTTTTAACTTCTAGAGCAAGTGAATTTTGTGCACTAACAAATTTATCATGCTCTTCATATAAAAGATCTTCTTGTTTCTCTAAGATTCTATCCTTTTCATTCAAGGCATCAATCAATTCATTAATCTTAGCTATCTTAGTTCTATCCAATCCCTTGAATAAACTGGAGTAATCTATTTCATCCTCACTAGACTCATCATCACTAGAAGAATCATAAGTATTAGCATTATGATTGATTACCTTCTTCTCCCTTGCCATGAGGCAAGTGTGATGCTCGTTTGGGAAGAGGGCCGATTTGTTGAAGGCAGTGGCGGCGAGTCGTCCAAGCTCGCCCTCCACCAACTCCATTTTGGTGAGCATGGTGATGTCATTCCCCTCGTGAGAGATCTTGAGGGTGTCCCATATTTGCTTGGCATTGTCCAAGCCGCTCACCTTGTTGTACTCTTCCCTGCACAAGGACGCTAAGAGAACAGTAGTAGCTTGTGCATTTCTATGGATTTGTTCATTTATGAGCATAGAGTTATCCGAGCTATCAAACTTCATTCCATTCTCTACAATCTCCCAAATGCTTGGATGGAGAGAGAATAAGTGACTACGCATTTTGTGACTCCAAAATCCGTAGTCCTCCCCATCGAAGTGTGGAGGTTTGCCAAGAGGAATGGAAAGCAAATGCGAATTCGAACTATGTTGAATACGAGAATAATCAAATGAAAAGTTCGAATTGACCGTCTTTTTGTAGTCGTTGTCGTCGTCCTTTTGGGAAGAGGAAGATTCGTCGCTGTCGTAGTAGATGATCTCCTTGATGCGTCTTGTCTTCTTCTTCTTCCCTTCTTTGCGTCTGTGCCCCGAGCCCGAGTCGGTAGTCTTGTCGTCCTTTGGCTCGTTGACGAAGGACTCCTTCTCCTTGTCGTTGATCACGATTCCCTTCCCCTTAGGATCCATCTCTTCGGGCGGTTAGTCCCTTTCTTGAAGAGAACGGCTCTGATACCAATTGAGAGCACCTAGAGGGGGGTGAATAGGTGATCCTGTGAAACTTAAACTTATAGCCACAAAAACTTGTTAAGTGTTAGCACAATTATTGCCAAGTGGCTAGAGAGGAGTCTCAACAAAACACAATACCACAAGAGATCAAACACAGAGATGACACAGTGGTTTATCCCGTGGTTCGACCAAGACCAACGCTTGCCTACTCCACGTTGTGGCGTCCCAACGGACGAGGGTTGCAATCAACCCCTCTCAAGCGGTCCAAAGACCAACTTGAATACCACGGTGTTTTGTTTTGCCTTTCAATATCCCGTTTGCGAGGAATCTCCACAACTTGGAGCCTCTCGCCCTTACACTTGAGATTCACAAGAAATTCAGAGTAAGGGAGGAAAGCAACACACACAAATCCACAGCAAAATGCGCACACACACGGCCAAGAATCGAGCTCAAAGGACTATCTCAAAGTTCTCACTAGAACGGAGCTCGAATCACTGAGAATGACAAACGAATGCGCAAAGACTGAGTGTGGATGATCAAGAATGCTCTAAGGTTGCTTGGTTATCTCCTCCATGCGCCTAGGGGTCCCTTTTATAGCCCCAAGGCAGCTAGGAGCCGTTGAGAGCAAATCTGGAAGGCCAATTTTGCCTTCTGTCGTCGGGTGCACCGGACAGTCCGGTGCACACCGGACACTGTCCGGTGCCCGATTTCCTTCCTAAAATGGCGCTGCCGACCGTTGCAGATCTGGGAGCCGTTGGCGCACCGGACAAGTCCGGTGCACACCGGACAGTCCGGTGCCCCCTTCCGACCGTTGGCCCGGCCACGTGTCGCGCGCAGATTCCGCGGCCGACCGTTGGCCCGGCCGACCGTTGGCTCACCGGACAGTCCGGTGCACACCGGACAGTCCGGTGAATTTTAGCCGTACGCCGTCGGCGAATTCCCGAGAGCGGCTACTTCACGCCGAGCCAGCCTGGCGCACCGGACACTGTCCGGTGCACCACCGGACAGTCCGGTGCACCCAGACTGGACAGACTTTGGCTGCTCGAGCCATCTCTTCTCCAAGTCGATTTTTTCTGTTTCCAGCACTTAGACACAATACATTAGTCCATAAAACAATGTACTAAGTCTGAGAAACATACCTTTATCCTTGATTTGTACTTTGTCCACTATTTTACAATTAGGCACCTGTGTTGGGCACTAAATCACCAAAATACTTAGAAATGGCCCAAGGGCACATTTCCCTTTCAATCGTCAGGAGGAGCGAATGCTTATATTGATCACAATCGTGAGACAATAAATGTCATATTCTATGCCCTGAAGGCGTGAGCTTGATGATCAATATGTGAACATTTATGGAACTTTCTATCAAATATTTAGATCCAGTCGATCGAACACCATCAGTCAAAGTGGTTTATTTATATTGATACGTGCACTTACCTCGTATATCCTAGAAGTGAGTAGAGGTAAAGTTCCTGAAATAGTCCTTGCAAGGATATGCAATCCGTTTGCTAAATCTTTATGTGCATATTCTTTCAGAAGAAGATGTTTTGCCTTATTGATACAGTTTTGCAAGGATCAGGGGGAGCATATTTCTAAAGTTAGCCCTTGTAGAAGATTCGATAGAATCTAGATCCCAGAGGATCAAAATCTGTCACGATGACAGCTGTTGTACTCTTTTTCCCTTGGTGAGTTTTCTTGAAGTTTCTCACATGAGGTTTTTAACGAGGCAACAAAGTGCAAATGCAATTTGTATCACCATGCACTCTTTCTCCACATTTTTTCCATTGGGTTTTTTGGAGTTTTAACGAGGCATGTGTTGGTCGCGGTATTCGCCCAAGGGGGAGTGTTAAGTAACCCTAGTTAGGGTTATGTGGGCAAATATCTGCTTTGCCCCTAAGGGGTCTCACATCTCTATATAAGGAACATGTACACCCCCTCATAATACAGAGAAGAGAAAGAGGCCAGAGGCCCAACCCTATATCTTATATCCCGTGTGTTTCTTTTGTCTTGCTTATGGGAAGGGAGACGGGTCTTCTACAGCTTCTTACGCCTCTACGGCTGACGGGAGGGAAGAGAGTGGATTTGGTGATGCGTGGTGACGTAGAGGAAAGACGCACCAACCTGAGTGAGGACGTGATACGCTTACGGCTGCTGGGCCCGAGTTGCAGGCAGGCCCATAACTGTGAACTTTTGTCACCGAATCTTGTACCCCGTCGTTAGGCTTGGCCCAGTTGCGGCTCCTTGCCAGCAACAAATCGTGCCCATCAACTGATGATCGGACGGTTGCCATTTCACAGATCCTTAGGGTTTCCTCTCCGCTCGCAGCACAGCCCGCTGGTAAAAGGCAAGGGGCTACCCGGACCTGGTGGTGCCTTCCATTGTGAGACGTGAAGCTAAGCCGGCGGCGGCGTTCCGCGGCGGACTCCTTCGTACCCAATTCGTCTACGCTATGTTAGGTTTCCTTCATTTGATTTCGTTTTCTCGTTTGTCGCTGTCATTCGCCCTTCTTTCTTGCCTCTCGTTGCGTAATCCTGGGAGCAGTGATGAGATCTTTTCAGTAATGATCTTTGAGACGTGATTATCGATCTCTATATTGCTACGTTCTTGCTGAGCTCCTAGCGCCAGGCGCACATGCTTTTAGTTCTATTTGGGTTCAGGGTTTAGTCTGGTTTTCAGCGTGTCATTACCGAATCGTTCTGGATTCACAAACGGCGAATTTTACCTCCCTGCGTTATTCCTGGAGCCGTTCCATCCTATCTCGTTTTTGCGTTAATCCATATGGTTTGGTTAAGATTGAGTCGAATTAAATTCATAGCAAGTCAAAATTTATTCTAATTCCACTCAATACATTCTAATCCACGTGGAATATCAACAACAGAACAAGGCCGCAACCGAACAAGGCCGCAGATTGAATATATGTGCTAAGGTTATGTATGCACCTTAATTTTAATATATGAATACATGTGTTGAGTTCAGCTATCCACCTAAGACCTAGTTTGGTTACTTTAGTATTAAGCTTAATCCACATATATTGAGGTGGATTGGGATATAACTTAAACTAATTTACATCATAATCCACCTTAACACACGTGGATTAGGAGAAATACTAGTGTATCCAAACAAAGGCTTAATTTGTGTGGGCTCGAATAGATAGATTGATACGAAATTTGAACTAGATTAGACAATCTATCCTAACGTGCATGGATTGCGATGGATATGGATATATGAGCACGTAAACAAGAGCTGGATAACGCTAATAATACATTAGATCCCTCAGCACATTAACATCAAGCTGAGCCTTGTTTGATCCAGGACAACTTTGGTCAACAACCATTTAAACCATAACCAACAGGGTGCAGGGGTAGGTAGCCTGACAGGGCACAATGAAGCAGCGCATAGTCTTCGATCCACCCTCCAGCTTCCAAGCCAGCCAGCGTCAGTTGAATCCTGCAACTTTGCAGAAAGCTTCAGGTTGGTTTGGTTTGGTTTGGTACTGAAAATAGTTGGTCCGTAATCGAAGGTCGCGTAAGGAACGCACCCAGTTTGAGTTCCAGGCCGCCGCCGCCGCTTGGTGGGGTCGACCCTCCACCTTCCCCGCCGTTGTTCCAGGCCTGAGAATGAGCAAGCTGCGGCCAAATTTGCAAGAAGTTCTGCACAGATTTTAGACTCTAGATGCAAAAAAAAAAAGAAAATTTCTGTAGACAGATGTTCACAGTCAAAACTAATAAAGGAGAAAAAAAATTACAAGTTCTATAGACGGATGCACGCAGTAAAAAGAAAAAAGAAAAGGAAGCAAAATTGATTCGCTCACAATGCCAAGAATAGGTTGCATCACAGCTACCTTGTACTAGTACGTAGCATAGCATCATATGCAGAGCAGAGAGCACTGTAGTCTGTAGTAGCCTGGCGACCGTTGCTTCTCTTTGGGGGCAGTGGTCGTGACACTAGCATGCGTAGCGCTTGCACATGCACGGCTCATGCCCATCCTATCTCATCCGGTGTCTATTCTCTTAGGCCCTGTTCGTTTTGTGTCAAACCATGGGGATTGAGGGGGAACAAATCCCCTATAAGTCAAAATCCTCCTTAATCCCTTCCAATCCCCCTCAATCCCTATGGTTTGGGGATGAAACGAACATGGCCTTAGGGAACCAGTAACCACCATCCCATTTCGGTCAGTGTCTATTTTTTTTAGGGAACGGGTGTGCAAGCCTGAAACAAATGCCTATTCTTGATAGACTTGTACTTGCTTCGATATGTATAGATGGTCTTCAGCCTGTTGTTAGCTGCGACTTTAATCCACTCGCCTCCTACATTTTCTAGAGTGTTTTGTTTTGAAACTGCAGACGCCTTGCATTGCCTGTCTGTTTCGCTATCAGGTTGTACTTTCCATCTCAGGCTGGCTCCAGCAGGGTTCTGTAAAAGCTCCTGTACTCTAAATATAGAGGTTTGTCAGATCCTTTATCCCTCAAACAAGAGACTCTAAAAGGTCCTCTAAAATTTAGAGGATGCCATGCATGCGCTATATCTGACGGCAAGTCTGTCGCTCGCTATACACTGTTTAGTCACGCGCGTCATCGGCATCTGTTCTCTCCCGCGCTTTTTTTTACGTCCTAGAGCAGTACGCTTCGTTAGAAAAAAACAATTGGTCCTGTAGGTTACAAAATGTAATTATTTAAACTAGTTCCTAAATCATTTTTGCATGCTACAAATGATTTTTTTTATCTCTCCCGCGTTGTACCTCCACGAGCCGTACGCTTCGTTAGGAAAAAACAATTAGTAATGTAGGTTAGAAAATGTAATTATCTAAACAAGTTCCTAAATCATTTTTGTATGCTATAAATGATTTTTTTGTATCTCTCTCGCGCTGTACCTCCTGGAGCCGTACGCTTCTTTAGGAAAAAACAATTAGTAATGTAGGTTAGAAAATGTAATTACCTCAACTAGTTCCTAAATCATTTTTGGCATGCTACAAATGATTTTTGTATTGCGTAGACGACTAACAAAAACTTATAATGCAGACGTCTGGTAATTATTTGCCTCAATATGAACTAATATTGTTTTCCTAATAAAATCAATATGTAATTTCGCGACGGTGGAAGCTTGTCAATTTGAAAAGAAATTTTCGTACCGATAAAATACTATGCGGCGTTTTATGGACAACAATTACACACAACAAAACAACCAATGGTAATTAATATTGACAATTCGAATTTATTAATTTAAAAATTAATAAATCACTTTTTTGCACATCATTTGTATAGCGTGAATTGGAAATAAAACAAAGAAAACAGAAAAAGAAATGGAAAAAGAGAATCTGTTAACACTGTAGCTTTAGGGGACCGAATTTTAGGGACGCTGCTGGAGACTGAGAATATATAGAGGACAGAATCTTTTAGAGTGTTCTGTAAAAGACAGAGAATATTCTTTTAGGGGATGGAATTTAGGGGACGCTGCTGGAGACAGCCTCAAAATGAAAGATGGGAGAAGTCCTACAGTCACAGAAATGATAGAGCTGAACTCAAGAGTTGCTGAACTCAGGAGTTTCTGAACAAAGTTCCCAAATATATAAGCGGAGCTCAGATAGGCTGTTTATCTGCTAAGCGGCTAAGCCATAGACAGGAAGATTCTTTTGCCTGCTATGAACCATCTGTTCGGTTGTTTTGTATGTTTCAAGCAAATGAAGATATATAGCCAAAGAAATGTACGCAAGAAAGTTGCTCACACGGCGCTACGTTTTATGGTGCAAGAAATGTATACTTATTAAGTGCAGTCTCGGGGCGTTCTGAGCGTCTGTGGCTCACAAAATCGTGTGCTTACCTTGTCGCACAACCCGTAGCGCTCCTCGTGGCGTCCTCTGATCTGCAGCCAGAGCAGAAAGCGAGCGAGAGAGAGGCTATATATCAACCATCTTTCTAAATCTAGGAGAAGACCGCATCATATCAACAACACTATACTATACGTACAATGTTCTGGAGGCAGTCGATCTCGCCGCCGATCTTGCGGTCCTTCTCGGAGCGCACCCTGTGCACGGCCGCCTCCAGGCTGTGCTCCAGCTGCTCCAGCGACGGCACCGTGTACTGCTCCCCGTCGTCCACCGTCATGAACCGCAGCTCCTTCTCCATGAGCTCGCACATCCGCTCCGCCTTCTCCAGCTCCGCGCGCCGCTCCTGCAAGAGCTAGCGCGCCACATCGTTTACTACTACTGCTAAGGAAGCACGTGCATGCGCTGCATGCCATTGCCAGCCCACGTACGTACGTACGCGCTCTGCTTAGAGCCTTAGACAGGTTACCTGGCGAACGTCGGCCCAGACCTTGCTGTGCGTCGCGGCCTCGTACCTCTCGACCAGGTCCTTGACACTGGAGCGAAAACGAGGGAGAAGCAAAGCACAGTGATGCTAAGAGTGCGGCAAATGAAAGGCCTAGCTAGCGAAAGCTACTAGCTTGCATTGCATGTGGCTAGGTTCAGATGCAGATCGGTGACCCTGGCTTACGTGGGCACGGTGGGCGAGAGGTAGTGGTACAGCTTCCCGGAGCCGGAGAAGAGCAGCAGCAGCAGGTCGACGTCGCACAGGACGGCGAGCTCCCTTGCCTTCTTGAAGAGCCCGTCCCTGCGCTTGTAGAAGGTGGACTGCCGCTGCGTCGGGTTCTCGATCCGCTTTATCTCGCTGCGGCCCCTCCCCATGTCGTCGTCCCGGACTCGCAAACGCGCGGCGCTGCAGCAGCCCCCGCCGAGCTGCTCTTGCCCGTTGCTTGCTTTAAATTGGAGGGGCTGCTGGGGTGCTGGTGCTGCCGTGCCAAGTTGCCAACTGCCAAGGCAGGATGAGGCTGCCTCCAACGCTGCCTCTTGGGCATCTCCCTCCCTTTGCATGGGCCTGTAGGGGCACTCTACGGCCGCAGCGCTGTCCCCTACGCGCTGGCTTTCTTCTCTCTCCTCAGATATAGCATGTCACTGTTCATCTCTAAATACTATGCTGTGGGTCCACAAGTAATTGTTAGTAGATAAAAAATTGATAGTTGATATGAAAAATGATATTTTATAATTGTATCGGGTATAGGGGAAGTATTTTAGAAAACCGCTGTGGGAGATGAAAAAATAAGAGGAAAAATAGGGGGGGAAATGATATAGGAGGAAAAAAATTAGAGGTAACAGTTGCGGATAGCCTGAGATCGGGTGCTCGACTGCTCGTTGACGCAGTACCGAGACATGATAGTCTAGTAGTAGTCTAGCCGCTCCACGGGCTAGCTTCTAGGTAGCTTTGTCTTTGTGTCAGGGGGGTGGGGTGCGTGGCCGCCGCCGGTTGGTTGGTTGGTTGGGTTCGTCGCTCGCTCGTTCCAACTTTCGCGAACTGTACTTTTGGAGACTGGAAGTCTGCAGGCCTTGCAGCTTTCAGCTTTGCAGGATAAGGGAGCAGGAGCAACGAGCACGGCTGGACTGGCACCGCGACGTGCATGAAGCGACTGAGACGTGTCGAGGGCTGGGCACAGTGGACCGTCGATCATCGCCTACAGTATTCCTACGCTACTAGCGCAACTGGGCAGCGTATAGTAGGAGTGGCAGGAGCAGTAGTAGTGGGCTTGTAGAGAGTATATAGTGGTGACCTGTGTATTACTGCAGCAAGTACGCACACGCACCTAAGGTGTACGATACAGGCGTACAGTAGTAGATAGACGTGACCCATGTGCTTTCCATTGCTATTTCTCTGGTATAAAAGGTTATCTCGAGCTATTTATATATCTACGTATCGATATTTAAATTTTACTTTATTAACAGTACAATTTATAATATTAAAAAAGATAAAATAATTTTTGAAACGACCATACGAGTGAACCGCGGGACACGGTCTAAGGGTATCTTTGAAAAAACATTGATACAAGCAACAAGTACTGCTACGAAAATATTTACATGCCATTATAGAAGCACACCTTAGGTCATCACTAGCAGATTACTCATGTTCAAACTGTGCCACTAGCTTATATGATGATCTGATGAAACACATTTGAGCTTAATGCTGCCGCTCTAAGCTCTAATCTATATAGACAAAACACTATATAAACGGTAGAAGTCGGTACGGATTAAAATTAAACGAACATGACCGCAAGTGTAGGTGAGTAGGACTGCATGTCTGCCATTATGAAAAAAAAACTAGAGTGCCTGGCATTATGAAATAAACTAGAGTGTTTACGGAAAGCGGAAGCTATTTCACGCAATGATCTGTATTGGCCTGAAGACCGTTTCCACTAGTTAATCAAAAAATACCTGCCGCTCATGACAAAACTGAAGCATCATCCCTCCGTTCGTTCCAACTACCAAGGGTGTCGGTGACCTTGATGCGGTGAGCAGCGATCGTAGCTCTCGTCCAGCTTGCCCCGACGACCTAGAACTGTAGAAGACGTCGCCGTGGGAGGTGGCCGCCGAAGCCACTATGAAAGCCGCGAAATACATGCACAAATACAAGTTATTGTATGAATTTATTGTAAAACGAATTTTAATTTGAGACAGATAAGATATATTATTAGGTGATGTTTGGTTTGAAGAAACTAAACTTTAGTCTCATGCCATCGGATGTTTAAATACTAGTTATAAGCATTTATTTGTGACAGAGGATTCAACAGTAAAACGAGTCTATTAAACATAATTAATTCATAATACATTTATGTGATGCTATTATAAACAATTGTTAATCATAAATTAATTAGACTTGATAAATTTATCTCACCATTCAATCTTTATCTATGTAATTAACTTTTTAGTTAGACCATATTTAACATTGATGATTGCCATTTATACGTCCACGTGAACAAAGCTGGCCGTTCCTATGGAAAGGATAGGATTCCTTCATAAAACACAAAAACCAAAACACCCGCTCGAACTCGAATTTTTCGTGGAAGCACGAGGAACATGCGGACGGCCTGATTTTTGCGGATGATGGGGAATGGGAAAGCAACGGTGATGGGGAGTCGAGGTCGGCGACGGGGAGACGATGAAGCCAACCAGCCACCGCCATCGACGTGGGGTAGGAGACGCCGGCCCGGAGCAGTTGTGGAATGCGACGAAATGCAGGCTGTCTTCGGCCTTCTTCAGAGACGAGGTTGGGGATGAGGCCTGGTGAGAGAAAAGCGGATGAACGGTGAACGGACGATGGAAAATTCTGCATAGCCCTGTCTTCTTTCTTCAGAGAATCAGGGTTCACCAAACCGGATTGAGGACAAAACCCGGTGTCCACCGACAATAGATGAATCACGATAAATCGGCGAGAAATCAAAATCAACCTAGTTTGAATTCTAGACATTTTTTTTCAAATAAAGCACATTGAGGTCCTATAATTTGAACAAAATAGCAACATTTAACAGTTTAAATACATTACATGGCATTGTTTCATAGTTCACAAACAACATCGAAGATACAAATATAAACATAAAACAATTAATGAAATTACCTTGTATAGATAATTCACATCTTGAAATTTACCAGTTGCATCAATTGATTTGTGGAATAACAAAACACCATGGCAAAATAACATGAAATTAATCGCTCACATTTGGGTTGGTCCTGTCCATGAGTTGCACATGATGGTAGGTCTATATGTTGGCCAATCATCATTGAACTTTGTGAAATCATCCTGCAAATGCGGCCTGTAACTCAGTATCATCGGAAACACGATGCGAACTCACTACTTGCAACTTTCATGCCTCTTCCGCTACTCTTGCTGTTCTTTTATCATAGACCTTGTCAATCTCATGCCGAAAATAATGGCAGTGTCTGGCGGAACATTGCGACAACAGTGCACATTCCTCCCACCGTCCCACGCGATGCAATGTGTTGCTTGAACGTGTAGCACCACCCCTTCCACTATTTCTTACAATACTTGCACTTGAATACAAGAGATATTGTCCTCGTGTTTCCATACTGGATCAATCTGATCCAACATCCTTGGAAATAGCAACAACAAATATTATTACAAGTATTATTAGCCTACATAACAAGTAGCGGTGTTGATTTCAAAGGATTTGAAGCCAAAAGGGGAAAAATCTCCCTAACCCTATCCTCTACTCAGCAGGTTGGCTTATCAGCATCTCTGGCTGATTAGTCGGCCAGCGCGCTCGGCTAGAGGACAAAGCAGACCGATTAGCCAGCGACTAACGACGGCTCGTCCAGGCTACGTCACCTATTTAGTCGTTGACTAGGCGACTAATTTATCGTATATAATTGACGATTAATCGAAGACGATTAATGAAATTACCTTGTATAAATAGTTCGCATCTTGAAATTTACCAGTTGCATCAATTGATTTGTGGAAGAACATAACACCATTGCAAAATAACATGAAATTAATCGATCACATTTGGGTTGGTCCTGTCCATGAGTCGCACATGATGGTAGGTTCATATGTTGGACAATTATCCTTGAACTTTGTGAAATCATCCTACAAATGTGGCCTGTAATTCATCATTAACACCAGCATCAGCATCATCGAAAACACGATGTGAACCCACCACTTGCAACTTTCGTGCCTCTTCCGCTACTCTTGTTCTTCTTTTATCATAGACCTTGTCAGTCTCACGCCAAAAGTAATGGCAGTGTCTGGCGGAACATTACAACAACCATGCATATTCCTCCCACGCGATACAATGTGTTGCTTGAAAAACGTGTAGCAACACCCTCTTCCACTGTTTCTTACAATACTTGCACTTGCATCGGAGATATATTGTCCCTGTGTTCCCATGCTGGATCAATCTGATCTAACATCCCTGGAAATAGCAACAACAACTATTATTACAAGTATTATTAGCCTACATAATAAGTAGTAGTGTTGATTTCAAAGGATTTGAAGCCAAAAGGGTAAAAAATCTCCCTAACCCTATCCTGTACTCAGCAGGTTGGCTTATCAGCATCTATGGCCGACTAGTCGGCCAGCGCTCGGCTAGACAAGGGTTACGACATGTTAGCGTATTATATGGAGCTATTGGGCCTTATGGACGACCGACCCACTTAGGAGGTTTTTTTAATATTTTAAAACTTGTTTGATTTTTAGTTTGAATTTGGTATCATATTTTAAAATTTGGTTTCAGCAGAAAGACTTAAATAATCCATAGTATTTATAAGAAAATTTTCATTATTTTTTTTCAAATTTTACAAAATTTCACAAATTCAAAATCGGTGGTCCGGACTAACCGACGACGCGACTACCGGCTACCCGGATTAGCCGACCGATTTGGTAACCCTTGTAGAGCAAAGTCTACTGCATAATTTCACTTTCAAAATTACTTGTTTTAACTTTATCAACTTCACAAAACCGGGTAAATAAGCCCTGGCCAGTTTTAATGAGCCGTTTTGCTAATATGACATTACCACCGAGGCATCAGTTTATTCTATTTTAGTTCTGTGATTTAACAGCAACTAAAATTTATATAATTTTACACATAAATTGGTAATCAGATATTATGATTTTTCTACTTTTTGGATTTTTAGAAATAGCAGCTTGATTAAAAAATAAAAACTACATGGAAGGAGCCTAATTCATTTGTTCCAGATTCAATTTTATCTTCTAAGGCTAAAACTTTTACTAGAGATAGCTAGTACTATCAATACATTATTAAAATTTTATTTGATTCATTAAACAAGGTATGCGAAAGTGGAGAAATGAAGAGTTATTAAATTTGAAGTGTCATTTACAGAGACCGCTGAAGACGTTTTTCTTCTAATAAATTTCATATTTACCTTTACAAAAACAATTTAGCTAGCCATTTGAATTTCTCTTACACGACTATTTCTAGAATAACTTACATAAATACACAAATATCTGGACCCATATAAAATAACTTATATCATTATACAATTATTAGCTCTAGTGTGTTCAAACTAACTCTAAGACACCTGGCCGCTTTAAGAATAACAGAGCCCTCATTTCCATTTGGCGCAACTACAAATGTTTCTTCTTTTTCTCTCTAATGCTTTGCCCGGGAGTTTCTTGCATAAGATTGTAATGTGCTTTCTGTCAATAAATAATATAGTTAAAAATACTTTTTTGCTCTTAACGTATCTAATTTCATATGTTAGTTATGCAGATCAATGTTTTCGTTGGTTATTGCTTCGTAGTCCCACTCCCCCACTACTAAAAAGAATTTATTAAAGACAGACGTCCTGATAAATGGTAGACATGTTTTTATAGGAGCCACCTATGTAAACGGTAGGACAGGTCCCAAACAATCGATAGCTATGTTAATCACTACAGTAAACGAAACAACTTTCGACGGCCAAAGCCGTCGGACATAAGCTTTAAACCATCGGAGATAGCTTATGTCTGACGGCATTAACCTATCTCCGACGGCTTTTAAGCCGTCGTAAATAAGATTATGTTCGACGGCTGCCGTCGGACATAAGCTATCTCCGACGGCCGCCACCACCCGTCGGAAATAGTAAATGCCAACCGTTTTACCGGTCGGACGGTGGGGCCCACAGACTTATATCCGACGGCCTGGCGCCAGCCGTCGGACATAAGGGGTTTTTTTTTATTTCCGACGGTTTATATAAAGCCGTCGGACATAACCAACCTTTATGTCCGACGGCTAACGTCATGCCGTCGGACATAATAAATTTCAGAAATTACACAAAATTCTGTTTTTTAAAAATCTGACATTTACAAAACAAAACCAGATTTCATGCAGATATACACATTCACAATCACAAATATACACATTCACATAAGTATTCACATTCACAATCACAAATATACTCACATAAATATTCACATTCATAAATTTAACATAACGACATATAGTTCCAAATGGTTGCAAACAAGTGTTTTACATCAACATATAGGTCCAAAATAAAAACTGACATTGTGTCTCACAAACAAGTGTTGCAATCACGGTTGCAAACAAGTGTTGCAAACAAGTGTTTCACAAATTAACATAACGACACATCACTCATATCCATCGCCTAGATGGTTCGAGTAGCCACCTCCTCCTGCTGGACTATGCGTGCTGAAAAGGTTATTTACCCAAGAATGTGATGCGTCGTCTTGACCAGACCTATCTCTTGGTGCTGCAACTGAAGCGGGTGGTGTCTGAAATCCCTATAACACACGCACATGAAATAGTAACCACACTGTTTTTCATTTAAACACATAAGACATCTATGAACATGTCACACACGCATATGTGTACATACCGTAGGGAATTGTGACGGAGGCGGAGGTGGAGGCGCCAACATTGGCATCGGTAGTGCAAAGTCCGGAGGCGACATCCCATATATGGGCATCAGGACGCCCGCTTGTTGGGCTAGTTGCTACAAATTATATACAAGTCATTATTGAGCAAATAAGATACACATCATGTGTTTTGCAAAATAAGGTATAAAATGTTATTTCAACTTACCGAGAGAAGAGCTTAATTTTGGGCCTGGAGGTTTGCATAATACTCGTCCCTCTTCTTCTGGTACTCAGCTTGTTGTCTCTGGTACTCAGATTGTTGCCTCTGGTACTCCAATTGTTCCCTCAAAACTGATTGATGGTACTCTGCCTGTTGACACAACATTGCAAGCTCTATCTCCTGGGCGGATGATCGTGAACGGGACGACTGTGAAGACGACGATGTGGACTGTCGTCCACGGCGTCTCAGCTCTCTGGAATCAATCATAGAATCAAAAATACCCAACCTACAAGAGTGAATCATGCACTTAGTATAGTAACTCATGGCTCAGTTGAATCGCAAGCATATGAGGATAATTTTGGAATCCAAATCAAATAATCCCACCGTCCATGGGCTTGTCCTCCTGCGCTAGCATATGCTGCCTGAGGGTCGATTGGCTGGCTCCTCCAATCGTACTCCTGCCCATGGCGTTGAACCATCTCCTGCCCATACGAAGCCTGGAGGCAAACAATATCAAATATAAGTGCATAACCCCTATGCCCTTGCAAACAATATCAAACACATAATAGAGTACCAAAAACTCACTAGACGGTCGGTGGCCGTTTGAGTGCATAACACATCAGGATTCTGAGGATCAGAACCCCTATGCCCTTGCATATACACCTCCACATCCGTGGGCGTACGACCAGATTTGACTTCCTGTACATAAAAGTTGCAATGACACATTTCTATGTAATTCAAAGTTACAACATACCGTGACTTACCATTTGCTTAGCTAAGCGCACATGACCATCACCGCCGTAGTTGTGGAACGACTCAGTCCCACGGTTTCCCCTGTTCCTTTCGGAAATGGCACGAAACTTAGGGGAAGCCCACCATCTGCACAAGGCCCGATAACCGTCTGATCGGGTGGCCATCTGTAGGAAACAGGTGACGCCTAAGAGGGGGGTGAATTAGGACTTCTAAAATTTTTACTAAACTAGGCCACAATTAAATCCCTAAAGCAAAACCTATGCAAGTAATCAAACTAGAAGGTGCAAACTAGGTTTTGTCTAAGTGTTGCTATCTCTACCGCAAAGGCTAAGTTTTAATCTACACTAAATAAGTATGAATACAAGATTGAAACCTAAATGCTTAATATAAATACGGAAACTTAAAGAGCAAAGTAGAGAAGCAAACTCTCGTGGATGACGCTGGTATTTTTACCGAGGTATCCGGAACCACGCAAGGTCCCGACTAATCCTCGTTGGTGCCCCTACGCAAAGGGAAGCCCACGCGAGGGCCAAGCACCACGGTCGAGTAACTCCGTAGAGAGCCGCGGGCCTTCTCCACGCGCAAGTGGTGCTCCGCTTCTAGCTCCTCTCGGACGCTCCCCGCTGTCTTCACTATCGATCTTCCGGCCGAAACACCGCGGGCCTTGTTCCCTCCGGTACACGGTGGCGGCCGTGACACAAACGCGGTTGTCACGGTCTCGCAAGACTCTCGCCCCACTTGGTACAATTACAACGACTCACACAAGAGCCAAGGGGCTGTGTGGTTTTACAAAACTCACTCAACTAACTAGGGTTCACCTAGAGCAAGCGCTAAAGTGATCTAACTAACCTAAGCACTTCGCAAAGCACCTACGCTAATCACCGAGTGATTCTATTAAGCACTTGTGTGTTTGAGCTCTTGGAAATGTGCACTATATGCCTTGGTATGTTGCTTGGGCTCCCACTCTTTCAAATGGCCGGTTGGGTGAAGTATATATAGGCCCCAACTCCAAAATAGCCGTTGGAGAAAAGCTGCAGTTCTCTGCGGCACACCGGACAGTCCGGTGGTGCACCGGACAGCGCACTGTAGCATGTCCGGTGCGCCTAGCCGTTGCCCTGTGAGAGCAGGTGACCGTTGGTGTCGCTGGCTTTTCCACACCGGACAGTCTGGTGCTCACACTGGACAGTCCGGTGGTCTTCTCTCCGAGTGCCACCTGGAACTGGTCGTTGGGCTGGAGTTCCCTGGTGCACCGGACAGTCCGGCGTGTGGGCACCGGACAGTCCGGTGTGCCACCGGACAGTCCGGTGCACCTTGCACAGACAGTCCGCATCAGCACACTTGGACTCTTCTTGGATCTTCTTAATGTCTTCTTTTGAGGTGTTGCTTTCCTCAATTTCTTAGTCCAAGTAAGTCTTGCATCCTGTGAACTATAAACACAAACACTAGAAAACTTATTAGTTCACGGATTGTGTTGTTCATCAAACACCAAAACTCAATTAGCCAAATGGCACGGGGTCCATTTTCCTTACACCATCCATGGCACCGACACCTACATGAATTTTTTTCAATAAAGCAAATACATTGATTCGTGCGATATGAGATGCAACAACCTGTTTACCTCTAGGTGTTGCTCCTCCGTCAGGTAAATTGATGACCACTCGGCCTTGGTATTTGGCATTGGTCGATCATTAGCATTTGCTCTGTACCATGCCTTTATAGCCTGAATTCGTGCATAGTACATTGCATTTGCAACGACATCATTCGCGTTATACTCAAACACGTAACGAGCGTTCATATCATATGATCCATCGTTCGGCAACTTGTACCGTTTCTGCAAAAAAAATTAGTGTTATCATAAAAGCAACGATATATGGGATAACTAAATTAGTATAAACAATTCATACCCGGAATGCATCCCAAACTAGTGCATGTGTGTTGCCAAACGTTCTACAGACACCATAGCTATAATGCTCCCAAGTGATGGCGGGGACAGACTCGCCACTAGGCAAAGTCACAAGACCAGGCCAGTGCAGATGAACAAGATTACCAAGGACCATGTTCTCCTGCCTGTAGTGTCCTGTGCCTGTGAACGAGTTGTCGATCCAAGTCCTGCAAACAGAAAACAATGTAGAAATTAAAACATAACTTTCAATAACATTTAAGCAAAGATATGTCACTCACTTTCCACTAGGCTTTATCAAAACCCAAGATTCGAGTGGAAGCTCTGGAGGTGGTCCAACAAAATGCAGCTTTCTCGTTCTCCTAATTCGAGAAGTTCCAGACCCAGCTGCGGAATCTCCACCAGCCCCAGAATCCCCAGCCCCAAAATCCCCACCAGCATCGTCTCTAGCATCATCTCCCACATCATCTCCACCATCATCTTCAGCATCATCTCTTGCATGATCCTCTACCACTGGTTCATCAATTTCAGCATCCTATGAAACAAATAACTTACATAATACAATATTAAGTAACTCAAATAATGTAATTTAACAACTAACTTACATCTTGTGGAGGCAAATGTTCTGCCAGCGCTCTCCGTCTGCTCATGGTAGAACCTGTGCCCTGAAAAACTAAATCCTCACCCCTCGAGCTGCTCCTCGAGCTAGTCCTCGTCCCAAGCAAACTACGAGCAAAAGACCTCATTTTCTTTGACATCCTATTTTAACAAAAACAAGTTAGTACATAAATCGATAATAAAATATTCAATAAAATCATGATCTATACTCGTCAATCGTAATCGTAATCAAAATCAGGATCTAGTTGCTTTCGTCGATTTAATGGACGCCAAGTAGCTTTCTTCTTTCTCGTCACTCGTTTTCTTTTTGGAGGAACCTCTACATCATTTTGATCGCCTAGTAAAGATTCTTCCAACATTTCAGTTTGTACGTTAAACGTGCTGGTAAGTTCTTTGTCTTGGAAAATCTCAGCAGCCCCCACTTCCTGCTCGATTTGACTTTCAACATAACCAGCATCACCAGGAGCATATAGTCGTTCACAAGGATTAACTTTGTACACTACTCTCCAATCAACCAAACCCTTTTTCTTAGATGGATATGTCATATAATACACCTGCTCGCATTGGTGTGCAAGGATTATAGTGTTGTGGCCTTTTAATCTATCCTTGTGTTTGACTTCCACCATGCCATATTGATTTTCTCGCGTTGTATTTGGAGAAAACCAATCACAATTGAAGAACACCACTTTGAGTTGTTTATCTCCAAAAAACTTGTACTCGAGTATATCATTAATGACTCCATAATATTTAATCACCTTCCCTTCATCGTCGACAGCTCTAGTTACAACTCCGGAATTTGTCGTGGCTGCTAGAGGATGATCATCTTCGAACCTTGTGGAACAGAATCTAAAACCATTGGCATCATACCGACCATAACGTCTGCCAGTTACTGCTCCTAGGGATAATTGTCGAAGGTCCGGGTGTATATTGTCATTTTTATCTACATAATCTCGAAACCAACACAAGAAATTAAGTCCCCCATCTTTTCCCTCTCGGTGAATCTGGTTACGTTCACAGCCAGAGATGCAATTTTGCGAATCAAATTCACTGTTAGTAAAAGGAAAAGGAAACAAACCTTTTAGTATAACAACAAAAATTGAAACGACAATGACTAAAATTAAGTTTACACTTACAGGAGAAACTGACTCATCTCTTCCATGTTGTTATACATATAGAGTAAAGCAGTCTTCCATTCGTCATTGGTGAAACAGTATGTTGTGCTGGGTCCTACAGTTTTGCCCCTCCATTGAAAAATTTCAATACCACTGATAGGGGGCTTGTCGACATGATACCGTAACGCAGGGGCATTGACATTGTGTTCCTCTGCAAAGTACATGCCCACGAACAATGTTATCTCTTTGTATTTGAATTCTTCAGAGATGCACCCTTCAACTTGTCTCTTATTACCAACCATTGCACGTAGCTTCTTTAGTGTCCTTTTGATGTGATACATCCATCTATACTGCACAGGACCTCCTACCTTAGCTTCGTATGGTAGGTGAACAAGTAGATGTTGTATCGGATTGAAGAAACCTGGTGGAAATATTTTTTCAAGTTTGCATTCCAAAATCGGTATTTGTTGCTCAAGCTTCTCCATCATCTCTTTCTTTATTTCTTTAGCACAAAGATGTCTATAAAAGTAGCTTAGTTCCGCTAATGCTTTCCAGACATCATTTTTTACAAAACCACGAAACATAACAGGAAGGAGTCTTTCCATTATTATCTGGTAGTCATGACTCTTCAACCCAGAAAACTTGCCCGTCTTCAAATTCATAGACCTTCTAAAGCCCGCGGCGTAACCATCTGGGAACTTTAAGTTTTTCAACCATTTCATCAATTGTTTCTTCCTTTTAGGTTTAATACTGAAAGGAGCACGTGGCTTCTTCTGGTTCTCTACTATCTCCATAGTTGGTCTTCTATAGATTAAGGCCAAGTCTTTTCTAGCCTTAGGGTTGTCTTTTTTTTGTCAGTGATATTCATGCAATTGCTGATAATGCTTTCACCCATATTTCGTTCCTGGTGCATCACGTCAATGTTATGCATTAGAATCAAGGCTTTCATATAAGGGAGTTCCCATAGACCACATTTGTGAGTCCAATTGTGCTCGGTTCCAAAACCTTCAAAACAATTTCCATGTTCGTTTAGTTTCAAATCATTAAGTCTCGCGAGAATCTCTGCACCACTAAGACGCTTGGGTGGTCCCCTCATCACAATCGTGTCCTTTTTAAAAGCGTTCCTATCGAACCTGAACGGGTGATCCTCTGGCAAAAAACATCTATGGCAATCGAAGTAACATATCTTTCCACCAAACTTTAGTCGAAAGCATAAAGTGTCTTCAACGCATATCGGACATGTCAAAATCCCATGACAACTCCATCCAGCAAATATACCATAAGCCATAAAATCATGAATAGACCACAAAAACGCGGCTCTCAAGTTGAACTTCTGTTTCTTATAACAATCGTACGCCTCGACTCCTTCCCACAAAATTTTCAATTCTTCAATAAGGGGTCTCATCATCACATCGATCTTTGTTCCAGGATGATCCGGACCAGGTATTACAAGACACAAGAAAATAAATTCATATTTCATGCAAAGAGCTGGTGGAAGGTTGTAGGATCTAGGACACCGGCTAGAGGGGGGGTGAATAGACGGTTTTGACTAAAAAACAACAATACTCAATAAATTTAATCAATGCAACAAGAGAAATAAATTATCTAGTGTCAATAAGTAAACAATGTATGAAAAACACCTACGGAGATTGAATACTTGAAGAACAATGGGCAAAGCACTAATCAATTGCAAGGCAATAAGTAATGCTAGAAAGAATAGACACCGAAATTTATCCCGTGGTATCGGTGATTTGCCGATCACCCCTAATCCACGTTGAGGTGGACTTCAAGCTCTCACTTGCTCCTCTATCAAGACACGACTTGATCTTTGAGCCAAGTGGACAAGAAATCACTCAATACCTCGATTCCACTAATGTCACCTTTGCCGCTCCGGCGAGGTAGGCGCGAACCCCTCACAATTCACACCGCGGCTTCTCCACAATCTTCTTGGAGAGCTCGACGGAGACAATCACCCGAGCCGTCTAGGAGACGGCAACCTCCAAGAGTAACAAGCCAACGACGCTTGCTCGGTGTACCACCTAGTGCCTCAAGAATCACCAAATGATGCAAATGCACTAGGAACACTCAATCCCTCACTAGAATGCAATCTCAAGCAAAGAGTGTGAGAGAGTGAGTTGGAGGATCACAAATGAGCTCAATGTATGCAAGGAATGGCCAAGAGAGCTCTCTCACACGAGCTACCCTTCTATTTATAGACCCCCACTAAAATCCAACCGTTATGTGCAGAAGGTAGCAATTCTGCGCACACGCGGACCGTCCGCGCCCTAGGGCCGGACGGTCCGCCGTACATATAACGGCTATAAAGACATTCAAAAACATGTCAGAGCTGACTCACAAGGTGGGTCCGGACAGTCCGCCCCTCAAGGCCGGACCGTCCGCGACCTGGCAGCATGAAACACCCGAGCCTCGGATCACAACAAGTTAACACGTGCGGACCGTCCGGCTATAAATCCCGGACGGTCCGCGACCTGAGACAGTACTGTCCGGACTGGCCACCCGGACAGTCCGTAGTACAAAACAGTAAAAGCACACAGTCCCTGTACAAAAACGAGTTAGACACTTGCGGACCGTCCGCCTCTCACAGGCGGACCGTCCGCCTAATAAATCAGGGACTGGACCGAGGACAACCTTCTCTGGACATGACTGCGGACAGTCCGGCCCTAAGGCCCGGACGGTCCGCAGTGCACTCATACAGAACCAGTCCGAAATGAACAGACACATGACCCTTCTGGATGGGTCGCGGACGGTCCGGCCACTTGGCCCGGACGGTCCGCCGACCCCAAGACTTAGTCACTTTTCAAACTTGCTTTTGAAAAGATTTTAACTTTTGGAAACGGAAGCGCTGCTAGTCCTCATGCAAATGCAACCACTAGATGCTCTATGAGGCACTAAGTCTTACACTGAACAAAGTCATTAACCCCTCTTAATAGTACGGCTATCTAGCCTACCAATCCGGTCAATTTCTTCTCTAAACACCTGGTGACCGGTAAAAACAAAACCTATGTTATACCTTTGCCTTCACCAGATCCACAACCAATGCTTATAAGTCTTCAAGACTTCTCAGTTCTCTGTGGTTCAACCTACATTCTTATTTCTCCAAGAATTATTAGTCCACAAGTAGTTGTCATTAATTACCAAAACATTACCAAAGGGGCCTAGATGATTCACAATCTCCCCCTTTTTGGTAATTGATGACAACACCACATTGTATATAAAAGAGAAGTTTAGTTTCTCCAAATCTCTCTCATACCTAAGGTATAAGATAGATCTTGGAGATGAGTTTTATAGGACTTATCTTGATTTGAAGTTCTGTCCGAGAGATAGATAAATCCCAATAAAAAACTCAGTATGTAAGAAAGGCTCCCCCTAAGTGTGTGCAGGATTATCTGACGTTGAAGATATAACACACATAATATATTGGAGCTTGATGGAGACTTTCCTACAAACATGGTTATCGAGGCATACAAGAGATGATCCATAGAGTGAGCGCAGCAATTATAATTACTCCTCGAATAACCACACATAGAGAAATTTGAACTAAAACATAGTTCATCCCGCAGAATATTACAGACAATAGTCCACAGACATACGAGAGTTAATAGTTCAACCAGTTATGCGTAAGACATAAACTAATGCAAGCGACATAAAAGGTAAAATGCATATGCATGGTCTTAATGTCCACATAGAACCACCAACTCCCCCTGAAGGAGACGCCAGACAACTCAAAACTCAACTTCTCATCACTTATCACCTCTCTCCCCCTTTGGCATCAATTGCCACAAAGGAGAGGCCTCACTGATCGCTTGGCGGCGGATGCATGTTGTAGTAGTGAGTGCTGAAGGTGTCAAACAGGGAGGAGAACTGGCCAAAATCCTGCTGGAGCTGCTGCTGCATCTGACTGATCTCCTGCATGTTGTCATGGTAGAGAGATTATCAAACTGACTGGAGAGAGCCCATGTTGTCCTGAAAACTCTGTTGCATATTATTCAGCCTGGTCATGATGGGATCAGTGACATTAGTGTGAATCTGATCACGGAAATCAGAAAACTCAGAGTTGAGTGTATCCCAATTATTGTCAAACTGAGACTGCATGGCATCGAAACGGTGATCCATCTGTGTCATCAGGCCATCAAAGCGAGTATCAATGAGAGTCTCAAGGCCCTGCTGCATATTGTGAAAATAAGGATCAAAGTATCCTGGAGCAGGCTCCCAATAATGCTGAGGCTGAGGAGGAGGTGGAGGTGGAGGCATCTGCTCTCCCTCAACATCAGGAGCTGCTCCACCCTCATAGCCAGGGTCTTCCTCATCATCTGGGAAGGGGGTGAGTGGCCTGGTGAGAAATCCTATTTCATTCTTAAAAGGCCTGAATGGGGAGTGGACAATCTCGCATGGGCCCTCAAATCTTGTCTTGGATTTGATGAGAGCCATAATGTAAGGAGCATACGCCAAATTTTGATTCTTATCCATCTTCAGATCATTAAGCTGTCGTATCATGAAGAGAACAATATTCATGACTTCACCATTCATGATATGCTGGATGATGTTCCAGAACTTATCCCTGATTTTACTCTTATCACCACTCTTGGGAAGGATGGTGACTCTGGCAATCTTGTTGATTACAGCAGGATGATGCCTGAGTCCTGCTGTCTCACCAAATCTCCTGGGTATACCAAGTCTGGCTGGCTCATAAAACTGCACAAAATCCTCAAAATTATCTTCAGTATAAAGATCCAATCCAGCAGAAATAGTGCCATAGTTCAGACTGTTGGCAGCTGCAAAGTCAGCAAAAGAAGCAGAATAGCGCTTGAAGCCAGTCATCCAGGTGATAGATTCTTCTTCAATATCAATCTCTGAGGTAGCCAGGAATTGTTTAACAGCCATTTCATTGAAATCTGTGCGCTGCCCCATAAACTGATATAGTCCGCAGGTTTCAAACTTAGGGATCAGACCCTCCATGACTGATTGACTGAGCAGGAAGGACCAATCAATCACCTGATGCTTATGAAAATTAGTATCCACCAGGGTGCCCCAGAAAACATCAAACTGCAGCTGCGTGTGGAAAAACTGGATGTGTGTATCAGATGGCAGAGTATACTGGTTCACAGTCCGTCTGGAGCAGTACTCAGCCATAGAAAATCGCCGCTTTGGGTAAGTCCATCCTTGGATATCAATGGGATAATCAGGATGAACATGAGGAAAATCTTCAGCATCCATGGATTCAGTGCCCCCAGCTGAGGATTGGGCCTCTGAATCAGTGGTTGGTACATAATCATCATCATTTCCTCAAGGGCGCTTGGATTTAAAGCGACCTGCAAGTTTCTTGCGTAGACCACCAAGACCACTGCAACAATGTGACAAACATCCATAGATAAATAATTGAAACCAATCACCATTTGTAAAAGGAATGGAACTGTAATGCTCTGCCAGGGTCCGGACGGTCCGCGCTGGGGCGCCGGACTGTCCGCGCCAGAGGCCCGGACGGTCCGCGTCCACCAGGCGGACGGTCCGCGACCGACCAGAGGCGACTCCCAAGAACCCTAGCCGCCACAAATGTTGAAGTTGATGATTTTGCAGATAATACGCGTCCAAACCAGTTCAAAATTTTGCAAAGCAGTCATATTGAGGAGAACCAACAATCCCACCAATTAGATTTTGAAACCGACTGCTCAATTTCAGATCGGAGAGGAAACCCATATAATCTCAAAAGTGAAGAGATATGATAAAATCCTCAAGATTTGAAGATACCGTGATGAAGACATGTTGATGGAGAGTTGCCACAAACTGCCGGACTGTCCGCACACAACTTCACTGCACCGTCCGCGCACACTCGTCACAGGAGAGGACTGGGTGAGTGGAGAGCAAGAGCAGACGAGCGAATGAGCACAAATGACAAGGCTGCGGGCGCTGGGTGATTTTACTGCCCTGTCGCGGACGGTCCGCGCGGGGACGGCGGACGGTCCGCGCCCTGATGATGCCAGACTGTCTGCGTGGCTGCCCGGACTGTCCAGGTTCTGATGCGGCGGACGGTCCGCGGTCCATGGGCGGACGGTCCGCGGCCTGATACTCATTTTTCCATTTTCTGTCCACTTGCTGATTTTGAATTTCGAATCCGAATTGGTGCTTATATATGGACATTTCGACCAATCCTAGTGTTAGTATGCATGCATATACATATTATGTAATTGAGGAGTGCAAAACTTTTGAATTAAACTATCGAGAACAAATAGAAATGAGAAATGCACCAATAATACCAAATAAATAGCATAAAAAGCATGTTTAGACCCGAGATGCAAGACGACCCATGTGTGATCAACTTCAAGCCACATTTGAGAGATCGATCACATTCATTTCACTTCTTAGGGAACAAAATCTTGTTTCATCCAAAGGCTTTGTAAAAATGTCTGCTAATTGATCATCCGTTCCAATGGAATAAATACAAATATCTCCCTTGCCAACATGATCCCTTAAGAAGTGATGTCGTATATCAATATGCTTGGTTCTTGAGTGTTGGACCGGATTGGTAGCCAATTTTACCGCACTCTCATTATCACACATGAGAGGCACATTCTTGAAAATAACTCCATAATCCAATAAAGTTTGTTTCATCCATAATAGTTGAGCACAACAATTTCCGGCCGATATATATTCCGCCTCGGCGGTAGATAGAGCAACCGAATTTTGTTTCTTAGAAGACCATGAAACAAGAGATCTACCAAGAAATTGACAACAACCGGAGGTGCTTTTTCTATCAACTTTGCACCCCGCATAGTCCGAATCCGAGTATCCAATTAATTCAAAGTGAGCACCTTTGGGATACCATAGACCAATATTGGGGGTATACTTCAAATATCTTAAAATTCTTTTTGCGGCTTTCAAATGAATCTCTCTAGGTGAAGCTTGAAACCGAGCACACATGCATACACTAAACATAACATCGGGCCTAGATGCGGTAATATAAAGTAAACTACCAATTATTGAACGATAAAGTTTTTGATCAACCATAGTACCTCCTTCATCTAAGTCTAGATGACCATTTGTTGCCATTGGAGTCTTGATAGGCTTAGCATTTTCTAAACCAAACTTCTTGAGCATGTCCTTCAAATATTTTGATTGACTTATAAAAATACCATCTTTCAATTGTTTGATTTGAAGGCCAAGAAAGAAGCTCAATTCTCCTATCATAGACATCTCGAATTCTTTTGACATCATTTTTCCAAACTCCTCACAAAATAATTCATTAGTAGATCCAAAAATAATATCATCAACATAAATTTGACAAACAAATAAGTCTTTGCCAATTCTTTTAGTGAATAGAGTAGTGTCAACCTTCCCAATTTTGAAGTCTTTGGAAAGCAAGAAATCCCTAAGCCTTTCATACCAAGCGCGTGGAGCTTGCTTAAGCCCATAGAGAGCTTTAGAAAGCTTGAACACATGGTTAGGTCTTTTGGGGTCCTCAAAACCGGGAGGTTGTTCAACATACACTAGTTCACTAATCTTACCATTTAGAAAGGCACTCTTTACATCCATTTGGTAGAGCTTGATATTATGTGCACAAGCATAAGCAAGTAGAATCCGGATTGCTTCTAATCTTGCTACGGGGGCAAATGTTTCCCCAAAATCCAATCCTTCAATTTGAGTATATCCTTGTGCAACCAATCTTGCCTTGTTTCTTACTACCACACCATCTTCATTGTGCTTGTTACGAAACACCCATTTTGTACCAATAACATTGTGGTTCTTTGGTCTCTCAACAAGCTCCCAAACATCATTTCGAGCGAAGTTATTTAACTCTTCATGCATTGCATTCACCCAATCAACATCAAGTAGAGCTTCATCTACACGGTTAGGTTCCATACAAGATACAAAAGAGAAATGTTCACAAAACGAAGCTATGAGAGAGCGAGTTTGAACACCCTTACTAATATCACCCACAATTTGATCAACCGGGTGATCCTTCACAATGGAATGATGAATTCTTGATACCGTTTGATAGTTGCTTGTTGAAGCATTAGAAGGAACCGAAGGTCTTGTAGTACCTTGATCATTTGTATCCATGGTTTCATTGAGTTGTTGGCTTTGGTGATCTTCTTCATTTATAGTTGAGGATGAAGGAATGACAACCACACTATTTTCATCATCATCCTCCTTTGGTTTTATTTCACCAATGGCCATTGTTTTCATAGCATTTATCAAATGAGTTCCCCCAACATCATCAAGATTGTCACTCTCATCTTGAGACCCATTTGTTTCATCGAATTCAACATCATATGCTTCCTCAATAATACCATGAGTTTTGTTGAAGACTCTATAAGCCTTACTATTTGACGAATATCCAAGAAGAAAACCCTCATCACATTTCTTCTCAAATTTAGAAAGCCGGCTCCCCTTTCTCAAAATATAACATTTGCAACCGAATACCCTAAAATATGAGATATTTGGCTTTCTACCAATAAGCAATTCATATGGAGTTTTCTTCAAAAGCTTGTGACAATATAATCTATTTGATGAATGACAAGCGGTATTTATTGCCTCGGCCCAATAAGAATCCGATATACTATATTCCGCTAACATGGACCTAGCCATGTCAATAAGAGTTCTATTCTTTCTTTCAACAATACCATTTTGTTCCGGGGTATATTTGGAAGAGAATTCATGTTTGATACCCTTGTCATCACAATATTGATCAATTCTTGCATTTTTGAATTCCGACCCATTATCACTTCTAACCTTTTTGATGTCGAAATCAAATTGATTTTGAGACAATATAGCAAATGACTTGAATGTTTCAAACACATTGGATTTGTCTCGTAGAAAATAAACCCAAGTAAATCTTGAATAGTCATCCACAATCACAAGACAATAAGAATTACCACCAATACTTACAAAAGATGTGGGCCCAAATAAATCCATGTGAAGTAATTCCAAAGGTCGATGAGTGGACATTTGACTTTTATTTGGATGAGTATTTGCCACTTGCTTACCGGCTTGACAAGAGCTACACAATTTGTTCTTTTCAAACTTCACATCTTTTAAGCCTCGAACTAAGTCATGCTTGGTTAACCGATTGAGTTGCTTCATCCCAACATGACCAAGTCTTCTATGCCATAACCAACCTAGTGAAGCTTTTGAAAATAGGCAGGTTGTGAGCTTTGCCTCATTAGATGAGAAATCAACAAGATAAAGATTTTCATGTCTAAAGCCTTTAAATTTAAGATTGCTACCATCAACGCTAGAGATAATAACATCTTCAACTGTGAAATTGCAACAAAATCCTAAATCACATAATTGAGCTACGGAAAGTAAATTAAAATTCAAAGACTCAACCAATAGCACATTTGATATAGAATGATCATTTGAGATAGCAATTTTACCCAAACCTTTAACCTTTCCTTTACGATTATCTCCAAATGTGATACTATCATAATTTGAGCAATCTTCCTCACTCATTTGGGTAAACATTCTCATATCCCCGGTCATGTGTTGAGTACACCCACTATCCAACACCCAATGATTCCCTCCCGCCTTGTAGTTCACCTTAGCATCTCCCTTTGCCATAAGACAATGGGGGGATGAGAAGAGGGAGGGAGCTTCCTTGATAGCAATTCCGGCATTAAGCTTAGATGAGGTGTCATCATCATCATTATCCGAGCTATCATCCGAGTCCCATTCAACTAAGTAGGCTTTGCCATCTTTCTTCTTGTTATAGTATTTCTTTTTCTTCTTGTCACTTTCATCTTTGCCCTTCTTCTTCTTGCTTGGGCAATTCATGGCAATGTGACCGGGTTCTCCACACTCAAAACATTTTCTATCATTGAAAGCATTTCTTCTAGATGTTTGACCTCTTCTAGGTTGACCTCTTTTCATCTTCATGAATTTATTGAATTTCCTTACAAATAAAGCCATGTCACCATCACTCTCACTTTCATTTTCTTCATCATTGCTATCTTCTTTTTCAATTGCCTTTGAGGCCTTGGCTTTGAGAGCAATAGATTCATTTTTCACCTTCTTTGCCAAACTTAAGGCATCGGCTTGAGACTTCTTAAATATATCTTGAGTGAGAATTTCTCCCAATACTTCGGTTGGAGAAGTTGTAGATAGATCACTTCTTACTAGCATTGTCACAATAGTCTCATATTTCTCCGGAAGTGATCTAAGGAACTTGTGTGTGAAATCCACATCCGGTACATTAAAACCAAGTCCTTTGAGTTCATTTACAATCTCATTCAACCGATTGAACATATCGGATACACTCTCATCTTCTTTCATAATAAATTGCTCAAACTTCCCTTTGCACACATATAGTTTGGCACTCTTCACAATTGTAGTTCCTTCATGAATTTCCATTAATTTTATCCAAATCTCATGAGCGGTTGTGAGATTCTTGATACGATTGAACTCATTTATATCAAGAGCATCATAAAAGACATTCATGGCTTGATCATTTGTGAGGATATTCTCATTATCACTAATGGATGGTTCATCTTCCTTCAATACAACAAATCCATCCCTAACAATTGGCCAAATTTTTCCACCCATTGCTCTAAGATGCATTGACATTCTTATTTTCCAATAATCATAATTGCTTCCATCAAAGTGCGGTGGCTTCCCAATGTGCACATTGTTGTTACTAGCCATTTTGTCCCACTCCGGGATGATTAGATCCACAAACAATGGAGTCCTTGGCTCCGATACCACTTGTAGGATCTAGGACACCGGCTAGAGGGGGGGTGAATAGACGGTTTTGACTAAAAAACAACAATACTCAATAAATTTAATCAATGCAACAAGAGAAATAAATTATCTAGTGTCAATAAGTAAACAATGTATGAAAAACACCTACGGAGATTGAATACTTGAAGAACAATGGGCAAAGCACTAATCAATTGCAAGGCAATAAGTAATGCTAGAAAGAATAGACACCGAAATTTATCCCGTGGTATCGGTGATTTGCCGATCACCCCTAATCCACGTTGAGGTGGACTTCAAGCTCTCACTTGCTCCTCTATCAAGACACGACTTGATCTTTGAGCCAAGTGGACAAGAAATCACTCAATACCTCGATTCCACTAATGTCACCTTTGCCGCTCCAGCGAGGTAGGCGCGAACCCCTCACAATTCACACCGCGGCTTCTCCACAATCTTCTTGGAGAGCTCGACGGAGACAATCACCCGAGCCGTCTAGGAGACGGCAACCTCCAAGAGTAACAAGCCAACGACGCTTGCTCGGTGTACCACCTAGTGCCTCAAGAATCACCAAATGATGCAAATGCACTAGGAACACTCAATCCCTCACTAGAATGCAATCTCAAGCAAAGAGTGTGAGAGAGTGAGTTGGAGGATCACAAATGAGCTCAATGTATGCAAGGAATGGCCAAGAGAGCTCTCTCACACGAGCTACCCTTCTATTTATAGACCCCCACTAAAATCCAACCGTTATATGCAGAAGGTAGCAATTCTGCGCACACGCGGACCGTCCGCGCCCTAGGGCCGGACGGTCCGCCGTACATATAACGGCTATAAAGACATTCAAAAACATGTCAGAGCTGACTCACAAGGTGGGTCCGGACAGTCCGCCCCTCAAGGCCGGACCGTCCGCGACCTGGCAGCATGAAACACCCGAGCCTCGGATCACAACAAGTTAACACGTGCGGACCGTCCGGCTATAAATCCCGGACGGTCCGCGACCTGAGACAGTACTGTCCGGACTGGCCACCCGGACAGTCCGTAGTACAAAACAGTAAAAGCACACAGTCCCTGTACAAAAACGAGTTAGACACTTGCGGACCGTCCGCCTCTCACAGGCGGACCGTCCGCCTAATAAATCAGGGACTAGACCGAGGACAACCTTCTCTGGACATGACTGCGGACAGTCCGGCCCTAAGGCCCGGACGGTCCGCAGTGCACTCATACAGAACCAGTCCGAAATGAACAGACACATGACCCTTCTGGATGGGTCGCGGACGGTCCGGCCACTTGGCCCGGACGGTCCGCCGACCCCAAGACTTAGTCACTTTTCAAACTTGCTTTTGAAAAGATTTTAACTTTCGGAAACGGAAGCGCTGCTAGTCCTCATGCAAATGCAACCACTAGATGCTCTATGAGGCACTAAGTCTTACACTGAACAAAGTCATTAACCCCTCTTAATAGTACGGCTATCTAGCCTACCAATCCGGTCAATTTCTTCTCTAAACACCTGGTGACCGGTAAAAACAAAACCTATGTTATACCTTTGCCTTCACCAGATCCACAACCAATGCTTATAAGTCTTCAAGACTTCTCAGTTCTCTGTGGTTCAACCTACATTCTTATTTCTCCAAGAATTATTAGTCCACAAGTAGTTGTCATTAATTACCAAAACATTACCAAAGGGGCCTAGATGATTCACAAAGGTTGTATGGAACAACAAAGACGGGCCAACATGAGTATGACGTTGCAGTTAGATTGAAAGGCGAGAAACCATCTGTTGCCAAACCGAAGCGGACATTCCGCACTTTATCAGCAAAGCTGGAATCAAAAGCATCTAGTGCCTTCCATGCATCTGTATCAGCTGGGTGTGCCATGACATTTGGATTCTCATGTACCCCTTCTTTGTGCCACCTCATGTGTCTTGTTGTATTCTTGGAGATGAACAAACGTTTCAACTGAGGTAAAAGAGGCATGTAACGAAGCTGCTTACGTGCAATCTTCGTCGTCACGGTCAAACCATCGTCGTTTTCAACCTCAACGAATCTACGCTCACCACATACAGTACACTTCTTCTCACCCGCGGTCTCCTTCCAGAAAAGCATACAATTATTGTCATAGACATCGATTTTTTTTGTAGTCCATACCGAGCCCAGATAACAACTTTTTGGACTGATACATGTCCTTTGGCATCTTGTGATTCTCCGGAAGTACATCACTAATCAAGTTCAAAAGCTCCTTATAGCAGTTGTTTGAGAATGCAAACTTAGACTTAATAGCCATAAGTCGAGTCACAAATACAAGGACGACCACTTTCGTGTGCTCATGCAATGGCTCTTTGGCAGCTTTAAGGAGCTCGAAGAACTTCTGAACCTCAGATGTAGCTGGATCCTCATACTCGGTGGGTTGACCGGGGTTCTCCGAATCGATGGTTAGAAGCTCATGGCGTACATCGTCAAGCATCTTTTCCATCCTATCGTAGTCCCCCTCTTCATGTGACTGAACTTCCGATATAATATGAGGAGGTGGGTCCTCACCGTGGTGCACCCACACCTCATAGCCTGGCATATAACCATTCTTGCAAAGATCTATCGACATAGTCCTCCTGTCAAGGAAATAAATGTTCCGACACTTACTACAAGGGCACCTAACATCGGTTCCAGTCTCTGACCGAGCAAAAGCACGGTCGAGAAACACGTCAGTCTTGGCAACCCACTCACTTGATAGAGCACCTCTTTTCTTCCAACCTTCATACATCCATCGACGATCCTCCTCCATGAGGTAACTGGATTACGTTTACTTGATTATTTAAGTAAATCACCCCTATATCTACAGAAAAGAATAAGTAAATTACGTAGTTCAACTAATAAACTACCACTAAGTAAACTAAAATAACCTATAAACTACCACTAAGTAAACTAATAAACTACCACTAAGTAAACTACCACTAACATATAATATATACGAAATAACATATAATATATACGAAATAACCGAATTTTTTGTATTTTAGCCCTTAAATAGAAGTAAAATCACGTTTAGACCTAAAAAAAATTTAGACTCAGTTTTGGACCCTTAGCTCGGCGCCATAGCCTGTGGCGCCGAGCTAACACAGCTCAGCGCCACAGCCTATGGCGCCGAGCTATGACGTGGCCAAGGCTGGCAGCGATGACGTGGCCGTCCGCGTGGCGCCTAGCTCGGCGCCACAGATCTTGGCGTCGAGCTAGGACTTAACCGCGGGGTCTCCGTTTCTTCTCTGTTTCTTCTCTGTTTGCCCGCAAGCCGCCGCTCGCCATTCTCGCCGCTAGCCAACGCCGCGCTCGCCGTCCGCAAGCCACCGCCACCATACCGGGCGCGGCCGCCGCGCTCGCCGTCCGCCGGCCGCCGCGCGCGCCTGCGCGCCCTGTTCCGGCCGCCCGCGCACGCCCTGTCCCGGCCGCGCGCGCGCCCTGTCCCGGCCACCGAGCGCCGGCCACTGCGCAGCGAGCTCAGCGACCGCGCTCGCCGTTCCCGGCCGCCGCGCGCCCTCTCCGGCCACCAAGCTCCGGCCACCGCGCACGCTCGCCTCGACCACCGCGCACGCCCGCCCCGGTCGCCGCTCGCTCGCGAGGTAATTATTTTTATTGTTGTAAATTATTAGCTATTTACTTAGTTAGTAAATTGTTAGATATTGTTAGTGTTTAGTAATTAGTTAGATATTCACTTGTTTAGTTATTTTTTTGTTTAACATATAGTTAGTGTTTAGTAAATTGTTAGTGATTATATAGTTTTCATTTTGTTTAGCACATTAATATTACATGTTCAACATATTGTTTGTTATGTAGATATCGTGCACTTTTGTGTGTTGGCAACCATCGTGTTGTCGTTTATTTGCAGGTTCTATAAACATCACTTTATAGGGGAGGTGCTGCCAAATTTTGTATTGACAATAGTTTTTTTTGTACGTAGGTGTTCTTCCGACTTGACCTTCTCCACCGTTAGCTGGACTCGTACGCGATCTCAGGTATACATTATTTTCTTACATTATTCATAGATTATGTAATTTCGTTTGATTTGGTCATTTAATATTTACTATATAGTTATTAGTTAGTATATATTTATTACTTAGTAAGTTTGTAGGCTTAAGTATATAGCCATTATTGAGTTAGTAATCCATTTTTGCAATAGATGGACAGCCTAGTAACACTATACCATGGAGGAAGGGTGGAGATAGATGCTTATGGGAGTGTTACTTTTGATGGTATGAAGATCGTGACCATGTTGTTCGATGAAAGACCATCTTTTGACAAGCTTTTGGCTCGAGCTTGTGAGGAGATTAGTTGCGACATAAACGACCCTAGAATATCAATTCAGGGTTTGTTGTCCCATATTACATATGGAACAGTTGTCCGACGGTTGATCTCCATTACCTCAGAAGATGATTGGGTGATATATTTAAGAATTGTGAAGACGATGGTTCCACCATGTTTGGATGTGGTTGTTCAAAAGTTACCTGTTAGTCATTGCGATGGTCCAGTCGGGTTATCTCCACAAATGCCAAATGCATCTCGTATTGAAGCTCCTTTGGTAGAGCTTCATGAAGAAGTGGTTGTTGTGCCCGATGCTCAATCGGGTCCGCACGAGTATGGGATTTCTCGTCCTCTTCGTGGCGTTTGTGGGGCTTCTAATGCGGTGGTACCCCCCCAAGAGATCCCATTGACCCAGGATCCAGTTCACGATCATCCTAGTAAGTGTCTTCGACACATTGTTCGTATCCATCGTAATTTCGTTTGATTAGACTTTTTAATGTGGTTTTTCTTGCTCCGACCTGCTGCAGGATCTCCACGTATCGATAATGCTGCTTATCTTGATGTGCCTGTGTCATATAATATGGACAACATATGCAGGGCATCCAATAGTGTTGATGTTCAGATTGAGGATGAGGAGGAGCCATATGAGGCTGCACGGGCCTTAGATTCTGATGATGACCGTCCGGTTCAAGAAATGACCGAGCAAGAAATTGAACTCATAAGACGTTTGTGTCCGGAGCGAGACCCTGCAGTACATGAATTTAGCAGTTTAAGTCATTCCACCCGTGCTTATGCTGAAGGACGTGATGATGAACTGCTAGAGGCTCCGGATAACGCCGACAGCATTGAGATTAAGGTAGGCTTACTTTTCAAGGATCTGCCTACACTGAGACGATGGCTATAGGAATATTCTGTGAACCGAAAGAGGCCGTTCAAGGTGAGACATTCGTATGCACAGCGTCGTACACTGTTGTGTGCGAGGTGCCAGAATGTAATTGGAGGGTATGTGCCCGAAGGCAGAAGGACACCGGAAAGTTTAAGATCACCAAAATTGTAGGTCCACACACTTGTGCCCAGACAGAGCTGAGCTCTAAGCATCGTCAGTTGACATCTACCTTGATTGCGAAAAGGATATTGGGGATATTGAAGGGTCAGCCAAACTTGAAGGTGAAGTCAATTATGACCATGACTTCGGAGCTGTTTGGTTACAGGATCAAATATGGGAAAGCATGGAGGGCAAAGCAGCGAGCATGGAAGATGATATACGGGGATTGGGAGGAGGGTTATGAGAAGTTACCAGCATTGTTCAATGCAATGAAAGCAAAAAACCCAGGCATGCATTACGAGTACATCCCCAAACCTAATGAATGGAGGAACGACAAAGAGATATTTTTTCGTGCTTTCTGGTGTTTCTCGCAGTGCGTAGAGGCCTTCAGGCATTGTCGTCCCGTGCTCTCTATTGATGGTACTTTTCTGCTTGGGAAGTATAAGGGCACATTGTTGGTTGCCATATCATGCGACGCAGACAACACACTGGTTCCTTTGGCATTTGCTTTGGTGGAGAGGGAGAACAGAGATAGTTGGTCTTGGTTCTTGCGGCTTGTACGCATCCATGTCGTAGGCCCTGGACGCGAGGTTGGTGTTATATCTGACAGACACCAAGGTATTCTTAATGCAGTGCAAGAGCAGATTCCTGGCTACGCACCCATGCACCACAGATGGTGCACTCGACATCTAGCAGAAAATCTTCTTCGAAAGGATCATAGCAAGGCTAACTTCCCCCTTTTTGAGGAGGTATGTCGACAGTTGGAGGTTTCGTTTTTCGAGGATAAGTTGAAGGAACTAAAAGATTCAACAAATGCTGAAGGTAAGAACTGGATTGCTGGATTGCTGAGTGAACCGCAGAAATGGACAAGGGCCTACGACGAAGGTGGCTGGCGGTTCGAGTTTCAGACTAGCAACATGGCCGAGTCATTTAACAGTGTGCTCAAGGGTATACGAGGCATGCCAGTCAATGCTATAGTAACATTCACTTTTTATAGGCTTGTGGCTTGGTTTAATGATAGACACGCGCAGGCCAAGGCAATGCAGACCCGAGGGCAGAGATGGGCACCTAAACCAACATCACACCTTAATAATGCAAAGGAACGTGCCCATAGACATGAGGTACAATGCTTTGATGAGGAGTTGGGTAAATACGAGGTAACAACACTAGGCGGCATAACTTCCGACGGTGAGGTGCGACCTTCGAGGACACATGTCGTGTTACTTGATGCATTCTGGTGCGGATGTGGTAAACCTAGACAATACCATTTTCCATGTTCTCATTATGTTGCGGCCGCACGTCATCGTAACTTTGCATTTGAGAGCAGAATACCTTCTGAGTTCAGTGTAGAGAGCTTAGTACGTACCTGGAGCCCTCGTTTTGAGCCATTTCTTGATGAGTCACAATGGCCAACGTACACCGGTCCGGTATACGTTGCTGATCCAGCGCATCGATGGGACAAACTTGGTAGTAGGAAAAGGAGCCGGTGCAACATGGTTATGGATCAGGTTTCCGGTCGCAGTAGGAGAGGTCGAGCGTCCCCCTTTCTCGTGGACCCAGAGCAGAATGAATGCGGAAAATGCGGTAGACTTGGCCACAACTCACGTACATGCATTTGGACACTTAGTCAGGTGTGATATATTTTTTTATACACAAATTTTATTCTAATATGTCGATGTTTTTGTTACACTTTGTACACAACTTATATTCTAATATGTTTATATCTTAATTTGCAGGATGGCGCAGTTCCACTTGCTGGACCCTCACTACGACGAGCACCACAGGGGCCGTCTCACCGCAGAGGGAGAGGTAATATTTTGTACATTAATTAAATTTTCGAATCAATATATGCGACCTATATTTGACTAATGAAAATTCTTTTGATTGCTAGGTGTTGCCCGTTCTGCGGGTCCGGACCCACGACCGGTTTCTGGAGGAGATGAGGTATGATGAGAGGTACACTCCTCTCCTACAGAGGGCTGGCTTGGACGTCTTATCGTACCAGGTCCGCCGTGGGCTGCCCACTTTCAACCCAGCGGCGTTGACGGCTCTGGTCGACAGGTAAAGACTTCTCTAGTTGTTTAATATTTACAATTATCAAATCTACTTTGCATACTGATGATTTTGTATTCTTTTGTCTTCCAATAGGTGGCGGCCAGAGACTCACACTTTCCACCTTCCCTGCGGTGAGATGACCGTGACGCTTGAAGATTGCCAGAAGATTCTTGGTCTCAGCATTATTGGTCGTCCAGTGACCGGTCAGGCATCACCAGGCGGTTGGAGGCAGAGGGTGGAGGCTTTCTTGGGAGATTGCTTCCGGATGAGCTACGAGGTAGCCACAACACCGGAGTCCCACTGACCTGGCTTAGGCAGACCTTTGGGCAGTGTCCACCTGGTGCAGATGAGCAGACGGTTGGATACCATTGTCGAGCTTGGATTCTCCATCTCTTTGGTTCAGTTCTTTTTCCAGACGCGACAGGCGACAGCGCGTCATGGATGTTTCTTCCCTGCCTGACTGACTGGGATACGACCGGAGGTTACAGCTGGGCTTCAGCAGTGTTGGCCTTCCTGTACAGGCAACTTTGCGAGGCTTGTCGTCGTTCGTCAAGGACCGCCAGCTTAGGTGGATGTGTGTACCTACTACAGCTGTGGATGTGGGCACACATACCCGTCGGGCGACCCAGAGAGTTTCCTCCTCGTGAGTGGTTCGTGGTAGCCGGACATCGGCTTAAGCCCACGGCTGCTTACCGCTGGGACCAGGTGGAGGAGCCATTCGCACGACACCAGCGTGCTTACGTGGAGTACTCAAACGAGCTCGACGCACTTACTCCTTCGATTGTGAGTTGTCTCCTTTTATCTTTTGACATGTGCTTTCTACTTTTATCGCATGACACCTGCGTGCTTACATGTGCTTTCTAAAACTTTTGCAGGTGACTTGGCAACCGTATCTTGATCCATATTTCGCCAGCATACAGTTGAGCAGCATGTGCTCAATAGACGAGAACCTCTACCTCATGAGGTGTCCCCTCATCTGTTTTTATGCTGTTGAGTACCACTTGCCCCACAGAGTTGCTCGACAGTTCGGATTGCGCCAGGAGTTTCCGGTGGAGCCATTCTCGACTTCAATAGAACTTCATAAGTGAGTTACTACATGCACTTGTTATTCTAACTAATAATTGAAATATCAGTTAGTCGCTAATATATGGTTCTAACTTTTGCAGGTTCGACAGACAGAGACAGAAAAAGGTCACGGACTTCGAGACCCACCATCGTGATTACATTGATGAATGGGAACAGCAGGGGGATCTTAACTATGAGAATGACCAGGCGCACACCAACTACAACTTCCGGAGGTATTTGATTTGGTATTCTGGTGTGACTAGGTGCAAGCTGAAGGGACAGTGGACAGCTGCAGACTACGCCGAGCAAGAATCGTCAGACGACGAAGACACAACTTTCGACATAGCTGCTCGGCACGGGTCCCAAATTGAGGCTGCTCCAATCCTTGATAGAGTGGTAACTATTTCTTTACTAAAATTAGAGATTTCAATTCAATGTTTTATGTCTAGTTTTGAGCATCCTAATGTCTTAACTTGTGATAGGGAAACTCTATGCTCGTATCTGTTGTTGAACTCGAGCGTATCTCACAGAGAACTTCAGATACTACTATGCTATCGTTACTATCAGTGAGTATCAATGTCTAACAGAAAACTTGTTTATTTGTATGTTGTAACGTATTTCTTTAACTAATATTTCGATTACAGAGGGTATCACGTCATCTTCGTCGTGCAGCGGCTCGGTGTGGATGCCGGTCTCTAGCGGGCGTTGACGTGCAGCTGCCTGTGCCTCGTATGCAGCAGGACATTCAGCCTCCCATTTGTGCAGTTAGACCATCTACAGCAGGACTCAGCTCGTCGCGATCGACGCGGGACACGTTTGAGAACGTGGCCCAGGACGACGAGGACGATGACGACGATGACGACGACGCTGGCGCTGGCGCTGGCGCCGCAGGTCAGGTGGAGATTGGACCGTCTCAGTTGCAGGATGCTCCTACAACTCAGCCATCACAGCTGACACCACGTAGAAGGCGTCCACGAGACCCTTACACTCCAGGCACCGACGCTCTTGGGGCCAAGGGCAAGGGTAAGACTAGGAGGAAATGAATACTTTTGTGATGTTGGTCTTATCCTGAAAACTGTGTGATTTGGACTCATGCTGGAGACGTTGTAATATGAACTATGTTATGTGTTTTGGACTATGTGTTGTGGAACTTGTATTTTGGACTTTGTTTGTGGACATTGTATGAAGAACTATGTTCTGTGGATGTTTTTATATTCGATGTTATTTTGTGATGTATTATATGTTGAAATGCTTATATGTCTTATAATATGTGATTATTTGAACTGTGGTTGTTAATAAAACAAGGGGAACTCTTGCAAAATTTTTTTGTGAACTGTAAAAAACATAATAAGCAATAAGTAACGCATCTTTAGAGTTCTAAATTATTTTTGATACGTAAATACTACATAATAGGCTACAATTCTTCAGTCAGAATCACAATCTATGAGTAACTCATCTTCGGAGTCATCCGTCGCGCAATCCTCAACAACAACCTCATTCCACTTGCTGCATTGTCCTGCATCACACTTGTCACCAGTTCTTTTGTAATAATTGACTTCTGCTTCATCTGCAGCTTGGGAGAATAGCTCATCCTCAGCCTCAGCCTCATCAGACTTCTTCTTGTAATAAGCTGCCTCTACCTCTGCGGCGGCCTGAGACATAAACTCATCCTCTTCCTCTTGAGCACGTAATCCTGCCTCAGCTAGTGCGATGAGCTCACTCAACCTTGACGTGTCGTCCTCCTCTTCTTCATGTAATCCTGCCTCTGCGATGGCGATAAGCTCACTCAATCTAGATGTGTCGTCGTCCTCCTCCTCCATCAGCTCAACCGTTGCCATTTTATCCTGAACATATCTCGCATGCGCCTTATCGGCCAAATAGTTTACGCCGCTTCCAATCTCTGCAAATATAATGAGAAAATTAAGTTAGCAAAGTCAGGATAAATAAATTGTACTAACATAATTATAATATCATTTATCTCACTTACTTCCCTTGAGGCGATCAGCAAGATTATCCAACATCTGTTTCTCGGCTTGAGCCGCTTCCCATTCCCTTCATTCTGTGCTCTCTTCTCATCTGCCGCCTTCAACCTCCTATACTCTGCACGCTTCGGGCTATCATAAAAGGCAGATTTTGCTTCCCTACGCATGTCGCGTATGCGATCGTTAATGTACGAATCGACGAGCCGAGATCCACAACGCATCTTCTGTCCCATTATTCTCTTGGACTCTATTGTGCGCATCACCTCTCCTTTGTCGTCGTAACTCTCCCAACTGCATTTCCTCGTCTCCTACAAAAAAATAGTAAGTACCGCTATAACATTACATCTGGTTCAAAAAAAATACCAACCTCATCGTAATCGACCATATGTCCACAAAAATATCCAACACCAAGCTCCGAAGGAACTAATCCATACTTAGCTTCAATACCACATTTGCAGAGTACTGGATCAAATTTGACCTCTTCTGCCGCCCACCCCATGTATCTCTTTTCCTTTACCTCTGGCTCTGGCCAATGGGACAAAGGACCATACAACCACTCTCTGAAACGACACTTACGCCACCCGTATGGCTGCAGGAGAAAAAATCAGTTATTTATTGTAAATAAAAACTAGTTCATACATTTAGCGTATCAATAGGCTCACATAATCAATGTTCGGACAACAGAACTGCTTGTCATAGTCTTCGTCGATGACAGCACGGTCTCCACAATCGCATCGAGGCGGTGAGTCCATCCGTCTTTCTGTTGCTACCTCCTTCTCCGCATCCGTCATTGGTGGAGGATTCGGGGGAGGAGGTACCCAACGCTTAAAACGCTCATGACTGGTCTTTCCACTCAACCAATTAACAAAAAGAAGATATCGAGGGTCAAATTTATCAGGACCATCGATCCACTGGAAAAAGAAACACCTCTGATGTCCCTAAAATAATGGAAAGATGCACTATTACATATCTACAAAATAATGAATGCGAACAAAATTAAGTGACAAGTCATAAGCTACGTACGTCCAAAGTGCCACAAAGGTAGTAGCAGCGAGCAGCCGTGTCTGGATGTTGTGATTGATGTACCCAAGCCAGTCTGCCACAGTCACAGTTAGGCACGGGGAGTTCAGGAGGAACAGGAGCATCCTTACTAGATACATCCGGATATAACTCCCGAGGACGACCTCTCTTCTGCCATAACGCCTCTCGGTACATGTCTTTCATCTAATAAACGATTATAATTATCACTTGTACCTATTATGCTTTATAATAAGTTTACACAAACTAATAATCGAAATGATAATATAATAGGTGTATACAAATTATTAAACTAACAACCCAATATACAAAACGAATCAGTTGGAAATCATACCTTGGTCTACGAAGTGAACCAACTCAAATCTTTGAATCCAGCAATTTTTGACGAAGTTTGAAAATGTGATGAAATGAGCTGCTCTCGGCCAGCCGCGCGGGCGTTTTTATAGGAATTCGTAGCTCGGCGCCAAGATCTGTGGCGCCGAGCTACGAGGCCGCGCCGCCACCACGTCAGGGCCAGGTCAGCCCTAGACGCAAATAGCCGTTGCTGCCACGTCATAGCTCGGCGCCATAGGCTGTGGCGCCGAGCTGTGTTAGCTCGGCGCCACAGGCTATGGCGCCGAGCTAAGGGTCCAAAACTGAGTTTAAAATTTTTTTAGGTCTAAACGTGATTTTACTTCTATTTAAGGGCTAAAATACAAAAAATTCGGTACGAAATAACATTGCCACGAGTGCCAAATTATATAAATTAACCTTATTTCCGAGGGCATAATAAAAACCCTCGGAAATTAAAAGTTTAAATTATCTAAAACACCACTAAGTAAACTAAAACAAATTAAATTTATTACATAATCAAATTCCAGCCGTCGGACATAACAAGCTAAACAATATTAAATATACAAAATTTTAATACTGAAAAAAGACATCTACAAAATAATATATACATTAACAAAATTAAAAATACTCACTTAGGCTTGATGGTGGGACGGTAGTCGGCGTGGGCGGGACGGGGGATGAGTCGGGGCAGCCGGCGTCGGGACAGTTGCCGGGGCGGCGGGCACGGGCGGCGGGCACGGGCGGTTGCGGCGACGATGGCAGAGAGCAGCACGGCAGAGAGAAGAAACACGAAAATGAAACGGCGCGCGGGTCCTACGGACGTTAAAAAACCTTATGTCCGATGGCTACCAGCTCGGCCGTCGGACATAAGCTTACGTCTGACGGCTGCCAGAGAAGCCGTCGGACATAAGTATTATTTTCGAGGGCCAGCAGAGACCGTCGGACATAAGCTTTTGTCCGACGGTCTCGTAGGTAGCCGTCGGAGGTAAGTTGGTCGTCGGATGTGCGTCGTTTTACTGTAGTGAATTATTTACAAATGTGGATATTTTAAAGAGACCATCTTTATTAAACAACTCCTTACAAAGGCATTAGATGCCGCCCGTACAAATTGATTAACTGGTTCGCTTTAGACTTAAGAGGACTACTTTTAATTTAAAACCAATTATGTAAAAATAATTCATATTTTTTCGTATAAAGTCGGATGAAGACCAAATTCATACTAAAGTTACAGAGGTCGATGTGATCCACACGTCTATAGTTGATACGTTTTTTTATTTGAAACTATTTAGAGATCAAAATTTAGTTTTAGTTTCTCAAAAATAGAAGTTTAATTTAGGAACTTTTGACTCATCTTCGATGTTAACATGGCCTACACGGAAATTTTTCGTTTTTTATACATGTGCGAATGGGATGAAAACGGTATGGATGTTTTCTCCGACCATTTTCTCTGTACGTAGTGAGGATATTCTATTTTTATTCGCATATAATATTTTGTTTTAGATAATGCAGTGAACAAATCATAGACGAGCATGTCACACCACAACAAAGTAATCCATAGGTGATTATCTTTTTGGTAACCACATAATTTATTGATTCGACATGTCCAGATAAGATGTTTCAGTTTATCACAATACTACTTTATTTTCATACTCGTTTGTTTTCATCCTCACATGCATCATATCTTGCATAATCCAATCCAATCCAAGGCAGGCGATCACCAGAAGAGGCATTTTGATCTGATACATTGGCACTGCCACCACATGATCACAATGCTGGCTCTAAATACGTACTGTGCCTGTGTACTCGGTGTCTCGGTGCTACTCATCATGGAGAAGTAGCCGAGTTCCCGGCCGTCGGATAGGTGGATGCCTGCTGGTTGAAAACTTGAAGTCCAAACACAAACAGTTCGAGAAACAACCTCTGCCCGCGCCATTGATTTCTCCCTCTGAAGCCACAGTCCAGCTCGTACAGGTGCCACATCCGTGTCGCTCTGCCACGCCGACGCGCACGCGTCACAGATGGCTACCTCTGCACCTGTTGCCACGCCGATCGCACTGCCTGCCCCACGCATGGAACTTATGGAGCCACAGCGATGGTAGCTAGCTGAGAGTAAATTCTTGAACTATCGCAGTCGCAGTAGCTACTAGCTAGTCTGTATTGATGAAAATGGACCGGACACCGGCCATTAACGCCACACCTGCAAGGCACGCATGCATGCAGCCATGCATGTACGTGATGCGCGGACGACGTACGCCCCATCACCGTGCCCCCTTAGCTTGCTGAAGTGCTGTTCGAGAACTAACCCTCGTCGCGCCGCGTGCACGCGCTCGGCGCGGCGACGACGACACGACGGCACCGCCTGCACATGGCCGTCGACCACGGTGCATACTGGCGCAAGCGGGCGGCAGAGTTCCGCAGCAGTGCATGCATGGCGTTCGTTCGTGGCGCGTCGGTGCGTGCAAGTCAGAACTGGGTCACGCGATAGTGAAAGGATGGTACGATGGTGCCGGCCCATCAAGACGTGGCGTTACGGCCCATTTCCATTTCGGTGAACTGCGCGGTGTTCACCCCAGCTACCTCGTCCGGACTCTCTTCCCTCTAGGAGTGTCAGTCTTTGATTCAGTGCATTTATTCGGTGCGCTATCCTTTGCCCTGTGCACGATGCAGCATATTTTTATATATGCGAACGAGAAGGCGAGAGCTGTTATATAGTAGACCAATAGCTAGTAAGGCTAGCTGGAAAGCTCACTACCCTGTAAACCTCCAGCAAGCTTCAGCTAGCTCATTGCCTCCTTGCAAGGAGTGTGGAGATGGCGGCTAGGCCGGCTCTCGTGTTCGTTTGCTGCTGCCTCTTGCTGGCGTACGCCGCGGCAGCGCGTGTGCTCGACGAGGGCGAGCCTTTTGGCCGCCTGAAGAATGCTGCGCGCCGTCTCCGCGATGGCGAGCCTTTCGGCGGCCGGAAGGACCCCGCCGACCCGGACCACTCTCCCGGTTCGAGGCCACGAGCCACGAGCCACGACTTCCAGTTTCTTCGTATTCTCTCAACTGACACGACGTTGTGTGCGCTCTTTCCTTGCAGGCTCACACAGGACTCCGCCCTGCCCGCCGTCCATCGGCACCTCGCCGACCACGCCAACCACACCCGGCGGCAGCTATTACCCGCATTCGCCAGACATCGGCACTTCCCCGACCACACCGACAGCTCCAGGCGGTAGCGGCGGGTACGATGCTCCCCCGTCACCGTCCAGCGACACCTCCCCGACGACGCCTGGTGGTGGCTACTACGGTCCCCCCTCGCCATCATCTGACACCTCCCCGGTGACGCCTCCTGGCGGTGGCGGCGGCGGATACAGTGCTCCTCCTTCGCCGTCCAGTGATACCTCCCCATCGACGCCCGGAGGTGGTGGTGGCTGTAGTGTCCCCCCTTCGCCGTCCAGTGATACTTCTCCACCGACACCTGGAGGTGGTGGTGGGTACTATGGGCCTCCCTCGCCGTCCTCTGACACCTCCCCGACCACGCCCGGCGGTGGTGGTACTGGAGGGTGTGGTGCTCCCCCTTCGCCGTCCAGTGACAGCTCTCCATCAACGCCCGGAGGTGGTGGTGGGTACTACGGACCCCCCTCGCCGTCCTCTGACACCTCCCCGACGCCACCGCCTGGCGGTGGTGGTGGAGGGTATAGTGCTCCCCCTTCGCCGTCCAGTGACACCTCTCCATCGACACCTGGAGGTAGTGATGGAGGGTGTAGCGCAACCCCTCCGCCGTCCAGTGGCACCTCTCCGTCGACGCCTGGAGGTGGTGGTGGAGGGTGTAGTGCTCCCCCTTCGCCATCCAGTGACACCTCTCCATCGACGCCTGGAGGCGGTGGTGGGTACTACGGCCCTCCTTCGCCGTCTTCTGACACCTCTCCGACCACACCGTCTGCGCCTAGTGGTGGCTACTACGGACCTCCGTCGCCGTCCAGTGACACTTCGCCGACCACTCCTGGCGGTGGCGGCTACTACGGCCCTCCATCGCCGTCTAGTGACACTTCCCCCACAACCCCTGGCGGCAGTGGCGGCGGCTACTATGGCCCCCCTTCACCGTCCTCTGAAACCTCCCCGACCACGCCTGGCGGCGGCGGGGGGTACACGCCGACTCCACAAGTGCCGTTACCGCCTATCAGCACATCACCGCCGTTCTCTCCACTGACGCCAACACCGACTACCCCAACGCCTTACGACCCCAACACGCCGCCCTTCACGGGCCCATGCACGTACGTAAACGTAACCCCCCTAAGCCCTTGTACACAAAACCACTGGCACACACTAACGTATACGACGTCGCTCGCGTTTTCTGGCTCTGCAGGTACTGGATGATGCACCCAGGCGTGATCTGGGGCCTATTCGGTTTCTGGTGCCCGTTGGTGAGGCTGTTCGGCCCGAGCGCGGCGGTGCCGTTCGGGCACGACCTCACCGTGCTGGAGGCGCTGGCGAACACGCGCGAGGACGGCGTGGGCGCGCTCTACCGCGAGGGCACGACGTCGCTGCTCAACTCCATGGTGAACAACAGGTTCCCCTTCACGACGCAGGAGGTGAAGGACGCATTCGGTGCTGCGCTCAACTCTGGTGATGACGGCGCCGCGGCGGCACAGGCGCGTCTGTTCAAGAAAGCAAATGAGGGGCGCGTCACCAGGCAGAACTAGCTAGGCGGCAGTCGCCGTGTGTATGTCCGCAGTGCAACTATGTGCGCGGCGAGCATGCAGGGCTTGCTTAGGATCTGCACGTATGTGTTTGATGATGGGGTGAAGTTATCATCACTTATCTCGATACCTCTTTGGATCTATCTTGTATCAGTTGCGCATGTGGTCTTAACTCTTAAAGCCCTGTTTCGATACTTCTGGCTTATTGTTTATGAATGGTTAATAATTAGTCACCAAATAATTAGCTAGCAAATATTTGTTAGTGTATATTTAGAGACTTAGCTAATCTATTACTCTATTAGCACCTATTAGCAAGGTCAAATTGTTAATGGGCAAACAATTTGTCAGCTCTCCGGCTAACAATTAGCTAATTTATTAATCGACATGTTTAAAGGTTAACGCGTTAAAATTATTCGACAAACTGTTTGTCACAAGGATCCAAACACGTATAAGTTAACGGGAGCAAACAGGTATAAGTTAACGGGAGCACGCGGAGAAACACGTACCAATAGTCAATCACATTTAACTAAGATAAAATAAAGAATTATATATGGTGCATTAAAGAAGAGCATGACATAATGAAAATATGGAAGTAGTTATAGGTTCCCTCGTTAATAAGGTGAAATTTATTTTTTTTTTTGCGAGAGTGAGTTACATATAAACTATCTGACAGTGATTAAGCTGTCACGGACAAATGATTAAGTGACAAATGACTAAGGCCACAAACCGACTAAGGATTATTCTCTCTAATTTAGTATCATTTAGTTCTAAAAATTCTAAACGGTAGGACTAAAACATGGACTAATCTGTTTTAGTCTCTATCCCTTAAAGGGGTGAGTAAAAGGGATTAAACCATATAAATTCTGCTTTTTGCCTCTCCTTCATTTCAGTTGCACTAACGACCGAAGAATGCTAAGGAGTATAATTTATTTAATGTGTTTTGAATACTTTTAGTCCCTAAAACCAAATAGGGTAGAGAACTAGAGACTAAACTTTAGTATGATAACTAAACTTTAGTCTCTGGACTAAAGTAACCAAACAGGCCCTAACCTGTCTGATAAATTTTGTGACCAAAGAGTTGTATCTAATGTTGTATGAAACAGAGAAAGATAAAATATTAACCACGTCATCCGACTATTAGCCGACTGTTGGATATAATGTGTATCCAGTGCGCCACTCGATATGACAAGTGTGTCAAGTTAGAGTTGCTCCAAACAAATGATCTCTTGGTGTTGTGTCCGGTGTGCCACCGGACACGCCTAGTGTTCCCTGAATTCCAAAGTCCACAAAACAACCTCTATACAAAATGTATCCGATGACACATCTAGTGTGTCATTGGACTCGTCCGGTTCACCTTTATACTACACAAAATCTCTAACTTTGGCTCATTTTATTTGGCTTGTGTCTTGGACATGTGTGTGACTTAGATAAATGTTCCTTAAGTCCATTTAAGTTCTCTAAATCATTCCCTTCGATGTATTTGATCTTCCGAATCATTTTTGCACATTTTTTTACTTAGACTATGCTGCATTGTATACTTCGAACTCTGAAATCAATTTCTTAGCAAACTAGTTAGTCTAATAAGTTTTGTTGGTCATCGAACACCAAAACTAATATAGAGATGGTTTGAGGTCATTTCCCTTTCAGGTAGCCATGACGACCAATACAACGGCTATGACCCGTGAGAGTAGCTCAGCGCGAGGGGAGGGTGATGACCACACACCGATTAGAAAGGAGGGGCACGACCATAATCGCTCAGGACCTCACCGTCTCCACCACGCCGCCGCATAGGGCCTTACCGCTGGTCGAGCGACTCCCCCTCCATGCTGCCTCCTCCATTCCGGTAGACGGCTCGCCCCACTGCTGCTCCTCATGGTCGGTCGATGTGCTCGTCCCTGTCTCTCCTCGTGGTCGGTCACTGGGCTCGCCCCCATAAGCCTTCTAGTGGACAGTCGAGCGGCCCACCCCGCTGCTGCTCGGTCCGTGTCAACGTGCGGGGTTGCGCCAGTGAGAATGGAGACCACTCTCTCATGCCTCCCGTCATTCCATCAAGAAGATGACTAGGTGGGTTGGATATGAGAGATAAATGGTAGAGTGGGGTCACCTACATGTGGGTGCTTTAAAACAAGGATATAAGAGTCTCCCCTAAAAATCTATCATTTATGGAGATGAAGTCAAGTCAAATGCTAAGTAAAATATTTTTTCTATTCTAACTTCACGACAAAGCCACTCTACAATAAAGATCGTGAAGTGGAATTGGATTTCTTGAAGTGGAACGGTCCTAGACACCTCCTAATACTAATAGAGTAGGCGGAGCAACTAGCAAGGGGCCAGTTAATGACAAGGGGGAAAGAGACATACACGACCCTGCGAATTGTGAGATTGGTTGTTGCTTGATCAAGGCAGTGGCATGAGAGCACTCCGCACGAGGAGGCGACAACCCTGGTGGTCAATAGTAAAGGGGCGTCGTCGTGGTCAGTGGCGAAGGCAACAGCAGCGCCGAAGTATAGGAGGGAAAGTCTCCTGAACTTTTTAGGTGTCTCCGTGAGCCTTATATCTTACATCATATCTCACTTTCTATTTCTAACTCATTTACAAATAGTGTAGTCTATAGTATAAAGTATTATTTTATACGACCATATATACACTGATCACATCTTATTGGCACGAAAGAAAAATCACCATCATCTTTTCTAAAGGCTCACAAACAAAAGACTTGAAACAGTGACACGGTTGTTGCCTCTGTTGGTGTTAAAAAGATGAAGCTAGTTCAATGCATGTACCAATCAGCCATGCTCTCTGCCTCGAATTTCTTCCGTGACTGGCTGACTGCCTCTTGCTGCCCTGACAGCATGTCGCGGACCAAAATTTTGGCCGGCTTTCGCCGCTGCTGCACCATGCAATGGCACACTTTTCGCTTGTTACATGGAGAGCTTCTGCGCTTTTTGTCTTCTTGTCTAGCACATCCCTAGCTAGAGAGGGGAAGGAAAAAAAATGGTCTGGTCTCGTTGGCTATATCCACTAAATCCTGATGACTGCTTTTTGGGTCATGTTCATGCTTGTGAATTGACCAAAAGCAAACATCTTCATCGCTGCAGATGGTCGAAACAGCACCACGAACCAACATCGGTTTGCGAAAGCTGCTGGACAACCACCGTATCCCCCGCCCGAAACCAATGCGTGAAAGCTGCTCCAGGCCTGTGCGGCTTCACGTTTGACATTCCGTGTAGAATTTGTCGGTCGAATGTCAAAACTGGTGCACGATGATACCGTTCGTTCCTTGTTGCACATCATCATTGCCTGCATGTGCTCTCATCAGCTTTTACACACACAAAAAAAACACGTACCTGCAGCTATCCTGTCTTCGGAATTCAGACCTGACCCGAGAAGGCAGGAGATCAAATTGCATCACTTGAAGTCCATAGCCATCCAACTGCAGATGAGCTCTTCCTTAAGAGTCCATCTCTAAACGAATTTTTATATATATTATCTTTTAACTGCATTTACCATCTAGACGTCTAGGATTGCATTATTAATTAGTTTATTACCATCTATTAACGTCTTTTATAATTGAAAAACGATCAAAGGCTCAGGGTTATAATGGTCGAGCGGCAGCGGGCAGGGGTCTGACGGTCTGAGCATAGACAGGCACAAAGGCAGTAGGAGTCAAAGAGGTCTTGGTTTCCGCGGGACTGACCAGGTTGGCCCAAGGCGGAACGTCATCGCGCAGCCTGCCAGATTAATCTATAGAAGAAATCGTCAGGCTATTTTCGACTAGTTCCCTCCTAAATCCTTCAATTCATATTTTTTATTCATATTCAAATATTTTCCCCTCAACTATTATTTCTCATATTTCTCGCCTCCAACTGTTCATTCTACTCATTTTCTCATTTACTCTTTAGCTGAGTTATTTACCTTTTATATATAAGTTTTTTTTGTTTTAAAAAATACTACTATACTTATAGTATGGTAATACACAATGTTATCTATTTTTAAAGTTAAATAGGATTAATTTAACAGCAAATGCAATTAATTAGTGGAAAGTGGGTGATTAGAGCTCCAATTCGGTTTCACCCTTACATGCAGCCATGCAGGGCCCCCGAGGGTAAGAAATTGGGCGGCGTCGGGACCCCGGCCACCCTCGAGCATGCAGGAGGAGGGGGGCGGGGAAACGTTGGAGACAGCCTAAGAGGTTGCGTGGTCGAGCCTAAGGTTTACAAAACCGGTCGGTTTACCGAAACCGTCGGAGTACGGTTTCGGTTAACCACCGGTTTTTTATTCGAATTCGTTCCAAATTCAAAAAATTTGAAAAAATTCATAAAAACCGAAAATAGCCGGTAAACCGTTTTTAGGACCGGTAAACCGTTATTTTAGACCGGTAAACCGCCATTTTTTTGCTGGGAAACCAAATTTAATGTCACAATTAAGTATTTAGTGATCAATTTAGGTATATATTAGTTTTGTTTAATGTTATATGCTATATGTGAAGATGTTATATGCTATATATAAAGATGAAACTCGTAGCTCAAGTCAATTTTAGGCATTTAGTGGTCAATTTCGGTTTTATTTCCTGTCCAAGATAGATTCTGTGGATCAAGTAGCTTCAGTTCTTCTAATAAGTATCCGTCTGGACAAGACTCAATCTAGAACTCTTAGCTCCAGTTCTTCTGTATGCGTTCCTAAGATTTGCTGATCATGAGAAAAGTTCAACACTTTGTGACGTGCTCATGCAATACACAAACACCAAACATACATACTGATATGTTTTTTTTTGCTTTGTGGATAAGTATTTGTTTGCCGTTCTTGTTTTCTCGATAATGTATCTCATATCTTTTGTATAGACCTATCACTATCACTATGACGGATTGGAACAATATCACGATACTTCGAATATGACTAAGTACTATCACTATGATCCGAGCTGAACATGTGAGTATTGTGAAATAATTTGACCTATGTGTCGTTGCCTCGTTGGAGAGCTATAAAAGAACTTGTATTTGAATATTGCGAAGTTCACTGGTTGTTTGTTGTATGAGAACTGGAGTTTGTGGTTATATATGTATGTTGTATGTTATTTTGGTGAACACACGTCGTGTAGATCAATTAATATTTACTGTGAAATGTGAATTGAGCAAACCACAAATAAATCTTGTTAAAAAAATTTCATTTTTCTGTAAAAAAACAGCAAAAACCGTTTTGTTTCACGGTTAACTGACGGTTTAGAGCGGTTTCTCACCGGTTTTTCACCGATTTTTACCGGTAAACCGATTCGAATTCAAATTGATTTGAATTGGTTAAACCGATCGGTTTTTGCCGGTTTCCACCGGTTTACCGACGGTAAACCGTTACCGATGGATAGCGGTTTTTTTAGACTAAACGGTTTTGTAAACCGTGGTCGAGCCCGAGCTGAACTCCAACCATGGTGGGCTGCGGCGCAAGTGCTTGCACAGGCACGGTCCAAAGTCGGCGTCGGCAGCCAGTGACAGAGGAGACGTGTGGAGAACTGAATTCAGGTTGGAGTCAGAACCAATATATATATATACACTATCTAGTTACCCGTGCTTTTGCTATAAACCCTAAATATATCATATAAATAGGTTAAGATATTTATTCAAATATAATCATTGCTTATTTCTAAACACTAAGGTATATGTAGTCTGTTGGTTAGCTCTAAATTATTTCTAAATATTAAGGTACGTGTGGTCTGGTGGTGGCTGCGCAGGCGCTGAGGGTCCATAGGACAGTAGCTGAAAACATGCTGAACATGTGGCCAACAGGACACGACGCTGAGGCAGAGGGCGCGTGGGGCTGGTCTAGTGTGTCAGCGCGGGGTGAAGCCGTGGACCGTGGTAACACCAGATGTCCACCTTCCGTTCTTAATAGTAGTAGCACGCTTCACGCATCTAAAATAAACTTGAAAAAAGCAACGCAGGGGGACCAATATCGGCAGCAGCATCTGGTTCGTTGTTTCAATGCCTGGTCATGCATGCTGTGAGCCTGAGAATGGCGAGAAACTGAGAAGTACTAAAAGCCATGCCATATTGTCGCTGTTGATACCGGCCCAAGTAGTGCAGTGTCCACTCTCTGCCTGAGTAGTGATACAACGTGCATGTAATAATAACTGGTAGCTCTGCTGCTCGTTCACTCGCTCTGCGCCACCATCATTAACTCCCGGCCCATTAGCCAGTGCCCCATCTCCAAGCGTGTCGCTAACTAGCTACTGTTTGGAGTAGCGTTCAAACAAGCGAGCCGGAGCAGGCCGCCTCAGGCTGTGCGCAGCGGTTACCGCTGCCTCTCCCCCTTCCCTTGCATGCGGCGCGTAGGGGGCACCCTACAGCCGCAGCGGTGCCCCCTACGCGTCGGTCCCCTTCTCTCTCCCCCCAGATTTAGCGTGTCACTGTTCATCACCCTAAACACTGTGCTGTGGGTTCACGAGTAATTGTTAGTAGATAAAAAATTGATAGTTGGTATAGAAAATGATATTTTATAGTGGTAGTGGGGTATAGGGAGAGTATTTAGGGGGAACCGCTGCGGGAGATGAAAAAATAGGGGAAAAAAGTGATATAGGGGGAAAAATTTAGAGGTAACCGTTGCGGATAGGCTCAGCGCACACACCGTCACATGGCGCGTTTCGAGCGTTCAGGCAGACAAGGAAGGTTAATGCGAGAGCTAATCAACCTATCCGTCTCGTGGTCGTGGTCTGTGCCTCTGTGGAGAGCGAGACGCGGCACTGCGCCACCGGATAAGCCACGGGGCGATGCGTCGTCAGTGTCCCCCACACGAGGCCGCGTCGTCAACTTGGGGACAGGCCCGCCGCGCGCGCAGCGCACATCGCCTTCGGGTTTCTGTCGGTGGTCTGCTCGGCTCCCAAGTCCCACGCAGTCGAGGTCGCTTTCCGTGGGGTCGAATCCGGCAAACCCATCGCCCATTCGCCCCGGGCCCCTGCTCAGCAGAATTCCAGATTCGCACACACAGTCACACACACACACCAGCAAGGACCCGGCGGCCTTCTAGTTCTTCCCTTCGCCTCCGCCGGCTGCCACTCCTTCCTGTCTTGCTCACTCCTCGCTCCCAACTGCCACCCTGTTTCCCTTCTCCCCTGCCCCGCGTTCCCACTCCGCACCCGCGCGCCGCGGCAGCTTAGCTTGCCGCGAGCCCTGCCCTGCCCTACCACCCGGCGCCATCCTGACCTGTGTGTGCTACGGCGAGGCAGCAGGAGCTCGCGCTCAGCTCGGTAGGTTGATGAGCTAGCGACGACGGCCAGTCCGCCCGAGGCAGCGTCGCGTAGGGGCGGGCGAGGCGTCTCAACGGCAATGAGGGTGTACATCACGGCGACGGCGACGGCGGGCGAAGGCGACGCGACGAAGCCCAAGGCGCCGCCGCCGCATCAGCAGCAGCAGCAGCAGGCGCGGCGCGGGTGCCGCTCGGCCGCCGCCACGGGGCTCCTCGCCGGTCTGCTCCTCTTCCGCGCCGCGCTGCTCGCCATCGAGGCCGGCGCCTCCCTCTGCCCTTCCACGGCGGCAGGTAAGCGCTGGCTGGCCGCCAGCCTCTCGCTTTCAGACAGCCACACACAGTAAAATCCTGTACTTGCACAACGTACGTGCCATGGGATGATGGGACTCGTCGTCGTCGTCTCTCTCAATTCGCCGTGTGCTTCAGGGTGCCTGGACTGGCGAGCGGGGCTGGGGCGATGGCTCTACGGCGGCGGCGACGGCGGCGACGCGACGGAGGTGAGTCTTGCCGCGCTCGGTGCGTTAGGTTCGCAGCAGCAGCAGCAGCACCAAATTTACGTTAGGCGCCGGGCTTTCTTGACCATTTTTCTTTACGCGCGGCGCGGGGACGGGGGGCAACAATAGTAGCGGCAGGTGGGCGACGCGGGGGGCTGCGCGCTCACGCGGTTTTTCACCTGCTGTTCGGGCCGTTGGCAGGGAGCGCCATTCACGGGGATGGGAATGTCAGGCAGGGCCGGGGTGGCCACCACGTCGCGGCGCTAGCGACCACGTGGCCGCCGGCGCCGTCCTGCTTGCTGACAGGTAGGCCGTGTCGGCCGTTCGGTCCGGTGTCTGGTCCGGGCGCCGTACTTGACGGTTGCAGTCTTGACGGTTGCCGACGCACTGGCCGAGAGAGACTGTGCTTCATCTCTTTTCTTTTTTTGACTTGTGCCGTTCCAGGCGCCGGTAATTGGTAACCAATCCGTTTGCATTGCAACCCACAAAGTCTAACTAATCGGATTCATGGGTCGGGGCTCCAGAGAGTCCCACCCAGTAGATAGATTCGTGTGACCTACACTGCCGCATCGCATTATTTCTGCGCGGACCATAGGAGTTGGTGGCTTGGACCGGACCTTGTGTGTCCCCAACCCAACCGCTACGGAAACCGAAGGCAGACAGCCCTGAGCTGAGAGCGCTGTGACTCGGTCGCTAGGAAGGATGGATTCCCCTTTCTCCCTATGACGCGTCAGGGTCAGAGGGGGGGGGGGGGGGGGGGGGGGCTGTGCGATCCAGCTCGGATGATGGGGCCATGCGTGTTTGGAGGATCATGCGGACGAGCGGGCGTGGGTACTCCTCCGTGGTCCGTGAGGCATCCATCCTCCTTTGTGATTTTTCTTCTTTCTGGCACTCTAGATCGCGCCGAACAACGCTTTGTTTTCATGTGCACTGGTACTTAATACTACTTGGCTTATCTATTTTTTTCCCTTCGTCCAAAAGAAATTTATTTGGTTATATATCTGTACTGCCCCTGTACTGCTTGGTGCATGGATGGGAATGGATCCTTCACGTAGTCACGTGTGCTGTACGTCTGTACCTAAACAAACTCAACTCCGTGGAATGGCCAGGAATTTATGAAGGAATGGAGGCGTCGCAGCAGGGAACCCACCCTGCTGGACCCTGTGGTGGTGGAAGCGGCGCCGGACTCCATGGACGCGCTCTTGGCGGAGATGGCCACCATGCTGGCGTCCTACGACCGGGTTGACGTGGAAGCCGTGGCGATCAAGATGATGGCCATGGTACGCGGGTAGTATATATAATAACCTTATCAGTTCATTATTCATGTTTTGATAAATCCTCGTGCTTGCATGTTACTGCTACCTTATATAGTTATTATTATAAGTTCAAGTAAATGCTTTCAGCTTTCCACGGCGAAAGGCCACATTATATACGGTCTACCTTTTTACGCATTCTCTCCGCGTCCATTTTTTTTCAAAAAAAAAATCTTTATTCTTTGTTTTAACTCTTGGGTGTGGAAACAAATACTTTTTGCCCAGCTGTCGAAGATGGACCGGAAGGTAAAGTCGTCACGGACGCGGGCGCTGCTGAACCGGCACCTGGCCTCGCTGGGCGTCCCCAAGAGCGCGCACTGCCTCGCGCTGCGGCTGGCCGAGGAGTTCGCGGTGAACGCGGCGGCGCGCTCGCCCGTGCCGCCGCCGGAGCACGCGCCGCGCCTCACCGACGCCTCGCGCCTCCACGTGGCGCTCGTGACCGACAACGTGCTCGCGGCGGCCGTCGCGGTGGCGTCCGCCGCGCGGAGCGCCGCCGACCCGGCCAGGCTGGTGCTCCACGTGCTCACGGACAGGAAGAGCTACGTGCCCATGCACTCGTGGTTCGCGCTGCACCCCGTGCCGCCCGCGGTCGTCGAGGTCAGGGGCCTGCACCAGCTCGCCTGGCGCGACGCCGGCGCCGTCGCCTCCGTCATGAGGACGGTCGAGGAGGTCCGGAGGAGCTCGCTGGATTGGTATCGCCGCCAGTGCGGTGGTGGGTCGTCGGCGGAGGAGACCAGGCCCAGCGCGTTCTCGCTCCTCAACTACCTCAAGATCCATCTCCCGGAGGTAATTTCAGATGGACGGATAGATGCATGCATGGCATGGCCACCAGCCCACCACCACCCTCCTGGCCTCCTGTCATGGACTGACGATGTGCGCCGCCTACGTGCTGCCATTGGCTTGCTCGCTCGCTCGAGCAGCTCTTCCCTGAGCTTGGCAGGGTGCTGCTTCTGGACGACGACGTCGTGGTGCGCGAGGACTTGGCCGGGCTGTGGGAGCAGGACCTCGACGGGAACGTCATCGGCGCGGTCAGCGCTCACGAAGGCGGCGGAGGCGGCGGCGTCTGCGTCGACAAGACCCTCGACGACCACCTGAATTTCTCCGACCCTGACGTGTCCGGCTCCGGCCCACTACACAGCTCGCGATGCGCGTGGTCGTGGGGCGTCAACGTCGTCGACCTCGACGCGTGGCGACGGACGAACGTCACCGAGACGTACCAGTTCTGGCTACAGAAGGCAAGCTCCTTGCACTGATTCCTGGAAGCTGCAGCATCTTTTTCATGACAGTTGCCGGAGCAAATGGCCTCGCTGCTGCCGGAACTGACATTTTTCGTCGCGTCGCCATGTGCAGAACCGGGAGTCGGGCTTCAGGCTGTGGCAGATGGCCTCGCTGCCGCCGGCCCTGCTCGCGTTCGACGGGCGCGTCCAGGCGATCGACCCGCGGTGGAACCTGCCGGGCCTGGGCTGGCGCGTGCCGCGCCCCGACCTCGTGCGGCTCTCCGCCGTCCTGCACTTCAGCGGGCCACGGAAGCCGTGGCTGGAGATCGCGTTCCCGGAGCTGCGGCAGCTGTGGCTCGCCCACTTGAACGCGTCGGACAGTTTCTTACAGGGATGCGGTGTGGTCGAATGGCAGTAGATGGGAGGAGACGTACAGTGATTTGGTCCAGGTCTTCAGGATCACGGATTTAACTGGGGCCGCCGGGAGAGGGAAGTAGGTGTTGCCTGCAGTCTCTCCTGGCCTTCGGGTTCTTCACGCAGTCCACAATATCCACATATTAATCTGTACAACTGCTCGTGGTTTTTCTTAAGCCAATATAACATTCCCACGTCCAACGTTCACAAACGAATGGGCATAGAGCATCTCCAATATTTATGTAAATAACTCGCTAAATATGAATTTAATAAGTTTTCAGGAACAACTCTTTTCCAATACTTATGTAAAACAGGTTCTTAAATTTATAAACTCTCTATAAAACTCAATTCTATCTCTACATTTATCAGCCTCGTTGGGACTCTCTAAATCAATGTTTGTTCTAAATCCATCGCGGAAACTATATTTCGGCCACCGTTTTGCGTCGTGCCATCGTCCTGTTAACCATAAATCTATATCCAGTGTCCTGTGCTGTCTTCGTACCGTCACCACGACCTTTTTGATATTCTATGGACAACTTCGATCTTCCAAGGCGCTAAGGAATTAGAAGGTTGTTGATGTGCTAGCTTAATTAAAAACAAAAGGCATGCTCGCTTCTTTTTTGTTGATGTGGACAATTTTAAAAATTAGCAATCAATAAATAGAGAACTGTTGGAGCACACACATTTTTCTACTCCTTAAAGTGATTTAATTTCTTAAATCTATAATTTAGGATGCTGAATTTACATAACTATTGGAGATGGTTAGACTAGTACTGATTGTTGATTAGACCATGCTTCTCCGTACAAGCTTAAGACGCAAAATGAGACTCACACCCTTGTCATAACTGACTTGGCCACCCAAAACTGTTTGCCTCCGCCCGTAAGCGACATGCCTTATCTGAGGCCCTGTTTGGTTTGAGCAGTTTATGAGAATCTCCATCCCACACGTAATCCAAGAAAATTCAGGTTGAAGCTTGCTAACTGTGAATATAGTCTCATATAGAGCTACTTTGAGAACACCGTTTTTTCAAGAGATCTTTATTTTTCTAAAAAAATAATTCATTTTCCTTGAAAAATAAGAGTCCATGCTAAAAATAAAATTCCCGAATTCTGCGAGAGTCGGATTCTGAGTATCGTGGGAACCAAACGCTCGCTGAGGCCTTGTTGGTTTCTGTCAGATTGCATTCAAAATCGTTCCACCTAACTAAAATTTATATAAATTAGAGAAACAATCCGGTTAGAAATCGTTCCGACCCATCAATGATCATTTCGCTTGCTTGTTTATTTACCGTAGCAACAAACGTGGGGCTGGGAGGACGAACAGGTGGAGGCGCGGTGCAGAACCTGGAAATACTTTTTTTATTATTAATTGTGCGTGTAGATTATATAGTTTCACATCTTTGCCATTGTGGGCAAGGAACCCAAGCCAGCGTGCTCACGTCCTGATAGGGCGGGACCAGCCAATTGGGAGGAAGGACCTGCAGTTCCAACAGTTTCGTGTAGACGCGTGTGCTAGTGTACACCTGGGCAAGGGTTGCTTGCACGGATAGATTTGTGCGTACCAACTCGGGAGAAGATAAGGTTAACTATATGTATGGGATAGTTAATATATATGTTGACGTGTGAATCACCTCATATATAGGTATAAATGGTGTCGTCAAAAGGTTTATAGATCAAGTATAACAAGATAATGTAAATAGGATGTAAAAGATTTCGCATTAGATTTATGATGGTGATATAGAATGAATAAAAATGGACAGATAAACTAGAAATTAAAGTCTAGCAATGGACGTTACAGGGGCAACTATAAATTAAAAGGTAGAAGAAAAGACTTAGATTGATTATTCGGCGACAAAATTCATCGAATACGTCCAGTTATGTAGAACGATACGAAAATCTAGTGGTTGCCCTCAAATAATGAAGATGTTATTGCATGAAAGTTTCAACCTCGAGGACGAGTATTCGAGTAGCACAGCTTACATAATACAATTCCTCAGCTCGATACAGACAAAACTTAAGCGCTTGATACGGCAAATTTGGGCACCACCGATACGTAAAATTTTCAGCTGGTTAGCAAATCACATTTAAACATCTGATAGGCTTCAGGCATGCAGCTGGGGCAACGCGGTCTAGTGCCCCCCTTTGTCATCGCTCGCCAGAACTACCTATTTACGGAATGTATAGATTCACTAGACGAATCTGGAAAGAGCTTTCATCATAGACAACAACTTAGGGACCAGAACTAAGAAATTGGGAACCAAGTCGGTGGACAAACATGGATGCCATTCTATCAATTTCAAAAATAGGTGTAGAGAAACGATATCATTTAGGCTCCCAGTGGCATAATTTTCCCCCCAAAAAAAAAACAAAGATGGGCACATCTCTAGACGGTTGCAGGAGCAAAAGGGATAGCGACCATGTACGGTTAAATAGAGTCCATGCTCGTTTAGTTTTACTATTCTTTTGATGTACATTTGTAAATCTCTTGTAACTTTGCTCCTCTTTTGGGTTTCCCTTCTTATTAATAGAATAGAGAGCTCTCATGTTCATTTCAAAAAAAATAAATAAAAAAGGGAGCTACTCATTAGTAACCAGTTAAAAATAGAAGAGACTTTGTGAGAGGAAGATGTGAACAAAATATTAGATACACAACTTGTATCACTCGACTTTTAGTTGTTTATAAGTGACAGCCATATCTTGAAACCTAGTATAAACTATATTAATAACCTTGCTCTAACTTAACAAATTCAATTCTTCAAGGACAAATTACTAGCCTATATATACATAAGACTAAATCCACTTCCGTCCCATTAGGTATGAATTTTACAAAGGAATACAAAATGCATTCTCATGGACCATCCTCTGTAACACCCAATCTCTCTCACAAAAGGAAATCAACCGATCAGGGACGTACTGACTCAGACTGCGTTACATATTCAACCGTTTGGATCGGGCGGGCTGGTTGCTGCTGCATTACTGACGCTAGTACGATGCTGGACCAGCGAGGTGGGGCAGGGCAGCAAGCGAGGCCGACGTGGGCACCCGCCGCTGGCCGAGGCCGAGGCTAGCTCTCGATGAAGCCGGTCATCCGCAGGACGGAGTCGCGCACGCGGCGCAGGTCCCGGCCCTTGAGCGTGCGGCCCTGGCCGGAGCACACCGAGGACGCCGCCCTGCGCCGCGCCAGCAGCACGTGCGGGGGCACCGCCTCGCCGTCGCCGTCGCCGTCGTCTGCCAGCTGGTTCGTCTCCCGCTCGGCGACCCGCGCCGCCCCCGAGATGGCCGGGATCCCGATGGGCTCCGTGGACGGCCGGCGCTGCTCCCGCTCGGCCTGCGCCCACGCCGCGTCCTGCGACATGTCTTCTCACAGTGATCAGATCAGGTCAGATCGGCCTCGGCTTGCGATGAGCTAGTAGGTAGCTAGCTAGAGCGGTGCTGAAGGAAATGTGTGGTGCCGTGGTACTCAATGGTTTTGCCTAAACCTCTTCTCCGTCTGCCGCTGGCGTGGGGCGAGATATATAGGGCGCGGCGTGCTCGTGCTGGGATCGGGAAGCGGAAGCCTGTGACGGATGACTTCTCCCGGCGGCAGGCCACCTATAGCTATAGGCTATAGCTAGCGACCCGGGTAACTAGGCAGGTTTCGTGTTCCGTGTGGCACTGCGCCGCTTTGTGTGACAGATAAGTTGCGGCGATGGGCTTTTGACGTACGAAACTGGAAGGAATAATTCTGCGGTTGAATGAGACTGGTTGGCTGCGATGCGCGCTGGCGGTCGGACCGGTGCCGTGGGGGAGGCATTGAGGACAAAAGTATTCCAACTAGGATGATAATAATGGATCGGGTTGGGATGAGTGGGGGAGGCATTGAGGACAAAAGTATTCACGTATCCAAAAACCGTCGTATTATCGGTTTTGGTTTTGGATCACCTGCGGATTTTACTCGTTATGCATTATTAAAGAATAATTCAACTATAAATAATTAAGTATAAACATTAATTAAGTTATATCTACCAAATATAAGTCTTCTTCTGTTGAGCAGCAACACAATATTTTTACGAACCATTAGTCAAGCCACTTATTTAAAAATAATAATTATTGTATCTTGATCATTTTTGCGCAAAATAAAGAATGAACCAATTTTTGGGTCGGGTACAGATCACCCCGCGGGTTAAAATAGAAACCCGCGCCTACACCCGCGAAACTTTGGGTCGGATCGGGTACCCGTTGGGTTTCGGGTTTGCGAGTAAAATTACCGTCCCTAACTCCAACGTGTTTATTTTAAAGGGACCATAGTCTCGAAGAAAGATAATTGAGCTAATTAAAAAAAATTATTTTAAACTAGATCTTTAATTTTTAACCAGTCAAATCTATATAATAAATGAATTGTATATAAAAACAGTTTTAACCGTAAGTGTTGTTATCTCTAAAAGAAATACATAAGTTTCAAATCTATCAGATTGTTTGATAAGGGAGAAAGGTAAAAATATATAACGAATATAGATAATATAAATGTAAAAGCTGCAAGGCGTGTACTAACACTTTCTTTATAACTAGCAAAGCGTCAGTACATAACATGGCTATTGTTTTTCATTTATATTTGACTATAGAATAAAACATAAAGATATATGTTTTGTTGTATAGGTAGGTGTGAATATATGTTTAGAACCAACAATCATGGTTGGAATCCTCGTTTATATATGATTTTAGCATTTTTTTTACCATTTAAGAATGCGAGAGCATAATAAAAGTGAAAACCGTGGAAGCGTGAAAACTCGTATTTTATATACTAGAGATTCCGTTAGATGTATACACTATACTGGTACTAATAATAAATGCTAAAGATGTGAAGCTTCTTTTTGTGGTAGTGCCCGTTCATATGGTCGGTTCGGTTCTGACGGAGAATATGCTCGTGTTTGTCCCTCTCCCCACGTGTGCGCATCTGCGTGCGTACGCACGTTTTGCGAATGACACTGACGTCCGGAGAAAAGACAAGGAGCCGGGGGGGCTAGCTCACACACGTACGTCGTGCAAGCGCTAACAGGCCGTCCATTCCATGTTGCACATTGCTATTTGCCTTGGTTAATAACTACGGAGTACGTTGCATATATGCGTCATGCATGGATCTCTGATCAAACTGGATCGTCCAAACTGGGAGAATCACGCGTGCACAAACTGACAGAAAATGCCCAAAAGGGGCAGATTAGAAATCCTGAATCAGGAGGATAGACTTGGTCCTTCATTCGTTCAAAAATATGAATCGTGCTGCCAACTCTAACTCACCAAAAATGCGAGCAGTTAACCAGACCGGCAGTTTCCGTTAATTATATTATTAGGGCCGCAGCTAGCTATAGGCTGCACGCATGCGCGCGGCTAGAATATGCCAACCCTAGCATATATACCGAACACGCAACTTTTGCAATGAAGGTGTGGATTAGGACAGGAGCCGTTGTTCCCGTGCGCCTTTGACATCTGGCTGTGTGTGTGTGTGTAACGAGCTTAACGTGTATCAGCCGGTATCGCAAGGGAAACGAGCACGTCAGTTTCCCAAGCTGAAAAGCAAAAGTAGAAGGGAAAGACAGGCATTGCTTTAATTTGCTTGACTTGAGTATAAGAGGCCTGTCGAAACTGCAAAGGTACTGTAGTGCCGCAAGCTAGCTAGCAGCTTGTCCACAGGAAATAAAAGCCCATGCATGGTTGGATTGGATGTAAGAAACGCAGTCAGTCTTGACGAAGGCGCAGACGCTGGTTACTGCAGTTTCAGATAAACCTGTTTGCCCGGCAACCCGCACATGCGCTGCGCGGCCGTGCATCGGTCCTGCACGTCATTGTAATTACGACTACGACATTAGCAGCCGCTGAAAGTTTCCAGATCGGAAACGGACAATAATCTATACAGGCGAACTGAACAGAAACGGAATACACGTCGATTCTGGACTCTTGTGGCACGAGTCTCCCGGGCCGCCAGTAGCTTTCTGCTTTCTACTACATATATGCTGTGGCGTGTCAGCGTTTCAACGCACAAAAAAAAAAAAATGTGCCGTGTTGGCATGCGCCACGCCCCCAAGGACGTGGATCATGCACGTGTAACGCCGAGCGGTTTGGACAAATCAGGTAAGTGCAGTAGTGGTTAGTGGAGATATGGTACTGGTATGGATACGAAGCAGTCCGACATTATATCATTTTTTTTAATTAAGTGACAAAAGCTTTGCCACAATAAGTCCACAATCTATACTACTACTAGGTGAGTACCCCTGCGTTGCAACGGAAACATATTACCACAACAACTTATGTACAAATATGTTACATTGTTATGAGAAAATGTTTCATAATCCATTTATAATCCTAGCTATACATAAACTTTGTTATTTTAGTCTGGCTATTTTACCACTATATTGCAATCATCAGTATAATACAGACTTCTATATATAATATGTATATACCGGTGCTTTGCTACGGCACATAGGTATTCGATAAAATTTTAGAGACAATATAAAATTGTCCCAGTAATTTATCTTATGTTTAAAAGTCCAAATTCTAGCATCTAGCAGTCTGATTCAATGAAGGATTTCCATGCCCATAGTGCAGTTATAGGAATTAAGAGGTGAAACCAATCTATCGATAAAATGGTAGAATGCAAAGCATTTGGATTTTGTTTCCTTTTTCTTGTGGCATTATAAGCTCAAAAAATGAATCTATCTTCTACATTAAAAAAAGTAAACTTATGCACATTTTCCACTAATTCGACTAATTACATGGGACACAAACCAACTCGAGCATTGAGGTAGTCAAATCACAACATTGGATAAAAAATAGCACAGTAACAATGAAAATAGTGCTTCCTACGCCATCACCCAACTTGGGGCCTTGAAACCCTTCTGGATTGTGCCATTTGTTTACGTCTTCAAGGAATTGGTCACATTTGCCTTCTTCACTTTCTTCTCATCCTTGGTCTTCTTGACACACTTCTTGATCTTGCTGCAAGGTCATGACAATTCAGATGAGTTGAGTGGTATCGAGCATCTGTATCTATTGCGCTTCTGTAAAAAATAATTTGAGAGTACAAAGCCGATTTTATTGGTTATGCCAAACAAATGGTTATCACTATCACTGGCACAAATGATGGCTTTATTAAACATTTAGCAAACATATCGAAGAGTAGCTTCTCTAACAGCACCGCAAACATCTGGCTTCTCTAGTTCCTTAAAGAGATAAAGTGGACATAACTTTAGCCGACTGCAACATATACATAACCCTAAGCCAAAAGCTTTTATTGTTCTTATTATTTAATAATATACTTTTTTACAAAGACAAATAAGAACATAGAGTAGGCTAAGTAATGCACACTATTCACAACAGATGTTCCATAGAAAGTTAGGTTCAACCCATATACAAGCACCGACATAAGCATGTTGCTTCAGTAAACCATATTGCATAAACTCCCATAAGTAAATAGAAGAAGTGAAAGATTAGATAGATAAAAAAGTACTATGTAGTCACTACCAATGAAGGGGTCATTGACAGCGACAGGAAACATAATAATAATGATTTCATGGGTAATCATCATATACAAAAGGAAATAACATATATGCTTTCAATCATCCACTCAGTCAACAATCTGACAATAACAGGAGCTTAGAGAGTAACCTTCATAATTCTAGAACCAAAAACAACCCACTCAGTCAAGATTGTAAAAACAAATAAGCATGCATGTAAAACAAATACGGACCAACAAGACCAAAAAGTATGGCTAGGTAGGCAGCCATCATAAATTGATGTGTTGTTGGCTCATGAGTGCAGGATACTATCCAATTTCATTAACGAACAACATGCTTTAAACCACATATATCCACATTCAGCAGCATAAGAAGGCAACATAAACCACTAAAAACAGTTTGAAATTAATTGCCTAACTACAACTTAGGACAGCAGTGACGCATTTTCACAAACAAGTCTACATAACAATAGAAGTTCAGAGAAAATACTGAGGACCGAAGACTACCTCTCGTCACCTCAAATGGAAATACCATTGATTTATAGTCGTGCCACGAAATTGCATCTTGATTAATGTACCAAATCAATTTATAAAAGATAACACTGTCTCGAGAGGCAAATCTGCACAGCAAAAATCATCATCCAATTGGTCCTTAACTGTTGGCTAAAAAATCATCAGGCAAATCTGCACAGCAAGCAGCTGGACACAGCAAACACCTTAACCCTTGGGAGCTCAGTTTACACCTCTACGCATATGGAGCTTGAAAGTCGCCTAGAGGGAGGGTGGATAGGCAAAACCTAAAAATTAAAACTTTATCCCCCAACTAGATCCCTTGATTAGTGGTTAGAACAAGATATACAACTGTCGGAGTATAAAAACTAAGTTCTTGCTAGTAAAGAGTATAGCTTTCAAATAATGCGGAAGTGATTAATCAATACAACTAATAAGTCTATGATAATAAAGCAAGTAGGCTTAGATGAGAAGAGTAACGACTTAAGTTCTTTCTTGCGAAGTGTTGCTTCACTAAATGAGAATTTAACTTAAAGCAACACCAAATAAGGTTAGCAAAGAATAGTGCAAGAAAGACTTAGAGTGAGGGAAAACAAACAAATCACAAGCAATAAAACACAATGGACACGAGTGATTTGTTTTACCGAGGTTCGGCCCTCGAAGGCCTAGTCCCCGTTGAGGAGTCCACTAAGGATGGGTCTTTTTCAACCCCTTCCCTCTCTCCACCGATCACTCAAGACCGGCGAGCTTTTCTTCTTCTCAAGGATCACTCTCGATCCCACAAGGACCACCACACTCTTTGGTGTCTCTTGCTAGCTTTTACAAGCCTCCAAAACTTTGGAGGAAGTTTGATGGGAGTCAAAACTCCACGCGCAAATGAACACAAAGATGTAGTACACACTATCTCTCAATGAATCTCACAAGGCACTAGAGCTAAATCACACGAGAGGCTTTCTTTTGCTTTCTCTCGCTTTTGTGGCACTTGTTTGGGTTATAGTGGTCTAAATCTTGTGTATAGGATGGATCAATGAATATATGTGGTTGGGAGGGCTTGAGTATGTCAACTAGATGACTTGGAATGTTGCTTGGGCTCCCCCTCCTTGAAGTGGCCGGTTGGGGTGGTATTTATACCCACCAAACAAAATATGGCCGTTGAAGAAGCTTGCTGGCGATGGGCGCACCGGACAGTCCGGTGCGCCACCGGACAGTGTCCGGTGAGCCGCCATGTCAGCCTGTTCGTCAGGGTTGGAGCTGGTCGACCGTTGGAGGCTTTGTCCTCATGTGGCACCGGACAGTCTGGTGTCGCATCGGACAGTCCGGTGCCCCTCTGACTTGCTGCTCTGACATCTGAATTCCACTGTTCACTTTGCAGAGTCGACCGTTGCGCGCAGATAGCCGTTGCTCCGCTGGTGCACCGGACAGTCCGGTGGCACACCGGACACACCGGACAGTCCGGTGAATTATAGCGGAGGTGCGCTTGGGAAACCCGAAGGTGAAGAGTTTGAAGTCGTTCTTCCCTGGTGCACCGGACACTGTCCGGTGCGCCAGACCAGGGAGCACTTTGGTTTCCTTTGCTCCTTTCTTCTTGAACCCTTTTTAATCTTTGTATTGGCTTTGAGTTGAACCTTTGGCACCTGTAGAACTTATAGACTAGAGCAAACTAGTTAGTCTAATTATTTGTGTTGGGCAATTCAACCACCAAAATCAATTAGAAAAGAGGTGGAAGCCTAATTCCCTTTCAATCTCCCCCTTTTTGGTGATTGATGCCAACACAAACCAAAGCAAATAGAGAAGTGCATAATTGAACTAGTTTGCAAAATGTAAGTGCAAAGGTTACTTAGAATTGAGCCAATATAAATTCATATGATATGCATGGATTGTTTCTTTATAAATTTAACATTTTGGACCACGCTTGCACCACATGTTTTGTTTTACAAATTCTTTTGTAAAATCTTTTCAAAGACATTTTGCAACTAGTCAAAGGTAAATAAATAAGATTTTTGAGAAGCACTTATAAGATTTGAAAATTTCTCCCTTGTTTCAAATGCTTTTCCTTTGACTAAACAAGACTCCCCCTCAATAAAAACTTCCTCTTAGTGTTCAAGAGGGTTTTAAGACATCAATTTTGAAAATACTACTTTCTCCCCCTTTTGAACACAAAGAGATACCAATTTGAAAATCATGAGTTTTTTTTTTAAAATTAGGTGGTGGTGCGGTCCTTTTGCTTTGGGCTAATACTTTCTCCCCCTTTGGCATGAATCGCCAAAAACGGATACTTTGAGTGAAATATAAGCCCTTTCCTTTCTCTCCCCCTTTGGCAAATAATTGAAATATGAGTGAAGATTATACCATAGTGGAGAACGATGCGGAGTACCGACAAAGAGTGGATAAAACCGAGGGAGTTGAGTGGAAGCGTTGTCTTTGCCGAATACTCCATTTCCCTTTCAATCTACGACTTAGCATAGAGATCACTTGAAAGCACATTAGTCATAGACATAAAGAGATATGATCAAGAGATATGTCAATTAAGAATGATCATAGTTCTATACAATATAGATTGCTCCCCCTAAATATGTGCCTTGATAGGAATACATATATGGGCCTTGAAATGCCAATTTGCACATGATGAGGTTCATGAGAACATATCTATGCCATACAGAATGTGAAGTGCATTGTGTCATAGTATAAGTGTGATGCTCATGACAGTTTATGCACTTATGAAAGCATGTTATAAATATCTTAAGCATTTTCCCTTAAGGATTTCAAAGAGGCTTAAGGACCATCCACCTTTGGGACAAAGGCAGCTTATCCTTGTTACAAGGTTAAGCTTTAAGCTCTTTGACAATAAAATTACTTCACCCAGTTTTAACAGAGATGCATAAATGAGTGGAATATTTGAGAGGTTAAACTAGGTATGAAGCAGGGAAAAATGCAAAGGACATGCTTTCTCTTCCTTTTATAAAAGATATGCAAGGAATGCTTATAAGAGGAAGATTTAGGTACATGATTGAATGAAAGGAAGTGGTTTTACCCTTTTTTGTACCTTTACTTGGAGACGCTCTCTTCATTATGCTTTGTTTTTAGTCTTGTTTGCTTAAGACACCCACACAATTGATTGTTTCGTAGAAGTAGGTGGTGTTGTTCTTGATGTCCTCCTCTTTCATTTGAGAGTCCTCCCTTTGCAGTGGCTTCTTTTTCCTTTCAAACTTATTGAAAATACTCAAGAAGGATGTTAGTAACACAAGGGTATATAATGAAGGATGATTTCTTTTAGATAGGAAATAAGCATAATTCATCATCCATAAGTCACACAGACATGAAGAAAAAATCCTTAGCATAAGTGCATTTTAATTAGTCATTGGAACTTTTACTTCATCAAAAGCAAATCAATATGATAACATATATATATATATGTATATATATATATATATATATAGCAGAGGCATGAATTAGATTCTAATGGACATGAGCAATTTAAAAAATGAGATTGAATGCACGTCTAGCTGATTTAGGTCCAATAAAGAATCTATTCCTCACATGGGTAGGATATGATAATTTAGATTAAATAGCCATTGAGATGGGAACTAAATTTGATTAAGAAGATGAGTTCCCATACCTTTGCTTCTACCTTTCTTCTTTTGGGTGAAGAGCAACCCATGAGGCTTGTGCACTTTCTCTTTTGTAGATATTCATAAGTAGGCTCAAGAGATACTCGGTTAGTAACACAAGCACTAGTTTCCACTTTTGTAATAATTTTTGATTAGGAATGAAAAGCTAGATTACTAAAACATGGAAACTTCATAGCATGAACTAGATTATCCATAGATGATGTTATGCTTAATTTTAACTCATAAAATAAGCACAAATAATCCTTTAAGATTACGGGTATAAATCTAATTCATGATATGGAAAGCGATAAATGTGTAAGAATCAAATCCAATTTAAGCAAGTAGAAACACATCACAAATCATAGGATTGATTTTTCTTTTCATGTTAGATTACACATTTCCAAAGAGAAACTTATTCTCTATAAGTGAGACTACTTGGGTTACTTAGATAAAATCATTAGTCTCACTATTCTAGTTATAGAGAGAGTTTTCCTTTTATAAGTGTCCTAAGGATTTGAATTCCTTACATGACACCTTATTCTTTTAAGAACTTGAAATATCTCCCTATATCTAGAATCATGGCAATAATAGAATGACTAGCGAAAAACATGCCATTAGACTTGCAATAATTTAAAGCATGTAGATTGCCATAGGATGGAAATGATGAGTATGCAATCTACCATATGAGAGGAAATTCTTCAAAGAATGGCAATATAAATTTAAAGACATTTGAAGAGCTACACATTTCTATGTGACTACACAAGACACCTAAGAAATGATAATTTAAAATACTTGCACTTAAAAGCATAGAAGTTACCATCCTTTGACTTTCCTCCATGTTGTAGGCCTTGATTTTTCACACATGATAATTCTTTTATTTCCTACAACATCAATGTCTTCCTCGAGATGATATGAATTTAAGACATAGTAATTTGAAGATTAACCTTGGGTCAATCACGGATATAGATCATTGAAGATTGATAGCTTGAGTTGATAAGAATTGAATGGACTCTCTCAAGCACCCCAAGGCTTCATATCATCTCCTTCTCCTGCAAAGCTTGTCAAGCATATTTTGGTACCCATCTCTTGATGGGTCCATCAAGGTTAGTCAACAAAGGACTAGGAACCCAAACGTCCTTTGTGTTAGCACTAGGTAAACTCATTACCTTTCTAGCACAAGTTGCAATTTTGGGTTGCCTAGTTATATGAGAAATAATTGACAAACTAGGAGTGGGAAAGTTGTTACCAATGGGACAATCCTTGCATTGATGTCCCTTTTTCCGGCATATGTAGCATAGGCGATCCTCAAGTCTTGAAGATTTCTTCCTTCCTTGTTTCTTGCTTGCTACATGGCTAGTGAATGTTTTCTTTTCTAACCCTATGCCTCTTTGTTTTAAATGGGGACAAGACTTAATTAAGTGTCCTTTCATTGAGCATTTAAAACAAAGTCTATCATCCTTGTTAATAATCAAGCCATTTTAAATGTAGGGACATGACCTAATCAAGTGCCCCTTTTCAAAGCATTCACTACACCTCTTATTTCTCTTAGTGTGAAGGGTGGCTTGATCATTACCTTGGATGTTACCTTTTGTGGAGGCGTGGTTGAGGCTTTTGGAGGAGGTATTGAATTTCATCTTTTGTTTCTTCCTCTTGGCAATCCTCAAATCCTTGACATTTTCTTCAAGGGATGTAGTGCATGCCACGGTTGTTCCCGTCTCAAGCTTCTTCACCATGTGATCACGGTTATCTTGAGTAGGTTGAGCAATGCATTTCCCTTTTAGTTGTGTCAAGCTCATTTTTTAGCCTCTCATTTTCTTCTTTGAGCTCTTGATATGCATCATCTTTTGTTCCTGCAAATTCTAGCTCAAAGGAAGGTTTGCTTGTCGACGGACAACAAGCATTAGCACATGGTAATATAGTATCAATTTGAATACATGTGCATAGGTGAGGTTGTTGGGATTTTAAGTTTTCTAATACAACCTCATGAGCAATATTTAATATGATATGATCATCCATAAGATTTTCATGAGAACATAGAAGCATATCATATTTTTCTTGAAAAGCTAGATTTTCAAATTTTAGCTTTTCTACTTGATCCTTAAGCAAGGTATTCTTATTTACTAATTGAGCGATACAATGTAAAGCGTTATCTTGCTCAATTGAAATAGTTTCATACCTTTGGACCAAATCAACATAAGAGCACTTTAGCTCCTCATGTTCTTTAGTCAACTCGTCAAAGCATTGCATTTTCATGGAGAGAATATTTTCTAGCCTTTGACGAGCTTCGCTTTGCTCTCTCGCTCTTTCTAGAAGTTTGAGCATGACCGCCTTGTCTTCTTGGCTTAGGCGAGCGTAGAGTTGCAGGAAGCTTCTTTCTTCCTCCTCATCCTCATTTGTGCTTCCGCTATCATTTTCATTAGCCACACAACATATGTGGGAATCGAAATGGGAAGACAAACCTTTTGGAGAGGTGGATTCATTGTTTGGTCTCCATCGTTCATTTTCTTCTTCTTCCTTCAAAGGGTTAGTTTCACAAATACCAAAGGAAGTAGAAGCACAAAATGAACTATCATATTTGGACTCGTCAAATTTGTTTTTAGTTCTAGTCCAAATATCATGCACATCACAAATGGGTTTGTCATATTTTATTATGAAGGCATGATAATCTTCTTTGCTAAGGGATTTACTTAAGATGTCATAAGCTAGATAGTTTAAGCGTATACATCTTAAATCTTCTTCGGAGGCATTTTCCCTAGCATAGTTAGGAGGAATAATACTCTTGTCTAAAATTTGTTCTAATTGAGGATCTACCGTTCTAAAAGCATTTATCACCCTAGTAGACCACGAGTCATAATTAGAACAATCGGGAAGTAATATTTCAAGAGTTACCTTCTTATTCTCCTGGGTCTTCTTGTTCTTATGGGATCTTCTTCGAGCCATCACTTCGAGTTGTTAGACTCAAGATGAAGTGCCTTGCTCTGATACCAATTGAAAGTCGCCTAGAGGGGGGGTGGATAGGCGAAACCTAAAAATTAAAACTTTATCCCCCAACTAGATCCCTTGATTAGTGGTTAGAACAAGATATACAACTGTCGGAGTATAAAAACTAAGTTCTTGCTAGTAAAGAGTATAGCTTTCAAATAATGCGGAAGTGATTAATCAATACAACTAAAAAGTCTATGATAATAAAGCAAGTAGGCTTAGATGAGAAGAGTAACGACTTAAGTTCTTTCTTGCGAAGTGTTGCTTCACTAAATGAGAATTTAACTTAAAGCAACACCAAATAAGGTTAGCAAAGAATAGTGCAAGAAAGACTTAGAGTGAGGGAAAACAAACAAATCACAAGCAATAAAACACAATGGACACGGGTGATTTGTTTTACCGAGGTTCGGCCCTCGAAGGCCTAGTCCCCGTTGAGGAGTCCACTAAGGACGGGTCTTTTTCAACCCTTTCCCTCTCTCCACCGATCACTCAAGACCGGCGAGCTTTTCTTCTTCTCAAGGATCACTCTCGATCCCACAAGGACCACCACACTCTTTGGTGTCTCTTGCTAGCTTTTACAAGCCTCCAAAACTTTAGAGGAAGTTTGATGGGAGTCAAAACTCCACGCGCAAATGAACACAAAGATGTAGTACACACTATCTCTCAATGAATCTCACAAGGCACTAGAGCTAAATCACACGAGAGGCTTTCTTTTGCTTTCTCTCGCTTTTGTGGCACTTGTGTGGGTTGTAGTGGTCTAAATCTTGTGTATAGGATGGATCAATGAATATATGTGGTTGGGAGGGCTTGAGTATGTCAACTAGATGACTTGAAATGTTGCTTGGGCTCCCCCTCCTTGAAGTGGCCGATTGGGGTGGTATTTATACCCACCAAACAAAATATGGCCGTTGAAGAAGCTTGCTGGCGATGGGCGCACCGGACAGTCCGGTGCGCCACCGAACAGTGTCCGGTGCGCCACCGGACAGTGTCCGGTGAGCCACCACATCAGCTTGTTCGTCAGGGTTGGAGCTGGTCGACCGTTGGAGGCTTTGTCCTCATGTGGCACCGGACAGTCCGGTGTCGCACCGGACAGTCCGGTGCCCCTCTGACTTGCTGCTCTGACATCTAAATTCCACTGTTCACTTTGCAGAGTCGACCGTTGCGCGCAGATAGCCGTTGCTCCGCTGGTGCACCGGACAGTCCGGTGGCACATCGGACAGTCCGGTGAATTATAGCGGAGGTGCGCTTGGGAAACCCGAAGGTGAAGAGTTTGAAGTCGTTCTTCCCTGGTGCACCGGACATTGTCCGGTGGTGCACCGGACACTGTCCGGTGGCACACCGGACAGTCCGGTGCACCAGACCAGGGAGCACTTTGGTTTCCTTTGCTCCTTTCTTCTTGAACCCTTTTTAATCTTTGTATTGGCTTTGAGTTGAACCTTTGGCACCTGTAGAACTTATAGACTAGAGCAAACTAGTTAGTCCAATTATTTGTGTTGGGCAATTCAACCACCAAAATCAATTAGGAAAGAGGTGGAACCTAATTCCCTTTCAGAGCTCAATTTTAACTGGTAGGGAGAAAAAACAATAAAACAAAATGAAAAGGACAACAAGTAGGAATAGCGAGCTCCATTCCTGACAAGCTCTCAGGCCTGAGCTTATTGAGAGCAACCATCAAGCCAAAGGTAGCCTTGGATGCATGTTGGAGAGTCAATTAGTTTTGAAAAAAAAGAATAGCCAACATAAATGGTGAACGTTGTGAAAATTTTGGTTATTCAAGGTGATAAATTTTCAGCTACAATATCAAGTAGGAAAAGAGATATATTCATGGTCAAATACCTAAACCAATGCAAACAGTTTGAAATTACTTGCCTAACTACAACTTAGGATATTAGTGATGCATTTTCACAAACAAAAGTCTATATAACCATAGAAGTTTAGAGAAAATACTGAGGACTGAAGACTGCTGCTTGAGCTGCTTTATTGGAAAGACATACATTGTGAAAATAAAACTACATGAGCGACTGATAGTAGAAACATACCGGATCCAACGAGAAAAGCAAGCAAGAAAAAGAAGAGAATCAAAACCCAAAGAAAATATAGAAGAAATTGAAGGAGATAAATGGACAGCCCTCACCCCCACTTACCCCTACTCTGATCCAAGCATATCCCCCGACAGCGAGGAACAATTTGAGGACTACAACTATCATTCGACAATGATTGTTGGGGCCAAAACTTCTGCTCCATAACATAAAAAGTGTTCCATCTTTGTGGTTAAAAATGTTCAAACATCTAATTTTGTTGCATAGAATGTGACCAAGTAAAAGCAAAATATAAGACTTCAATCACAACCCGATCGTGCAAGATCAATAGTAAATAAAAAAATATCGACTCAAGAGAATGAAGATTTCTACCACATGTACTTTAGGAGTTGTGTTAAACTAAACCACATCTAATCCATCTAGTTGTAGATAAAATTACAGTTCTTCATATCATCACCTGGCGAATGAAGTTTGTGACCGTGCTCATAATCAGCAGACAAAATTTTGGTGCTTCAGAATTTACACCAAAATTTTCTGAGAACCCCTCTACATTGATTACAGAACTGGACATAAGGTGAATATTTAGAGCAGGCCTGTATAATCCACGAATTCTACCAGTTTTAAACTGAAGACCTCTAATCTGTGGTGACCCAGAAGTGAACCTATACCTTAAAATTTAAAATGATGTCTCAAGGGGGATGATGGTGATGTCTTAGAAGAACTTGGCGCAAGCTTAGCTGGTACTATATACGAGCACCCAGAAAGTCAGTAGCTGGTTCCATGGTCTTAGGACGAACTCGAGATGCATTTTAGAGAACTGTTAGCACTTAATAGCTGAAGGGGAGGGAGTGAAAAGTAATTTTGCAACAGGTTAATTACAAGAGCTACTGACAATAGGGAGTGCAGTTGTTAGATAGGATGTCTTCAAGTCAATGTGCAATTAAGAGATGAATAAACATTACATGATTTCAGGCCAATCGCAGTGATGCAATTTCATTGTGATAGAATATTGTGGAACCGAGGACAAATTCCTGGGTTCAATTGTAAAGTATCCAAACAGACAGTTGTCTCTCATCACCATAATTTCAGCCCCTATTCAGGGATCCAGAATGGGTGTGTTAAGGTCAATTAATGACAGGTTATAGTTACCAGAAAGTCTATTAATAAACAGGCATTTAAAAAAATCCAGGTGGCATTCCTCGTGCAAGTCGGCTAGACATAATTTGGAAAAATAAGAATGTGAACCAACCAGCATGGCGACCTGGATTGTTTGTGCTCTTTGTAGCTTTCTTCTCCTTGGCTATAAAAAGTTTTGGGCGACAACTCTATAAGGCAAGTAAAATGAATTTGGTTTAGTTTTGTTTCTGCATAATGCGATTGTGGTAATGCAATCACAGCAATATTCACCTTTGTTTTTTCCTTGGCAGTAGACGTCATTACCCGTTGAACCCACTAGGAAGGTTTCCTTTGTGATATTCAAGTTTGAACTTGAACACCGATATAATTAATCGTCTTGCGACCGGTTTAGACTTAGTAAAGAGTACATAAGGTTAAAGAATAGGCTTCGTAAGAAAAAATTAATGCAATGACGGATGAGTTTTGCTTGGACTCTAAAAACATATTTTTTTGTCATAATATGCAAATTTGGACCAAATTGAAGCGAATCACATTCACAAAAATTGTCAGCGTGTGATGATTTAGAGAGAGAGAATCATGCAAACAAGACACGGCAGTCGTTCCCACCATTCACTGACTGTCGTGAAAGCCGCACCAATATGCAATCTATCAATTGCCAAATCCTCCCCTAAAAGCGTGAGGATGCTTGTATCCTTTGCAGCACTTTTAAAATGCCAAAAGAGAAGTTCAGTTTAAGTAGGCTTTTCTAAGATTGCATCATCAGAATATATCAGAGGCCTTTTAGTTACCAAGTCTTGTCAATATATAACTTAGTTACATTTTGCAAATAAAAGTATGCACTCGTATCTCTAACTTTTAAGATATTTGTTTATAGTTTTCAGTGTCGATATTCAAGGCTATTTAGGCAGCATAGTTCAAGAGTAGTAGCAACAAAATATGGGAAAGATAAACAAATTTTACGTAGACGCTGCTCAACTACAGGTCATGTCCGAAAGAATTCCTTACCTTTTCAGTAATTACTGATGAGACATTTTCTTCTGCAGCAGCCTACGGCCTGATTCCTCTCTAGCAACTATGTATGCTCTCTTAGCTTCTTCTTCACCCTCTGCACCCTCCTTTTCAAGCATTGAGTTGTATAGTTCTATCTGCATTAAGACAAAAGTCCTATTAAATATCCAATGTACATAATGATATGTCATTCAAAGATGTCTGCATGAGAATTTGTTTGTCTAAACCACTTTATATTACCTCCTTGTTGACAATTCCCAAGAAATCCTGACGCTCCTTGCTTACAGACTGCAAACATGTCACACCCGGTTCCAGGGGGTAGAACCAAGCGCATACCATATGTGTGCCAGGATCCATTTCCACACATATGTTGACGTCACAAGTGTAATATATCAAAAGACAATGCAATAAAGACGTAAAGAGAGTATAAAAACTTTATTACATCATCTGAAACATTGTGTCTTAAACAAGTATCACATCAAAGTTAAGCGGGAATAAACAACTGGGCAATCTTCCACAGGAAGTTGACCGACGCATCGTTAGACTTAGAATTCCTTGACGATAAATTCTCCATCAAAGTCTCCAGCATCACCCTCTGATCAAAATATTAGCAAGGGTGAGCTCACTTATGGTCGGGGCTCAGCAAGTGGGGGAAAAAATTAATGCAGGTATAACAAGGTGAGGCTAAGGTTGAGCAGTAAACATTTTAGTTGGTCAACATTTTATTATCAACACCTATCTTACTAATAAGAGTGAATCCCAAATATCCCAATTAAACAAAGGAATATGAATATAACAAAAACACTTAAGTGAAACCACCTAAGCAAATTATTGGCAGATCATCGAATTTCAAATTAATTCCATCTTTAAATTCAATTATCATGTGAGGAGTCCAGATCGCTCATAACCGGGAGCACGGCTGATATATCAGTTTTACACTCTGCAGAGGTGGTACAACTTTACCCACAAGCCATGTATTCCATGTAGCCCGGGTTGATCGGACCCTTAGACACTGCCGAGGTGAATGGCTAGGGATCCATTATGAGGTTTTCACAAAATACACTTAATACGAAGCAACCCGCTAAGGTTTCTAAGACGATGGTGGTGGCCTCCTGGGTGAAGTACCTTAGCCAAGAATACGACCCCATGTTAACGTGGGCTGCCAGCACCTACCGCTTCCCCTCTTGCTCATCTTTCAGGTAAGGTTGCTAGGCACTAAGCATATAGAGCTATTTACCAAAGCCAGAGCCATGATAGCACTCGTGGTTGCACTGTTATCCTGGGTGGTCACTCCATGTTCCAATTAATTTGAAATAATATCGTTTTAACCATCGGGTTAAAGTCATAATTGCCAATTAAATCTTTGGAACATTAAAACCAATTAATGAGTGACATTAAGAAATCATTAAGTTGAGCGGTAGCACAAATTCTGCAAAGCTTAATTATTTCCGCAGGTTAAACAAGGAATACAGGTAGTAAATCTAGGAAATCCTTAATTAGGTAAACCCATCAAGTTATGCAATATATCAAAAGTAAACGTTGTTATATGCAATGAATAGGTACAAACAGAATATGCAGAGGGAGAATCCACTTGCCTTGCTCAACAGCGTCTTGCGGGTCGTCCTCGAACGAGTTCGGATTCTCTACCACACAGTCCGCTTCTATTATAGTCGCACATCGCACATACAAAAATAAAGTATACACCCATAAATAAACATGCACCATTACATAATCATACACCATTACATGCATATTAACACGTCGCACTAATCACATTTTAATTACGTACTAATCACGTAAATACTTATTAATTTAATTATAGCTATTAATGTGAATCCTAATGGTGAATTTAGGAGTGGGTGCAATAAATATAATTTTAACTAATATTAATCTATTTTAACACCATCAATGAAATTAAATAGTACTTATTATCTTTTAATACTAATAAATAAATTAATACCTTTTATTACTTTTAACACAAATTAGTTAGTATGACCAAAAATGAATCTAATAATATTAATATTCTAAAAATCTACACAAATTGGTAATTGGACTTTTTATAAACAAGTGAGGATATTTTTACATGAACTAATATTTTGTTTAGTCTAAAAAAAATCTAAATGCTCAATTTGCGAACAAGATTATTTAACTAGCACAAATCTATTTTCCATCTACTAATGATATTTTCTATTTTATTTCCAAAAGAAGATATTAATTAAATAATCAGATAAATCATCTAACAATCCTATTTTATTCATATGACATGAGTTCTATACCATTTTTCTAATCCATCAAAAATGCACCTATAATTCTCCAATTAGTTTCAAAAATTTATCGCGACCAATTTTAACTATAAATTCTTATCTAGTATTTTTATCACCGACGTGTGACTATTAAATCTACGTCATATTTCTCTAAACCAAAATTCAACGCATCGATTAACATGAAATAACAAGGTGTACGAATAATCGCTTGAAACTACCAAACGATTCCATAACGCTCATACACAAATACATAATGTCGCGACTCACATGTGTTCATACAACAAACAAAATATGCAACTCATGGATCGAATCAAAAATATACAAAATAAAATTGGGTCGTCATCAACCTTAGGTTCGCGCGTGTGACGGGGATGGATCGATGGGTTTCGGCCGGACGGAGAGCGGGGCTCAACTACGGACAGCGAGTGTGTCGCTCCGGCGAACTCTGGCGACGAACGGCACACTCCGGCGAACTACGGCGACGAACGGCACACTCCGGCGAACTACGGCGTACTGGCGAGCGAGGAGAGCTAGAAAGATGGGGCGAGCTCGGGTAGGGAAGAATGGAGAGAGAGCTCTGCGTTCAATTTATAGAGAAGGGAGAGGAGAGGGAGGGTCGGCCAGGGAGGGAACGGTCGGCGTTTAACTCCATTACACTGCTTAATGGCGTCGGTTTCAAGGAGAGAAATAATGGGAGGAGGAAGGAACGGAGGAGTTGAAGCTCCATTAACGGCGAGAAATCGAACGGACGCGCGGTGCATGGGGCTTGGGCGATTCGGCTTCAGGCGCGGGCGGAACATCGGGTCGGGCACGGCTTCGATCGCGGCGGCCTCGGTCGCTCGGCGCGGGTCTGCTCGGGCGGTTCGCGCGGCTGTGCACGCGGCTGCTTGGCGAGCGCGGCGGAGCGCAGCTCGGCGCGGGGAGCAGTGGGGCCCGGCTGCTCGCCTGCGCGCGGCTGGAGGGTGGCGCGGCTCGCGCGGGGGCAGGCGCAGGGGCGGCTGCGCGCTCGGTGGGGCGCGCTCGGCTGGGGCTAAGAGAGAACGGCGTGAGAGAGAGAGAGAAGTGAGGGAGAGAGAGAGAGAGGTGAGGGAGAGACAGGGCTGAAGGGGCGGCGGCTGGAGAGCTGGAGAGAGAGCAGGCGCGTGGGAGCTAGGGTTAGGAATATGGGCCCTGGTGGGCCGGCCGGCTGGGTGGTTTTTTTTTATTATTCCGAAATTCATTTTTAAAGAACTCTAAAAATCATAAAAAAATTACCAAAAATATCTATAAATAGAGTACTTGATTTTAGATTAATAATTACTATAATACTTAATTATTATTTAATTACTAGTACTTCTTTTTAAAATGGATTGATATTTAAACATCCGATAAGAATCAAATGCATGCAAAGAAAAACGATGATAATAAATAATTTAAACACTAAAAAAATCATTACCCTGATTAATATAATATCTAAATTTGTTATTTTAATTGATGGCTTTTATGGTGTTACAAACCTACCCCTCTTAAAAAGAATCTCGTCCTCGAGATTAAGAAACTTCCGAGAATAACTGGGGGAATTCTGCTCTGAGTTCATCTTCTCTTTCCCAAGTGGCCTCATCTTCCGAATGATGACTCCACTGAACTTTGCACATGTTAATGACTTACTCCGTGTAATTCTGCGAGATGTTTCCAAAATTCTGATCGGGTACTCCGAATAAGTCAAATCCTCATTAACATTCAGTTCTTCCATGGGTAACTGTTCTTCTGGTACTCTTAAGCACTTCTTGAGTTGTGACACGTGAAATACGTCATGCACATCTGATAAACTATCGGGTAGCTCTAACTGATAGGCTACTTCACCTTTTCTTTCCAAAATCTTGAATGGGCCAATATAGCGAGGTGATAATTTTCCTTTAACCTTAAACCTTTTTCATTCCTCTCATCGGTGAAACTTTAAGGTAGACAAAGTCTCCTACTTCAAACATCAACTCTATTCTTCTATTATCAGCATAGCTTTTCTGTCTTGACTGTGCTGTCTTCAAATTTTCTCTGATTATCTGCACTTGCTTTTCGGCCTCTTGGAGTATTTCTGGTCCAAATACTTGACTTTCTCCAGTCTGATTCCAATAAAGTGGTGTTCTACACTTTCGTCCATATAGTGCTTCAAACGGTGCCATTTTGAGACTTGCTTGATAACTGTTGTTATACGAAAATTCTGCATAAGGCAAACTTTTATCCCAACTTCTACCATGCTTTAGAGCGCAAGCTCTTAGCATATCTTCCAACACTTGGTTCGTTCTTTCCGTTTGCCCATCTGTTTGAGGATGATAAGCTGAACTAAAGTTTAGCTTGGTATCCATGGACTCATGAAGTCTTTTTCAAAAGCGCGAGGTGAACTGGGTTCCTCGATCTGATACGATCTTCTTCGGTACTCCATGCAAACAAACAATCCTCGACATGTACAACTCTACTAACTGGGCTCCTGAGTAGGTTGTCTTCACAGGTATAAAGTGTGCTACTTCAGTTAACATGTCTACTATGACCCATATTGAATCATAGCCATCTCGAGTACGGGGTAGTCCAACTATGAAATCCATACTGATTTCTTCCCATTTCCATTCAGGTACCTTGAGAGGTTTGTAGGGCTGGTCTTTGGTGTTCGGCTTTAACTCGCTGACACACGTCACATAATGCAACATGAGTAGCAACATCTCTTTTCAAACCGTACCACCAATACTTTCTTTAAGATCCTGGTACATCTTTGTACTTTCCAGGGTGAATAGAGTAAGCTGAATCATGAGCTTCTCTCAAAATAAGTTGGCGTAAGTGCTCGATTTCTGGTACGCAGATTCTCTTCTTAAACCATATTGTGCCTTGTTCATCTTCCGTGAAATCTGGGGCTTTACCCAAACTAATCAAAGTTTTAATTTCCTTAATCTTCTCATCGGACTCTTGTCCTTTACGAATCTCTTCTTCCAAAGTAGATTCGACTTCCATCACCGTTGCTTCTACATTATTGAGAAATCCAAGGTTGAGTCGTTCCATTTCCCAGCACAATTCTTGTGACATCAAACGAGTAGTGATGTTGTTCACTTGACCCTTACGGCTCAAAGCATCAGCTACTACATTTGCTTTTCCGGGGTGATATTGTATTTCCAAATCATAATCTTTAATCAACTCAAGCCATCTTCTCTGTCTGAGGTTGAGTTCCTTCTGAGTGAATATATATTTCAAGCTTTTGTGATCCGTGAAGATTTTGCACTGGTTTCCAATCATATAGTGCCTCCAAATCTTCAAAGCATACACTACGGCAGCTAGTTCCAATCATGCGTAGGATAATTCTTCTCATGTTTCCTCAACTGTCTTGAAGCATAAGCAATCACTTTTCCTTCTTGCATTAGCACACATCCAAGTCCAAGGTGTGATGCATCGCAATACACATCAATCCCTTGTGGATGTCTGGCATTACCAATATTGGTGCAGTGGTTAACCTTTTCTTGAGTTCTTCAAAACAATTCTGGCAAGCTTCATCCCATTTGAACTCTTTGCCTTTCTCCAGTAGTGAGGTAAGAGGCTTCACTAACTTGGAGAAACCTTCAATAAATCTTCTATAGTATCCTGCCAATCCAAGAAAACTTCTGATCTTAGACGCATCCTTGGTTTGCTTCCAATTTAGTATCTCACTAATCTTTCCTAGGTCTACTTTAATTCCACCATCGGTAACAATATGCCCTAAGAAAGCAACTTCTTTCAACCAAAACTCACACTTCGAGAATTTTGCGTACAGTTGGTTGTCACGAAGCTTTTGTAGGACTAGCCTTAGATGATCTTCGTGTGTTTCTTCATTCGGAGGAATATATCAGTATGTCGTCAATGAATACGACCACAAACTGATCCAGATATTCCATGAATACTTTATTCATCAAGTTCATAAGTATGCTGGTGCATTAGTCAGTCCAAACGACATGACCAAAAACTCATATAATCCATATCTTGTCGTGAAGGCTGTCTTCGGTACATCTTCTGCTCGAATCTTTAACTGATGATATCCCGATCTCAGGTCTATCTTCGAGAATATCTTAGCTCCCTTCATTTGATCGAATAAATCTTCAATCCGAGGTAGTGGGTATTTATTCTTGATGGTTACTTCATTCAAACTTCTATAATCAACGCACATTCTTCTCGAACCATCCTTCTTGTTCACAAACAGCACTAGGGCTCCCCAAGGGGATGAACTTGGGCGAATAAAACCTTTTTCTAGTAATTCTTCTATTTGTTTCTTCAGTTCTACTAAATCTTTGACATCCATTCTATAAGGTCTTTTCGAGATAGGTGCAGTTCCGGGTACTAATTCAATAGAAAACTCTATATCACGGTCAGGTGGCATACCTGGCAATTCCTCCGGAAATACGTCTGGTATTCGCACACTACTTTGATATTTTCCAAGGGCTTTTCTTCCAAGTGATTGATCACTGTCTTCCCTTTCTCATCTGTTGACTTGTCTATGTTGACTTGGATTCTTTCACCTTGAGGACTTGTCAACATAATTGTTCCATTGGCACACTGTATCACTCCATCACAACTTTTCAACCAGTTGTATCCAAGAATCACATCAATACCGTTGGATCCTAGGACCACTGGGTCGACTGAAAAATCTATTCCTTGAATCTTGATATTAACATGAGGGCATGAGTGTGTGGCCTTCATGTCACCACCCTGTGAACTAATGTGTAATATCCTCTTCAGAGGGTACTTAGGTATGTTATGTTTTTCCACAAATGACTCAGTTATAAATGAATGCGATGCTCCAGAGTCAAATAAAACCGATGCAGGTATGGAGTTAACAAGGAACATACCATACACTATGTCGGCATCCTCAGGCACTGATTCCGCAGTGACGTGATTGACCCTTCCTCGGCTCTGGTTCTGTGGTGTCCTTGCTTTGAGCCGATCCACGAGCGGGGGTGTTCTGGTCATTCCTCTGAGTATTACTTCTTTGGGGTGTTTGCTGGTTACGCCTTGGGCAATTGTTGGCATAGTGGCCTAGCTCACCGCACTTGAAGCATCCATTGGGTTGGACAGGTGCGTTGTTCCTGGCCTGCGTGTTGTTTGGTGCCACCTTGACGGTTCTGTGAATTTCCACCAGACCTCTGGTTGGTCTGGGGGTTGCTCCTTTGTTGATTCTGATTCTGATTATTTCTCTGGCTTTGCTGTCCAGAGCGTTGCACTTGATAATTATTTCCACCCTGATTTCCAGAGCGGAACTGCGAACCTTGAGCATTATTCGGACGAGTGTTCCTGCTGGACTGACCTTGGAATTTTCTCTTATGGTCAGATAGCTCCTTCCTTTTGCTTTCAAGGCCAATTGCCTTGTTCAGGAGTGTCTGGAAGTTGGGAATGTGTGACTCTGAAGTTGATAGTTCAGAGGTCCAATCAACCCTTCCAGGAAACGCTCTTGGCGCTTCTCATCAGTGTCCACTTCCTCAGGGGCATAACGTGAAGCTGAGTGAAGCGATCACGATACTCACTGACAGACATATTCCCTTGAGTAAGGGAAAGGAACTCCTTCTTCTTCAGCTTCATGATTCCAGAGGGGATGTGGTGAGCGCGGAAGTTCTCCTGAAACTCCTGCCAGGTTATGGTATCAGCGTTGGGATGTGCCGCTGTGAAGGCATCCCACCAATCGGACGCAGCTCCCTCGAGTCTTCCCGAGGCATACAAGACCTTCTCTCGGTCGTTGGACTGAGTGATGTCCAGCTTCTTCCCAATGACTTTGAGCCAGTCATCGGCATCCAGGGGATCAACCGCATGAGAGAATGTCGGCGGGTGATGACTCATGAAGTCCCGATGCTTATCTCTGGCCGGGGGTGCATACTGCTGCTGCTGGGGTTGCTGATTCTGTTGGTTCTGTTGTAATTGCTGAACCGCAGCAGTGAGTCCTTGCAGAATCTGCATTTGGGCGGCGATGAACTGTTCCATGTTGGGATTAGGTGGTGGCGGTGGTGGTGGTGCTTGTTGTCCACGCTGGTTCCGGTTGTTAGGTCCTTGACGTTGGTTCACCATCTGATTTGTTAGGAAGTGAAGTCCTTAGAAAAGTGAGGAGTAAAAAGATTCTAGAGGGAAAATAGCTTAAGTTTTACAAATTTTATATGTTCTTATGGCCATCATTCCATAAGACCATAGCACTCAAACAAAGATTCAAATCAAACATTTCAACCAATCACCATCACGTGGTTGCTATTTATTAATATAAAAACTTAAATATAGTTTTATCGTCTAACGCGAAGTATAACTTATTACATCATGATCAACACTCCTAAAGCAGCCTAGTGACGGATCCGAGCTCTCCATAGCGCAGCCTCTTGCGGGGAGGAGACAGCGCCACGGCGGGGACCTGAGCTTCTGGCGGATCCAGTCCTTGCAGTTGGGCTTCTAGGGCTGCAATCCTGGCGTGGGCATTCTCCAGCTCCAAGGTGCGCACTGTAGAGGTCCAGAGTGGCACTGTCCAGGTCGGTGTTGAGACCGGCCACTACACCAGCTAGGGTGTTGAGGCGATCCTCACCAGGCTCACCTGGGACAATGCTGGTCTGGTTCTCTCCATGCAGGCGCTGAGGAAGATGCCTGAACCTTGTGTTCTGCAGCTGCTGCCGGTAGGTGTGGCTAAGCGACCACAGGGTCCGACGGGCAGCGTCGCTGACAGAGGCAGCGTAGGTGGACAGCGGTATCAGGGACTCGTGAGCAGACAGAGTCCTGAATCCCCTGTCACCTGCATCCATTACCTTGACATGGATGCGGGTGATGTAATAGCAAGCCCGGGAGGCTCGCTCACCCGCCTCGTCTCGTACAGGGGGCAGACGTAGGCTCCTAGCTCGTGCAACACTGCTTGCAGCAGGTTGGGGAAGTGCCCTATCTCGAACATTGATGTGTAATGTTCGACAACTGGACCAATCCCCATGAAGTGGTCCTGCTGGGCGTAGTCAGCTTCCTCGTTGATGTGTCCGTCTTCTCCATCGTCTTCGTTGTCGTCGTCCTCGTCATCGCCGTCTTCGGAGTCGTCGGGGTCGTCGCCTCCAGGTGCAGGTGCTTGGAAGGCTGGTGCCGGACGATGCTGACGTCGATGACCCAGCTGCGTAGGCCAGGGACTCGGCCAACGGGGTGGGGGTCGGCAGCTGCTCCTCCGAGCTGTCCTCCAGGTTGATTACGTTCTCCACTCGGACGGGAGGGAGATTCGCTGGAACTTCCTCAACTACCACTGGGTAGACCGGGATCTGCCGGGGCTGAGGGGCGTAGCTGGTGTTGACGCGGGTGGTTTGGAGAGTGCGAACCATCTACAAGAGAAGAGTCAACTTAGTTGAATTTCAAAGAGGTAAGACTGATAAAGGAATTTATAGGAATGAAATTAGCAAGTTTTGAACAACTAGGCTTTCCATTTCTAACTAATCTAACAACCTAGGGTCAGCATAGGTTTGATACCACTTCTGTCACACCCGGTTCCAGGGGGTAGAACCAAGCGCATACCATATGTGTGCCAGGATCCATTTCCACACATATGTTGATGTCACAAGTGTAATATATCAAAGACAATGCAATAAAGGCGTAAAGAGAGTATAAACTTTATTACATCATCTGAAACATTGTGTCTTAAACAAGTATCACATCAAAGTTAAGCGGGAATAAACAACTGGGCAATCTTCACAGGAAGTTGACCGGCGCATCGTTAGACTTAGAATTCCTCGACGATAAATTCTCCAATCAAAGTCTCCGGCATCACCCTCTGATCAAAATATTAGCAAGGGTGAGCTCACTTATGGTCAGGGCTCAGCAAGTGGGGGAAAAATTAATGCAGGTATAACAAGGTGAGGCTAAGGTTGAGCAGTAAACATTTTAGTTGGTCAACATTTTATTATCAACACCTGTCTTACTAATAAGAGTGAATCCCAAATATCCCAATTAAACAAAGAAATATGAATATAACAAAAACACTTAAGTGAAACCACCTAAGCAAATTATTGGCAGATCATCGGATTTCAAATTAATTCCATCTTTAAATTCAATTATCATGTGAGGAGTCCAGGTCGCTCATACCGGGAGCACGACTGATATATATCAGTTTTACACTCTGCAGAGGTGGTACAACTTTACCCACAAGCCATGTATCCCATCTAGCCCGGTTGATTGGACCCTTAGACACTGCCGAGGTGAATGGCTAGGGATCCATTATGAGGTTTTCACAAAATACACTTAATACGAAGCAACCCGCTAAGGTTTCTAAGACGATGGTGGTGGCCCCCTGGGTGAAGTACCTTAGCCAAGAATACGACCCCATGTTAACGTGGGCTGCCAGCACCTACCGCTCTCCCTCTTGCCCATCTTTCAGGTAAGGGTTCTAGGCACTAAGCATATAGAGCTATTTACCAAAGCCAGAGCCATGATAGCACTCGTGGTTGCACTGTTATCCTGGGTGGTCACTCCATGTTCCAATTAATTTGAAATAATATCGTTTTAACCATCGGGTTAAAGTCATAATTGCCAATTAAATCTTTGGAACATTAAAACCAATTAATGAGTGACATTAAGAAATCATTAAGTTGAGCGGTAGCACAAATTCTGCAAAGCTTAATTATTTCCCCAGGTTAAACAAGGAATACAGGTAGTAAATCTAGGAAATCCTTAATTAGGTAAACCCATCAAGTTATGCAATATATCAAAAGTAAACGTTGTTATATGCAATGAATAGGTACAAACAGAATATGCAGAGGGAGAATCCACTTGCCTTGCTCAACAACGTCTTGCGGGTCGTCCTCGAACGAGTTCGGATTCTCTACCACACAGTCCGCTTCTATTATAGTCGCACATCGCACATACAAAAATAAAGTATACACCCATAAATAAACATGCACCATTACATAATCATACACCATTACATGCATATTAACACATCGCACTAATCATATTTTAATTACGTACTAATCGCGTAAATACTTATTAATTTAATTATAGCTATTAATGTGAATCCTAATGGTGAATTTAGGAGTGGGTGCAATAAATATAATTTTAACTAAAATTAATCTATTTTAACACCATCAATGAAATTAAATAGTACTTATTATCTTTTAATACTAATAAATAAATTAATACCTTTTATTACTTTTAACACAAATTAGTTAGTATGACCAAAAATGAATCTAATAATATTAATATTCTAAAAGTCTACACAAATTGGTAATTGGACTTTTTATAAAACAAGTGAGGATATTTTTACATGAACTAATATTTTGTTTAGTCTAAAAAAAAATCTAAATGCTCAATTTGCGAACAAGATTATTTAACTAGCACAAATCTATTTTCCATCTACTAATGATATTTTCTCTTTTATTTCCAAAAGAAGATATTAATTAAATAATCGGATAAATCATCTAACAATCCTATTTTATTCATATGACATGAGTTCTATACCATTTTTCTAATCCATCAAAAATGCACCTATAATTCTCCAATTAGTTTCAAAAATTTATCGCGACCAATTTTAACTATAAATTCTTATCTAGTATTTTTATCACCGACGTGTGATAATTAAATCTACGTCATATTTCTCTAAACCAAAATTCAACACATCGATTAACATGAAATAACAAGGTGTACGAATAATCGCTTGAAACTACCAAACGATTTCATAACGCTCATACACATATACATAATGTCGCGACTCACATGTGTTCATACAACAAACAAAATATGCAACTCATGGATCGAATCAAAAATATACAAAATAAAATTGGGTCGTCATCAACCTTAGGTTCGCGCGTGTGACGGGGTGGATCGATGGGTTTCGGCCGGACGGAGAGCGGGGCTCAACTACGGACAGCGAGTGTGTCGCTCCGGCGAACCCCGGCGACGAACGGCACACTCCGGCGAACTACGGCGACGAACGGCACACTCCGGCGAACTACGGCGTACTGGCGAGCGAGGAGAGCTAGAAAGATGGGGCGAGCTCGGGTAGGGAAGAATGGAGAGAGAGCTCTGCGTTCAATTTATAGAGAAGGGAGAGGAGTGGGAGGGTCGGCCAGGGAGGGAACGGTCGGCGTTTAACTCCATTACACTGCTTAATGGCGTCGGTTTCAAGGAGAGAAATAATGGGAGGAGGAAGGAACAGAGGAGTTGAAGTTCCATTAACGGCGAGAAATCGAACGGACGCGCGGTGCATGGGGCTTGGGCGATTCGGCTTCGGGCGCGGGCGGAACATCGGGTCGGGCACGGCTTCGATCGCGGCGGCCTCGGTCGCTCGGCGTGGGTCTGCTCGGGCGGTTCGCGCGGGAGGCAGAGCGCGGCGGAGCGCGCTCGGCGTGGGGAGCAGTGGGGCCGGCTGCTCGCCTGCGCGCGGCTGGAGGGCGGCGCGGCTCGCGCGGGGGCAGGCGCAGGGGCGGCTGCGCGCTCGGTGGGGCGCGCTCGGCTGGGGCTAAGAGAGAACGGCGTGAGAGAGAGAGAGAGAGAGAAGTGAGGGAGAGAGAGAGAGGTGAGGGAGAGAGAGGGCTGAAGGGGCGGCGGCGGCTGGAGAGCTGGAGAGAGCAGGCGCGTGGGAGCTAGGGTTAGGAATATGGGCCCTGGTGGGCCGGCCGGCTGGGTGGTTTTTTTTATTATTCCGAAATTCATTTTTAAAGAACTCTAAAAATCATAAAAAATTACCAAAAATATCTATAAATGGAGTACTTGATTTTAGATTAATAATTACTATAATACTTAATTATTATTTAATTACTAGTACTTCTTTTTAAAATGGATTGATATTTAAACATCCGATAAGAAATCAAATGCATGCAAAGAAAACGATGCAAATAAATAATTTAAACACTAAAAAAATCATTACCCTGATTAATATAATATCTAAATTTGTCATTTTAATTGATGGCTTTTATGGTGTTACAAAACACAAGTTAGAAAAATGGTCAAACAGAGAGCATGAGGCTGCAATTATGAAATAAAGCAGTGTTAGAATGTATGCATAAGAACTAATTTAGGGAAGAGAATGGAACATGCACAGCCTCAGCGTACTTGCGGTACTCCTCCAGCGTGGCCCCCTTGCCAGCATTGGGTCGAACAGGTTGGCCGTGTCCATGGAACCTTCTGCCCTGCTTGCACCCAGCACGAGGTGTATCTCGTCGATGAATAGAATGACTTTCCTGTCGACCTGCACCACCTCCTAGAGCACGACCTTGAGCCACTCCTCGAACTCGCTGTGGTACTTGGCATCCGTGACGAGTGCGTCCATGTCAAGCACGATGAAGCGGACGTCGAGGAGGTTGTTGGGCACATAACCGTGAACGATGCGCTGCGTGAGGCCCTCCATGATGGTTGTCTTGCCGATGTCGGGCTCGCCGATGAGGACTGGGTTGCGCAAGGTCCTCCACGACGTTCGTCTTGTCGACGCTGGGCTCACCGATGAGGATCGGAGCACGCTCGTGCCCTCCTGCGCTGTCAAGCACGCCATGACCCCCTCGCTGGCGGTTCCTGGATCTGAGCTCATAACTTAGGGTTTGGGAGTTCGTTTTCGCATAATAGGAAGGGAAGATAAGGGGGGTAGGCGTGCCTCGGTGCCCATCGCCGATGAGGCGCTCGCGGAGGCAGGCGGCACAGAAGCCCATGAAGGTCTCCCCTTGGTGGAGAATGAGCTCGCTGCCATTGATGTTGCAACGTTTGGGGCGACAACTGTGGAGAGAGGAGCAAGAGCTAGGGTTGCTCAGGGGGCAGTTGCAGCTGTGGCCCACGCGCGACGCGGCTTGGGAGGCACGAGCGGTGGGTGGCTGGCTACGTCTGCGGCGCGGCGGCGACGGCGAGAGGAGAGCGACGATGGATGCAGACGCGGAGGGGATGGGAGAGCTAGGGTTGCTTGGGGCAAGGGGTGACGCACGCGAGCGACAGACGTTGGAAACGTACCCATGACGGACGATACAGATTACGTGCGTGGACGACGCAGATTAACGGGGGGCAGAACAAGGGAGAGGCAGGCTACCCTTGTAGCCTTAATAAGTAGTAGAGATGTGGGTGTTTCATGTTTTTTTCAAATGGAAAGTTTGTTTTGTGTAGTCAGGCATAGATTATCTTCACAGGAACATTGGAACATGGGTCTAGAACTGAACCGTTATTATTTCCAATAGCTAGTGTCTATTTATCATCATAATTATGGCTCTAGACCTCCACTAATTTTCAAAATTCCATTTAATGTTAATCCAATTAGTACTACTATGTTTGTTTGACACTGTCTCGATACGTTATTACTAATACAAGAGTGTTCATTGTTTTCTTGCCATTTATCCCTATCATTTACAAGCTTCAGCCAACACGAATACATGACCCTTTCACATTTTCTTGGGCTATCCAGCTTACTGGAGCGCACTATCCTCACATGAAAAAGTTACTACGATGATTTTTAGTTAGGTAAAACAGGTTGATTCAGCAGCTACAAGATAGAGCTTATGCTGAGCAACAAGGTGTAGTAATAGCACTACAAGCTTTGAGAAGACAAAACTTGCAATTATTTAAATACAACAAACAACAACCTAAATTGCACAAAATTCACCCTGATGGGGGCTACTTCCGTTTTTATCTCTCTGCACCTTACATACAGAAATAAAAAACATGCTTGCATGTAGCAAAATGGATAAAAACACAATACTAAGGAGAAACTCGAAAGCTTGTGGTTACCTAGGAGAATTCAATTAGTTGTTTCTGGAGATCCCTTGTAGAGCTTCAGAATCCTTTCAACGGTGTGCTCTGTATATAGTTGCAGACACAGTTAAAATTTTAAGGTGATTTGGATGACCATCTTATAAATGTAAGAAAGAACTAAATGTGAGTTATTTAATGAGAAATTGCGAATGCACAAAACCGATATGAACAAGATATTGGTGATATATGATATCGGCAATTAATTGGTAGAAGATCTATGACCAAATGCAGCATAATTACCATGTTCATGTAATCTATGGCTAAATAATGGTAATGTTTGATGCTGATGCCTTTGCCATTTCTGTATAGAACAGGTAAAACATTTTTAGTGAAAACGTTAGCTCAGTATGTGAATGTGCCGTTCGTGATTGCTGATGCAACAACAATTACACAGATAATGTTGGCTGCCATCACACATGTTTTGTGTTTTTCCTTGATATACGTAGCCCCATTGATCCGTCATGCTATTTTCGCTGTCACTTATATAGGAGTTAGGCAAAGAACCATGTTGAATGTTGTTGCTACTTTCTTCTTCCTGGTGTGACAAATATACTATTTTTCAGGTTGGATATTCTGGTAAAGATGTGGAATCTGTAATCTACAAACTTCTAGGTATGTAATTTTTGTTCATGACCCCTTTGGACCATATATAGGTAATCCAGTAGGAAAAATTGATTTTTGGAAATTCAACCATGTCTATTGTCTCTAAAAGATGGGTTATAAAAGCAATCAGATGAATTTTGTTGTATATCTCAACTTTTACTTTATTGACATTTTTTTATTCTCTTCAGTATTATGCTACCATATTGCTTTCTTGTAGTGCAGAAGTACTTGATAAACATTTATCTATGGTCCAAAGGGATAATGAACAAAATTCCCAGATTGTTGAACGTCAAATAAGAGAATACCTTCCCATCTAGTTCAAATTCTCAGAACAATACTTCAGGTACTAATTAATTAAAGAACCGGTTTTCAAACTTAATATTTACAGTTCTATGTACTACTGTTCTAAAGTTCTTGTACTGATTTTCATAATAGATACATTTGCAGAGTAATTCATGACGGAATCCCATAGATCCTTTCACACATCTCGTTAGAGCAATTAGCAGGATGCTAGCGCTGGTGGTAGTGTTTGGTACTGTCAGAGAAATTGAGAACGCCGAAACAGAATCAAAGGCCAGGGGCACAGTAATTACTCCCCTAGATCCCCAAACAGTGACCTCCTAATCACAAAACACTAATGGAGAGGATACAATAGATTGGCAGAGGCAGAGGCAGAGGCAGAGGTACCGTTCACCTGACCTTAGTGGCGAACCCAAGATCCTCCGACGTTGTCGTCCTATCCCGATCTCTCCTAGCCTCCTCCATGTTCAGCGTCATCGACTTCCTCGATCCAGAGCTCCTCCATGTCTACCTCGTGCAAGACATGAAGAACTAAATAATGATAAATCCCACTCCCGTAAGGAACTGTAAGAAAGGGGCGAGAGGTCAGGGGTGGCTTTCGACTTGAAGAAGATGTAGTCTAGCGCCGCCATTTCACCGTTGCCGCAGGCTGTGGCTCAGATGCGGGTTATGGGGAGGCTCGACAAAGGCGTGATGGAGGGGAGCAGAGGAGCAAGATGCCACGCTTCTTGCCATCCGTCGTAGAGTACGCGGTGGACCAAGATCGCGTGGGTGGATGATCCTTGCGGGGTCGCACGCCTCCACAATCGCCATGCGGCGAGGTCAATCCTCGTGGGGCTGTGCGACACCGAGGCCGAGGGCGGTTCCCAAGCTGCCTGTGTCGAGGCCCTAGAGCTACGTCCACCGGATCTAGATCCTGCGGGAGCGAGTGGCGCGACGGTGGCGACTACGTTGGGGGAGGGGCGGTGGAGGCAAAGGGAGGAGGGGAAGCGGAGAGAGGTCGTGTGGGCGGTGGAGGCCGCGAGGCATCTATCATGGCAGGGGCAGGGGGCGGGCAACGCAGCAGAGAGAGGAACGTGCGGGGGAAGGTTAGAGATTGGATGGTCGTGCGGTGGAGGGGGATGGAGTGTGGGAGACGTAGACGCACGATGCGATATGGACGGTCCAGATCGATGGACGACAGAACGACAGAACGAGGGAGACAGACTACCCTTGTTGTCTTAATATGTAGTAGAGATATTAAGGCTGCAAGGAGGTAGCCTGCCTTCTCTGGTTCTGCCTCCAGACAATCTAGACCGTCCGTATCTGCTGCCCACGCCCGCATGCATCCCGGTCGTCCAACTATTACGACCAACCCTAGCTAGCTGCGTGAGCCGCAACCAAATTCTTAAAGCCTAACTAGGTGAATGCCCGTGCGTTGCGACGGTACAAATTTTTTTTGATAAAATATTAAATGAAGAAACATATGTTATAATGTTAGTGTACAAACATAAAAATGTGTAGAGTTTTAACATAAAAGTTATGCTAACTATCCAGGAGTGGCTTCAATTGGGTTTGAACCTTTAATTAGAAACACGCTTAATGCTCCAAGGTGATATGCTCTGTTGCAATAAATAAAATTGGTGACACTACAAACCAGCTTCGATGATGTCTCTAAATGGGCACGTGTCAGCAACCCATCATCTGTAATCCAAAAATAGAAACAGGCACACAAGTAGATTCAGACAAAATTGTGAAGAGCCTTTTAATACTATCCAAAAATAGAAACAGGCACACGAGCAGGTCGACATGACAACGTGCCTGGGCCAGAGTTGTGGCCCGCGAGCGTCTGGCCCATGTCGGACCGCCGTTTGGCCATCTATAGACGTGCATCGGATTAATTTGAAATAACTGCGTGAGACGATCATTAAAACTGGTGATTTAAGTATAGTATAGAATAATCTATAGGCTCACTACATTAACCTGCATACAACTTCAGCTTGATTCCTTAAAAAGACTATTGTTCGTCGACGACAAATTTACTGGTACTTGTGGTTATTATTCTTTTTTTCTTTACAATATACTGAATATGGCAACCCAAACTTTTTTTTAGGTGTTAAAATAACTACGTATCGAAATAGAAAAATTGCAAATATTGCTTAAGCATCCATAGGATGCGAGGAGTACAAATGAACGAATAGCCTGAATCCATAAACAAATGTTGGGCTGAAGTGCTGAACATCGTCACACAAGGGATGGATCCCTGCGTGGTGATGGCACGATTCAGGCAAACAGAATTCTGCTCAAACCGATACATGTACCCAGGGGGCATGCAGCAACACTCATCTACTTACAGAAACACAGAGGGCTTGTTACATCAACATCTTCTCATCTTTTCTGGGGCAAGGGGGGTGATAACCTCGAACAAAAAATAATCACACATATTGCCTATCTTATACCACACCACATCTGGCAATGTCGATCTTCGGCAGTTTCTAACAGACATTAACTTGGTCCTCAGCTAATCATCGAGTCGTCATCCTCTTATCCAGAGATCACCATCCTACGAAGGCACATTGCTTCCGTGCATGCTCAGGGATCAATTTCACCATGAAATCCGCCGGCATGTCTTCAGCTCTGTTTTGATACCTTATGCCACGGGTGGAGGTTAGGGATAGGAAGAGAGGGCACAAAATCCAATACAAAATCCCTACCTTATGCCACGGGTGAGCTTTGATTTGCGGGAATTTAAACTCGGTATAATTTGGATTCATGCACTTAATTTCTTCACGTGTGGGTGTGCCCAGAACCTGAGAGATGATGGGATTAAATTGGAGGTAAAGCAACGATATGCAGGAGTTTAATTGGGACAAAGATAGTAGTTTACCTTGATGATTTCAACAAGCTGATCAACGCCGCTTTCTCCAGGGAACAGAGGCTATTAAAAAGAACAATCAGATTGTAGGCAGACATAAGCTGGGGTAGTCCACTGATGACCCACGTACATGGAGTGATCACTTACCTGTCCTAGAAGCAGCTCAGCGAGCACACAGCCAGCAGACCAAACATCAATGGCTGCTGTGTATTCAGTAGCACCAAATATGAGCTCTGGAGCTCTGTAGTATCTAGAACAGATGTAAGAAATGTTTGGTTCGCCTTTTACCTAAAACAGTACAAAAAAATTAGGCACGCAACAAGGATGAAGATTCCTGTGAATATCAATTGCTTGTTTATGACCATACCAGAACTTTCGCGCTGCCAAAGTCACAGAGTTTTAGCTGATGGGTATGAGGATTAACCTGTTGCACAAATAGAATTGCATCAAACCATCTGAAGCTGCGCTTATAACTTAACTAAAGATGAAGTATCTTCGCAACAGTTTATACACAACTTATTTCCATTGGTTCAGTTTATACAAAATCAACAGCAAGTAATCAGCAAAAAATCTTTTCTATTGTGTTTACTAACCGAACCATGTAGTTAAATTCTTCTCTATTATTTTTGCATATAATAAATCTAATGAAATGATCGTTAGAGGCATTGTACTTATTGCTGGGACATAAATCAGCCTGAGGTCCTCACTTGTAATTAGAACTACTATATAGAAACATAGTGAAAAAATGAACAACCCAGACTAACATTATCCACCTCCATTACCCAATTGAAATAAAAAAAACATCCACCTAGGTTTCAGTATGATCCTGCAGTAAAATTATTGCATAATAACAGACACTTTGTTTACCGATGGCCTCAACAATAGAACTTACTACATGATTTGCCTACAGGGACAAATTGCAAAAGAAGGGGTTGGTGGAACTTACTACATGATTTTGTTTCCACTGAAAATGTTATGATCAAGCCTAAAGTGTCCTCCAATAGAACTATATTTGTATGTGCCTTCCAATATCTCCGACTGAAAGAAATAGGCAAGGGCATCAGCAATAGAACTACTCTTAGGTAGATGGAGACTGATGTCCATTATCTCTCTGTCTCGTCCTACAATCACATATTGACAGTTTGACACACATAGATTGCTGGTACACATGCAAACATATAAATCAAAGGAACGAGGTATTTTTTTATAACAACACAATTAGTCGATAATTCTTGCTTCAAACTTGTCAAGAGCGTCGAACCCTTGACTCGCCGGGCCTCGGCTACGTAACTCGTAGCCTTCGGCCGTCTTCTCCGGTAGGAGAATTCCTCCTAACCGCAGGCTTGAGAGAGAGAGGTGGGAAATGACTTGATACTTTATTGCCTCCAACAGTGCTGCGCACCTGGGGATATATAGGGCCGGCGGCCACACAAATGGAGCAAGCTCCCTAATTATCCTCCCTGCCAAAATACTACTTTCCTACTTATTCCTTGCCATAAGTGCCAAATTGCTACTTTCCTACTTATTCCTTGCCATAAGAGCCAAATTGATACTTTCCTATTTATCCCTTGCCATAAGAGGCTGCTGCTTTCCTAAACTTGAGTGCCTGCCATCTGTGGCGCTGCTGCACTTTTGGCGCGCTCTGCTGCCCGCCGGATGTCGCGTGCGCGCCTGCGCCTTGTGTACGGCTTACCGTACATGACATCTCTCCCGGCCTCGAAAGTCAGCTCGTCCTCGAGCTGGAAAGTGGGGAAGCTTGCCCGAAAATCCTCAAAATCCTCCCAGGTCGCAGACGTCACTGGTTCACCGTGCCACTGTATCAGAACTTGCCTAATGCCGCGAGCCAGGCGACCCGCCAAGACACGGAAAGGTGTGGACACCACTGCGCCGTTGAGTGTGGCCGGGAGCGCAGGTGGTTCCGTTGGTGGCGCCCCAACGAACTTCTTAAGGATGCCCACATGGAAGACGTCGTGGATTTTGGCGTCGGATGGAAGCTGTAGGCGTACGGCCGCCTCGTTGATGATCTCCTTTACACGGTAAGGGCCGACGTAGCGGGGCTTCAACTTGCCTGTGGTGGAACGTGGCAGGGATGCCGATGGTCGTTGACGGAGACGAAGAAGGGCCCAGTCACCGACGTTGTAGACGACCTGCCTGTGATGCTGATCGTAGGCGCGTTTCTGGGATTCTTGCGCCTGATGGAGACGGTAGCGAACGTCGTCGAGGAAGGCGGCCCGTTCCTCCATCTCCTGCGCCACCGCGGGCACGCGTGCGTCACCCGGCTCGTAGGACCGGATGGTCGGTGGGTCGCGGCCGTAGACCACCCGGAATGGCGTCTCGCGGAGCGAGGACTGGTAGGCAGTGTTGTAGGTGTACTCCACCCATGGAAGCCACCGGAGCCACTGTCGGGGTCGGTCGCCGGTGAAGCAGCGAAGATACATCACGATGACGCGGTTGGCTGCCTCCGACTGGCCGTCGGTTTGCGGATGGAAAGCGGAGGACAGGAACAACTTGGTTCCAGTCAGGGCCATTAGCTCCCTCCAGCAGGCCGACGTGAAGACGGGGTCGCGGTCCGAGACGATGGACTGCGGGATGCCGTGCAGCCTCACCACCTCGGCGCAGAATGCTTGCGCCACCGACTCCGCCGTGTATGGGTGCGCCAGCGGGATGAAGTGGCAGTACTTGCTGAAACGGTCGACGACAGTGAGAATGACCGTCTTGCCTTGCACGCGGGGCAGAGCTTCGATGAAGTCTATGCCGATGTCCGACCAAACCCCATCTGGGATCGGCAGGGGCTGTAGGAGACCAGCCGGACGTAGGTGATCTGACTTGTATGTTTGGCACGTTCCGCACGCCCTGACGAATTCCTGCACAATACGACGCATGTTGGGAAAATGAAAGTCGCGCCGTAGTCGATGCAGGGTGCAGTGGACGCCTTCGTGGCCGTCATCGTGTACAGTGGCCATGATCTCCCGTAGTAGGGGCGAAGTGGCTGGGATATAGAGGCGCCCCTCCATGGCGACCATCCCACCGATGATGGACCATGGTGCTGCGCGCGTGCCTGCGCGGTTCTCTTCGTAGATGGCGACGAGGGCCGGATCCGTAGCCTGGGCCTGGCGCAGGCACTCGATGAAGTCGAAACGGGGTGCTGAAATGGCCATCAGCGTGCCCTCGTCGGGGTCCCTCCTGGATAGTGCGTCGGCGACGGTGTTCGTGGCGCCCGAGCGGTATTCGACCATAAAGACGAATCCCAGAAGTTTGCCCACCCAATGGTGTTGGGGAATCGTGGCCAACCTCTGGTCGAGGAGATACTTGAGACTGAAGTGATCCGTCTTGACGATGAAGTGTCGTCCCCATAGGTATGGCCGCCAGTGCCGGACGGCCTGGACCAGGCCGATAAGTTCGCGCTCGTAGGCGGCGAGGTCGCGGTGGCGGGGTGCAATAGGTCGGCTGAAGAACGCGACCGGGTGTCCCTCCTGGACGAGCACCCCACCGAATCCTGTGGAGGACGCATCGCACTCCACCACGAACCGCTTGCCGAAGTCTGGCATGGCAAGGACAGGGGCGGACGACACGACTGCCTTGAGCGCCGTAAAGGCAGCCATGGCCGCGTCATCCCAGACGAAGCCATCCTTTTTGAGGAGGGCCATTAAGGGGGCAGCCACCATGCCGTAGTTGTGGACAAAGCGGCGGTAGTACCCGGTGAGGCCGAGGAACCCTCGAACGGCCCAGACCGTGCGCGGCGGCGGCCAGTCGTGAATGGCAGCCACCTTGGCCGGGTCCATGGCCACCCCTGCGACCGAGATGACATGGCCGAGGTAGGCGACAGATGGTGCTCCGAAAGAACACTTCGAACGCTTGATGAACAGCTGATGGCGTTGTAGCTCCTCGAGGACGACCCGTAGATGGCAGAGGTGATCGGCCCACGTGCTGCTGTAAATTAGGATGTCATCAAAGAATACCAGGACGAACCGTCGGAGGAATGGTCGGAGCACGTCATTCATCAGTGCCTGGAACGTGGCGGGGGCGTTGCAGAGTCCGAACGCCATCACGAGGAACTCGTACAAGCCATCGTGTGTGCGGAACGCGGTCTTGTGCACGTCTTCTGGCCGCATCCGGACCTGGTGATAGCCCGACCGTAGATCCAGTTTGGTGAAGAATTTGGCGCCGTGGAGCTCGTCGAGAAGCTCCTCCACGACCGGGATGGGGAACGCGTCTTTGATGGTGAGGGCGTTCAGGGCCCGGTAGTCGACGCAGAAGCGCCACGAGCCATCGGGCTTCTTGACCAGGAGCACGGGCGATGAGAATGGAGAGTCGCTGCGTCGCACGATCCCCTGGTCAATCATGGCGTTGCACTGCCGCTCCAGCTCGTCCTTGTGTGCAGCCGGGTAGCGGTACGGCCGGACAGCCACCGGTGACGCATCGGGCTTGAGGAGGATGCGATGATCGTGGGCGCGCTTGGGGGGCAAACCCATCGGAGCTGCGAAGAGCCCCCCGAACGAGGCGAGAAGGGCCTCCAGTAGGGCGTCCGTCCCGGTGGTGGCGCGCAGCGCGGGCTCCTTGGGACTGGGCGTGCCTGTCCAGGAGATGGAGCGCCCCTGGCGCTGGAACGTCATGCGGCGATTGGCGAGGTTCCACACGATTGGCCCCAACGCCCCGAGCCATCGTGTGCCGAGGACGACGTCGTACCCGGCCAATGGCATGACAAAGAGGTCAGCCGGGTAGATTTCGCCCTTGACGTGGAGCGGCGCATTGCGAAGGACGCCTGCGCAGGTGATCCGTTCGCCATTAGCCACCATGGCCGTGAGGCGGGGTCGGCGCTGGATGGGGATGCCCGACTGGTGCGCCGCCGCTGCGGATATAAAATTGTGGGTGCTTCCCGAGTCGAGCAGTGCCACAAGGGAGACCGAACCGAGGGTGACGGTGATCTGCATGGTGTCCCCTGGCGCGACCCTGGCCACGGCCTGGAGGGAGAAACAGGGAGCATCGGTCTCCGCGGCACCCGTTTCCGCCTCGGCCTCCTCAATTTCGATGCCATCCAAGAAGAAAATGCGCCTGCAAAAACGGTTGTGGCCACGAGAATATTTCTCGTTACAATTAAAACACAGGCCTTGGCGGCGCCGATCCGCCATCTCCTCTGGAGATAAGCGCCTGGAGCCGTCGCCACGGCCCGTTGCTGCGCCCAGTGGCGGCGCTGGCAGCGCCAAGGGGGCCTGTGGCGCCGGTAGCGCCTGGGTCACTGGCCGCGGTGGTGGCGGCGGTAGGAAGCCACGCAGCACTGTCTTGGCTGGTGTCGGGATCTTGGCTAGCTCCATCTGCTCCACCTGCCGCGCTAGGCTCATAGCAGTGTTGAGGTTGCTGGGGTTGAGTATCCGTACTGCGTGGCTGAGCGGTGGCAGCAGGCCGCCGGTGTAGAGTTGGACGCGTTGCTCCTCCGTCATCCTGCCAGCACGGGGTAGGAGCTCCTGGAATCGGTTGGAGTACTCCTCGACCGTGCCGGTGCGTCGGCACTCAGTGAGCTCGAAGAACGGCGCTGAACGGAGGGCTGGCCCGAAGCGCAGGTTGAGCAGTTCCCTGAATCTGCTCCAGGATGGGGTGCCCTCGTCTTCTTGTAGTTGTATGTACCAGTGTTGTGCGATGCCCTCGAGGTTATACGAGGCCATCCACACTTGTTCCTCCACCATCGTACGCTGCTGTCGAAAATACGACTCACATTTGTTGATGAAGAGGAGTGGATCGGTCTTGCCATCAAACCTCGGAAAGTCCCATTTCTGGAACCTTGGCGGGCGATCGATGTCGCGATGACGCTCGGGCTGGGCGCCGCTTGAGGAGGAGGAATCGGACTTCTCCTTCAGCCTGGTGATGTCGGCCTGCATGGCCTTCATCATCTCGATGACGTCGGCTAAAGTGGGCTCGGCCATGTGGATGGAGGATGGCGAACCGCTAGTGGGCGTGGTCGGGGATGGTGGTGTGGTGAGTGGATCGGTGGGCGGGACTGGGTGAGGCAAGGATCTCCGGACTCGGGATACCAAGCTGTCAAGAGCGTCGAACCCTTGACTCGCCGGGCCTCGGCTACGTAACTCGTAGCCTTCGACCGTCTTCTCCGGTAGGAGAATTCCTCCTAACCGCAGGCTTGAGAGAGAGAGGTGGGAAATGACTTGATACTTTATTGCCTCCAACAGTGCTACGCACCTGGGGATATATAGGGCCGACGGCCACACAAATGGAGCAAGCTCCCTAATTATCCTCCCTGCCAAAATACTACTTTCCTACTTATTCCTTGCCATAAGTGCCAAATTGCTACTTTCCTACTTATTCCTTGCCATAAGAGCCAAATTGATACTTTCCTATTTATCCCTTGCCATAAGAGGCTGCTGCTTTCCTAAACTTGAGTGCCTGCCATCTGTGGCGCTGCTGCACTTTTGGCGCGCTCTGCTGCCCGCCAGATGTCGCGTGCGCGCCTGCGCCTTGTGTACGGCTTACCGTACATGACAAAACTTTACTATACTTTGGAAACAAAAATAAAATACACGATTTTTGCAGGACAGACACAAATTAGATTGTGCTAGAAGAACAAAAACTATTGGTAATGTAGAATTTTTCAAAATAAATCATTAATTATTAATTCAAACACTGTAAAAGTAACACGAAGCAGAAATTATGGAATAGAAGGTTACCATCTTTGATCATTGAAACTGCTCCATCCAGATGCTTCCTTAAAACTAAGAATAGTGGCTGGATTTTGTCAAGAAAATCTTGTGTGCTCTTATGGCAATGAGTAGGAGTATATTTTGCTTTAGAAGTACTAAGAAAAGGCTTGATTGAAGGATTCAGATTATCTAATTTGTTGTGCAGATCACGGAGAAGATATAGATATGTTGGTAGTTGCGTGACGAAACAGCCAGACGTTAATAATGTAACCATATTTTAGCAGCAATTATCTAGTAGGAATGAAGTACCTCAGTTTCAAGGTAAGAAGATGAACCTTGACACTGCAAAAAAACCAATTGTTGGCAATTAAGATAGGAAGAAAAGGTTTTCTGATCCACTGGTCAATTTAAACTGAAGAAATCCATACCTCTAAGTAGTTCAACAAAGACAAGATGCCAGATGTTCTATTTAAGGCAGAGTGGTGGCATATGCATAACATTCCCCTTGGAAAAAAAATTCTATCACAGGCATAATTCATTGAAGCACTTTTGTACTGTAGGATTAGTATGTGAAAAAATTGGTGTTGTGCATAATGACTATTTTAAAGATCGTAAACTGAAGCTTATAAACCAAAGATTGTAAATTAGAGATTGTAACCTGAAGCTGAATTAAAGTTTGTAAGCTGAATTCAAGATTATAAATTAAAGCTTATAATCTGAATTAAAGTCAGTATAAGGGATGTTCAGAGATGGTCACTGACAAAATATTGGCCATGGTATTTAATATAAACACGACAAATTCTTAATAAGAAATGGCTTGTATGTGTCTATCATCGTCCCCTTGCATGGCCAGTGTGGTGCCCTTTTGATCCATCTCAGGCATGATCAATCGCTATCCACCATCTAAATCCGCAATCTGCCCGTGGTCGATGACGATTTTGCTTCTTCTCCCTTCCTGTCAGTTTCTACAGCCACATTGTCAAGTCAGCTGTGCATAATGACTATTTTAAAGATTGTAAACTGAACCTTGTAAACCAAAGATTGTAAATTGGAGATTGTAACATGAAGCTGAATTAAAGCTTGTAAGCTGAATTCAAGATTATAAATTAAAGCTTATAATCTGAATTGAAGTCAGTATAAGGATGTTCAGAGATGGTCATTGACAAAATATTGGCCATGGTATTTAATATAAACACGACAAATTCTTAATAAGAAATGGCTTGTATGTGTCTATCGTCAGGCATGATCAATCGCTATCCACCATCTAAATCTGCAATCTGCCCGTGGTCGACGACGATTTTGCTTCTTCTCCCTTCCTGTCAGTTTCTGCAGCCACATTGTCAAGATTTTGTGCTAGCATTATTGTAAATAAGCAGCTTTCATGGAAGGCAAACTCAAGGTGTTATCGTCATAAATAAGTCACCAAGAAATTATTGTCAAAAATAAGGGAGAAAACATAGAATCTGGCGCAAGTATCAGGAAAACATAGAACCATGTAGTTCTTATTTGCTTGTGCTTCCTCCTTGTATTTTTCTAACTGCTCTTTCAACTGGAATAGCTCATCATTCTCCTATTGGTGACCAAGACACCAAGTATCAGGAAATCAACAAGTTAATACACAATAAGCTGCATAAAATAATCATATGGAGGTAATTCCAATAAAAAATCGAGCATTATTTGTTCAGAAATAACGGCAAAAGGAATACATCAGCATCACCACTCCAAACTAAATCTGGCGCATTGCTTCTCCCTTCCTGTTAGTTTCTGCAGCTCATTCTCAAGTTTTTGTGCAAGCATTTGTACCTCTTGTGCAAGGTTTCCATTTCTCTCTCGTTCTGTAGTTGTAGAACAGAGCTAGAACTTGAATAGTCAGTCTGGAGCAGTAGCAACCATGAGGAAGAAGTGATAGCGACAGTGAGCCATGGCCATCGACTTTCGAGGCCTGGCCGAACGTGCACGCGAAGAACCCCTAAACCAGCAGCATTCCTCGAGACCACACAGCAAATCAGGCGAAATCGGCCGAATCGAGGAGCACGCGACCTCCAGGAGCAGTGAGGGAACCACTTACCCCGAGTGGTGGAGGAGGGGAGCACCGGGAGCTCGAGGCTTCCTGCACGAGCAGCGGCAGCAGGTTTTGGAGTCAAGCCCCCAAACCCCAAAACCTAACAAATCCGACGCTGATGCAAAAGTGTGCGTGATGGGGTGGACGATTTGTGCTGGCGTCGAAGGCACGCAGCGAGCGCTCGGCCCGGACCCTCCACTGCCGTCGTTGTTGTTGTGGCTTGTTATGGAGACTCTAGGAGTGGAGCAAGGAAGGGGGCAGCGGAGCGCGGGGATGGAAGGCCGCGTGGAATTAGGCGACGACGGCGAGGAGGCGAGGATGGAAGGGCGCGTTGATGCGGATGCGAGATTTCGGGCGCAGGGGCGCGGACGCACGGGTGGATGCTGGAGGCACCAGGGCGGGGCACGGTGGATCCGCGGCGCCTTCCATGACGGGCGGTAGGGAGGACCGAGGATGGCGGGGGCACGGTGGAAACGCGGGCGTTGACGGCGGGCAACCGAGGCAGAACCGTGCACCAACTATAATGTGGACGTCTACGCTATGCTCTTATAGAGTAGTAAAGATATTTAGAAGCGCGTACGTCAAACTAATCAGTAGTATTTTTCGGAACTGGACACCGATCCGTCGCATCGTTCGTGCTCATCCATTCCGACGACGCCCACACTTCACCGTACATCGCACATTTCACTCATCCGTGAAGTCATGTCATGGTCTCTTTCCCTTAGTCGCCAATCGAACGTTCCAGTTCCAGGCAGAGCCTCCTCGTCGCCATGGCGGCCTCCATCACAGCTCACCATACATCTGCAAGAAGGAAGACGGTGTACGCGAGGGCACAACTTGAGGTGCTCAAGGACGCCCCGTCGAAAGAGGCTCACGCGTGGCTGTGGGCCGACGTGTGCGCGATGACAATGATGATGACTATGAGGGAATTCTGAAGCCTGCTTTTGCTGTGGAAGGGAGAAAATTGGATTTATGCCATTATCAAACTACGGATTCGCTCGAATGCCATTATGAGAACACGCTTCGTTATTACGCCATTTTCAAACACTGGATTACAGATAAAATGCCATTTAGGGGGTTATTTGATAAAGTATCAACTAATTGGACTATTTTACCCCTAAACTAAAACAGCTCCTCTCTGTTCTCTGTCTCTCGCGTTTTCTCCTCTCTGTACCGCACCACATCAGACATTGCTCCTCTCTATTCTCTCAGCCGTATCTCCTCCTCTAATCCTCTCCCACGGCAAGCACCAGGCATGCTCCTGCACGCACAGGCAAGCTCCAGCACGCACCATGGGTTAGAAGCAAGCTCTAGCACGCACGAGGGCAAGCTCCAGAAATTCAGAACTGAATGAACAACAAGGGGCAGGGAAACATCAGAGTGAAAAAGTAGCCGATCTTAACTGAATGAACACAATTTCAGAAATTCAGAACACAGTTTCCCATTCTTAACTGAATGAACACAGTTTCAGAAAGAACACAATTTATCTGATAGCATAACAAGGTTCAAAATAACTAGCTTACTAAAATCTTAGATAACACAGAAATCAGCAGCTTATTACAATCTTGTCACATTTTCTTCAGCTTCCTTGGTGTGAGCTTCTTCACTAGCATCTTCTTAGGAGTTGTATTCTTGGGAGGTGACTGAAATAACTAGCTTCCACCCTACCTCTTTATTTTTTCAGTCGGCTTGCTATGCTACTGGGAGATGGACAGATTGATATCCAGTCACCTCCCAAGAATACAACTCCTAAGAAGATGCTAGTGAAGAAGCTCACACCAAGGAAGCTGAAGAAAATGTGACAAGATTGTAATAAGCTGCTGATTTCTGTGTTATCTAAGATTTTAGTAAGCTAGTTATTTTGAACCTTGTTATGCTATCAGATAAATTGTGTTCTTTCTGAAACTGTGTTCATTCAGTTAAGAATGGGAAACTGTGTTCTGAATTTCTGAAATTGTGTTCATTCAGTTAAGATCGGCTACTTTTTCACTCTGATGTTTCCCTGCCCCTTGCTGTTCATTCAGTTCTGAATTTCTGGAGCTTGCCCTCGTGCGTGCTAGAGCTTGCTTCTAACCCATGGTGCGTGCTGGAGCTTGCCTGTGCGTGCAGGAGCATGCCTGGTGCTTGCCGTGGGAGAGGATTAGAGGAGGAGATACGGCTGAGAGAATAGAGAGGAGCAATGTCTGATGTGGTGCGGTACAGAGAGGAGAAAACGCGAGAGACAGAGAATAGAGAGGAGCTGTTTTAGTTTAGGGGTAAAATAGTCCAATTAGTTGATACTTTGTCAAATAACCCCCTAAATGGCATTTTATCTATAATCCAGTGTTTGAAAATGGCGTAGTAACGAAGCGTGTTCTCATAATGGCATTCGAGCGAATCCGTAGTTTGATAATGGCATAAATCCAATTTTCTCTGTGGAAGGAGATCCAAATTTTGAGTCTGACGAGCTACTTGATGGCTTTGAATACCTTCGGTGTGTCAGGTATTCTTTGCTTCTCGTTTTCTAAGATTTGTAGGACTTGATTTGGATCCGAGAGAGATCAAGGACGAACAAGTCGTTGGTCCATGATCTAAGAAGCGATGGTTGCAATACGCATGGCAATCAACAACACCTAATATCTCCCACTCGCAGCCATCGATCAATCCTATCCTCAGCCTTCCTCGCCTTGGGTTGCCGTGAGGGGGGAATCTATTTTGTCCTCTCAAATCAGTTTTTTCTCTCCCTTAACTCCAATACCAGAAATAGCTCCTACATCATCTTCCAAAACTGCCCACTTAGCCCTTGTTTGGTTATTTCCAATACACATGGATTGGATGAAATTGGAAAAAATTAAGAAAACGTTTGACTTGTTTGGGATTCAAACTCATCTAATCTCACTCAATCCACATGGATTGAGAGCTAACCGAACAAGCCCTTAACGATATCGTTGTTTTCCTCAATCCCTGATACATATGCCAGGAAAGCATTTGATGTTAGCTTCTCTAATGGAGAAGACACCTGTACAGTGGATATACAAGATGTTGCAGAGTGCCATGTATCTAACTCATTACTAATCTGAGTTTATATAGCCCACTGTCGGTACCCTGAAACAGGGGTACCCCTTGCTACAGTATGAAGACACTATGTCCGTGCAGCGATCTCTGGTTGCGCGGGGAACAACTCTCTGCCCCGCCACATGGACGGCTCTGAGGTCGCCACATGGCCAGGGAGAGAGACGTACTCCAAAATGCACACAGTGGGTCTAAACCCACTGTGGGGGAAGCATCGGACCCCTGTACATGAAGAACGGACCTCCGGGACGGGTCCCGGACCCCTCTGCGTAGGGTCCGGACTACCCATAGCCGGGTCCCGGGACTCTGGGGCGGAGAATACCCAGGCCCTTCTCGGGCAGGGGTCCGGGGGCGACATGTGTCTAGGCCCAGCCTAGTGCGGACCTGTCCGCACAACGCTTCTGCTTCCCGCCCAGGCGGTGACCCGATGCTGCCAAATGGCCCACCGTGCGTGACGTGAGCCTACGGGTTGAGCCTAACGTAAGGCCTCTGGGACCGTGCTACCTCTGCATTTATTGCGGAGAAGACGCGCCGCCTAACTACCCCGCTGACAGGCGATGTGCCCCTTCAGCATTTAATGTGTCCTGTCCACTCAACTGGCAGGCGGCGCCCAGGCCATCCTGCAGGCGGCGCCCAGGCCATCCTGCAGGCGGCGTGCCAGTCTATTCCCGTTGGCTAACAGTATGCCTGTGTTGCCGCATACGCCGCACCCATCATGACTCGCGCGTTACTGAGGACGCTGCCACAAGATATCAATACTGTGTGCACTACAGATATTATGGCGCACGGAGATCACCCTGGCGTTGCAAGCAGTAGTTCCTTCCTTCCATTTGTCCCTGGGCCCACGTGTCGGGACTCAGAATTCTTGTACGTGCCCCCCTTGAACTATAAAAGGGAGGGCGCACTACATCTCATACAGACCTAGGTCACCTAAGACACAACTCAAGCTCACGAGCAATACAACACACAGTGGAGTAGGATATTACGCTCCGGTGTCCCGAACCACTCTAAACTCTTGCGTGTTCTTGCGTGTTCATTCCCAAATCTCACAACAAGCAAAACGCTTAGGCCCCTCCTCATCTTAGGATTTAGGGCGGGTGCACTCCACCACCCGACCGGAGATTTCCTCTCCGACATTTGGCGCGCCAGGTAGGGGCGTGGCATTAGGTTTTTGCTTGTTTTCCTGCTCGGGTCATGGTCCATATCGTCGAGCACCGCGATGTGATCTCAGGGGACTTCCTCATGGAGGAGGAGGTTGCATCTTCTGCACTATTGAGCTCCAGCCGCCCTGCACCTGGGGCATCAGCTGTGCGCCCCGCACGGCAGCACACGCCTACACTGGTGTCCCGAACTCTATCGGGGGTTGCTCCCACCGGGGCGCTTTCTGCAGCCAGGGAGTTGTTGCGCCACCCACCAAGCCCCACGGCCTCGCCAGGGGCTATGAAGCAGTGGCGCGACGACGTGGATCGCCTCCTTGGCATGGCCCACTCTGGCTTGGCTAAGCCTAGGCCTCGATCATCCCGGCGCCAGCACGGGGCATCGGCCTTGGTGCGTTCACCCTCGGTGAGGGCTGCACCGACCAAAGATCTACGGGCGGAGCTCAACCGCAGATGAGCAGTAGAAAATGCTCAAGCCTCTCTGGAGAGGCCTGAAGACCTGCAGGACGAGCTCAACCGCAGGCGAGCGGGCGAGGATGCCCGTATCTCACTAGAGAGGGCGCGAGAGCGCGCCGCCAAAACCTCGAGGGCCGCAACCTCGAGCAAGACTTTGCTGCGGTTGCACCACAGGCCCCAGGGGGTGCCCGATCCCAGACTTGGCTCATGAAGAAGTACGATGTGGCCATCCAAGTTCCGGCCACACCTGCCGGAGAAGTACGACGGTACACAAACACATCGGAATTCCTGCAGGTCTATGTCACCGCCATTACGGCAGCAGGTGGAGACACCGCCGTGATGGCAACCTACTTCCATGTAGCTCTGTCTGGGCCAGCCCGGACTTGGCTCATGAACCTAGCCCCAGGATCCATCTACTCCTGGGAAGAGCTCTGCACGTGGTTCGTGGCGAACTTCGCCAGCACTTACCAGCAGCATGGTGTGGAGGCACACCTCCATGTAGTGAGGCAGGAACCCGGGGAGACCCTTCGGACATTCATTTCTCGCTTCACCAAGGTATGCAGGACAATCCCTCGTATCTCATATGCTTCCAACATCACTGCTTTCCGCCAGGGGGTACGTGATGAAAGATGCTGGAGAAGTTGGCCACGCATGATGTGGACAACGTCACCACGCTCTTCGCTCTGGCTGACAAATGCGCCAGAGCCACCGAGGGCCGTGCTTGGCACTCGGTGCCACAGACTGGGGTTACCCAGACGGGCGGCTCGGGTGCCGTCGCCCAGGGCGGCGGCAAGAAGAAAAAGAAGAACAAGAACCGCGGGCACGAAAAGCCGCAGGTTGCTGCTCCGGTAGCCGCTGCCGCGGCCGAGGGCTAGGGTGAGCACAACAAGCGCCCACGGCCTCAAGGAGGCAGCAGTGGCACATGTCCAGTGCACCCCAACGCCCACCACAGTGTCGCTGACTGCCGCGAGATTATCAAACTCACGAAGCGCGTCAGCGAGCGACGCGAGCAGTCCTCCAAGGATGGCTCGCCACCCCGTCGCCGACCCGGCAAGGAGAGGGCCGACGAAGAAGCTGTGACCATGGGGGAACGAGACCTTGGGTACCCAGTCGCCCGAGGGGGACCTCAAGGACGTCTTCACCGGAGACTCCGACTCTGGTGACGACAACGACCGCCGCAAGAAGCTGTACGTAATATACGGCGAGAGCTGGGAACTCACCTCCCACAGGAATGTCAAGTCCCTGCGATGGGAGGTTCTTTCGGCAGTCCCAGGGGTCCCTAAGGCTGCTCCGCACCAACAGTGGAGGAGCATCACCATCTCCTTCGGGCGTCCGACTGCCCCGACAACATGGCGGGGGCCGACATACTACCGCTCAACACCGCCCCTATCGTTGCCAACATGCGGCTGTACCATGTGCTGATCGACGGAGGGGCCGGCCTCAATGTCATCAGCCATGCGGCATTCAGGCAGCTGCAGATCCCAGGATCCTGGCTAGGGCCCTCTCGCCCATTCTCCGGGGTGAGCCCACAGCCCGTGTATCCCCTCGGGAGCATCACGCTCCTGGTTACTTTCAGAACAGAGGAAAACTTCCGCACGGAGAACGTCCAGTTCGATGTCGTGGAGGTCAGCCTCCCCTTTAATGCCATCATTGGCAGGCCGGCCCTATACCGGTTCATGGCCATTGCCCATTACGAGTATTTGGTCCTCAAGATGTTGTCCCCCGCAGGGGTCCTCACCGTGCGGGGCGACCGCACCGCCGTGCTAGCGGCCGTCGAAAAGCTACACGCTCTGGTGGCCGAGATCGCTCGGCCGGGCGACGCGGGGAGAAGTATATCGCGTCGAAAAGCTACTCCGGCGCTAAAGTGTCCTCCAAGGCACCGAAGGTACAGTCGTCCGGAGCAGACGGCGGACCCGTGAAGACCATCCAGGTCGGCGTGGACCCCTCCCAGACCACCCGCATCGCGGGGAATCTGGGAGAAAAATAGGAACTCGCGCTCGTCGCCTTTCTCCAGGAAAATGTCGACGTGTTCGCTTGGGAGCCGTCGCAAAGGCCTGGTATCCCCAGGGAGGTGATTGAGCACCATCTGAAGATCTACCCGGACGCCAAACCGGTGAGCCAGAAGCCTCGGAGATAGTCCGTGGAGCGGTAGGACTTCATCCGTGAGGAGGTCCGGAAGCTGTTGCATGCCGGCTTCATCAAAGAGGTTCATCACCCCGTGTGGCTGGCCAACCCAGTCATCGTGCCAAAGGCAAACGGGAAGCTTCGGATGTGCATCGACTACACCAGCCTGAATAAGGCATGTCCCAAAGTCCCGTATCCACTGCCGCGTATAGATCAGATCGTGGACTCTACCTCAGGGTGCGACCTTTTGTCCTTCTTGGATGCTTACTCCGGTTTCCATCAAATCCGGATGTCTAGGGAGGATAGGAAGCATACCGCCTTTGTAACGATGGATGGACTGTATTGTTATGTTGTAATGCCCTACGGTCTGAAAAACGCCTTGCCAACTTTTGTTCGGGCAGTGAGTAAGACCTTCGGGGATCTGATTCGGGACAAGGTGGATATCTATGTCGATGACATCGCGGTCAAGACTAGGAAGGGGTTGACTCTAGTAGAAGACCTGACCCTGGTTTTTGGCAAGCTGCGGGCAACCCGCACCAAGCTAAACCGGAGAAGTGTGTCTTCGGTGTCTCCACAGGAAAGCTGCTAGGGTTCCTGGTTTCATACCGGGGCATTGAAGCTAACCCAGAGAAGATCAAGGCTATTGAGGTAATGAGGCCTCCCGCTCGTATCAAGGATGTCTAGAAGCTTGCGGGATCATTGGCTGCCCTTAGCCGCTTCATTTCGAGGCTGGCCGAGAGAGCACTGCCCTTCTTCAAGCTCCTGCAGAAATCCGGCCCATTTACTTGGACCGAAGAGGCGGAACAAGCCTTCCAAGAGTCGAAGCAGCACCTAGCATCCCTACCGATCCTCGTTTCTCCGGAGCCACGGGAGCCGCTGTATCTGTACATTACGGCGGCTGTAGAGGCGGTGACCATGGTGCTAGTCACTAAAAGGGTGACACAAGAAGGCCAAGGACCTGAAAGCTTAGAACCAGCTACAGGGTCCTGGACCGTCCAGAAGCCGGTCTACTATGTCAGCGAGGTCCTCCATGAAGCGAAGGCCAGGTACCTTGAGACACACAAATTCCTCTATGTTGTGCTGGTTGCGTCTAGGAAGTTGCGCCACTATTTCCAGGCACACAGAGTTGTGGTGGTGACCTCCTTCCCGTTAAGGGCCATCCTCCACAACTCTAACGCCACTGGCAACATCGCCAAGTGGGCAGCGGAGCTTGCTGAGTTCTAGCTGGACTTCCAGCCCCGCCACGCCATCAAAAGTCTGGTCCTGGCCGACTTCATCGTGGAGTGGACTCCACCCCTGAGCGCCCCTAGGGGCCCGGACCCCGATCCGGGCCCCACACCTGCAGAGCGCAGGGGTCCAGTTTTCACTGAGCCCCACTGGACGCTCTTCTTTGACGGATCCGCCCTCCAGCAGAGTGCTGGCGCGGGAGTGGTCCTCGTCAACCTAGGCGGAGATCAGGTGAACTATGTGGTGCGCCTCGAGTTCAAGGCCACCAACAACATGGCAGAGTATGAGGCGCTGATCTTCGGCTTATCTGTGGCCCTATCCCTGGGGATCCACCGGCTGCTCGTGAAGGGGGACTCTCAACTAATCATCAAGTAGGTCCATGGGGAGTGTAGCTGCAACGAGCCCAGACTCGCAGCTTACCTCCTCCATGTAAGGAAACTGGAGAAGGACTTCACGGCCCTGGAACTGCAACGTGTTCCCCGGGCCGACAATTCAGCGGTAGATGACCTCTCCCAGAGGGCATCAACTCAGGCACCTGTGCCCGAGGGCGTCTTCGAAAGATGGCTGCTGAGACCCACCGCCCAGCCTGCCGAACTAGGCGAAGGGGGCAAGACTGGCACCTCGAAGCTGGCGGTCCCGGTGGCGTCCCAGGACCCACCGAAGGCTGTGTGCTCTGGGGGACTCCGCTGACCCCTTAGCGCCGCAGCCGACAGCTCAGAGTGGTCTTGATGCATGGATCTCCGAGATCCGAGATTACCTAAAGGAAAATATCCTTCCTGAAGACCATGACTCCGCAGAGCGCATAGTGCGGTTGGCTAAATGATACACGGTGATGGAAGGGGATCTCTACCGCTGTGGTGCCAACGGCATTCTCATGTGGTGCATCACCTAGGAGGAGGGCCATGAGTTGCTCACGGAGATCCATGGAGGGGACTGTGGAAGTCATTCTTGATCCCGCACACTGGTCGGTAAGGCCTTCCGGCATGGCTTTTACTGGCCAACCGCCCTCCAGGATGCAGCCGAGCTGGTAAAGTCCTGTGAAGCGTGCCAGTTCCACGCAAAGCAGATACACACACCGGCTCAGGCTCTGCAAATGATTCCGCCCTCCTGGCCATTCACCGTATGGGGGTGGATATCCTGGGTTTGTTTCCTAGGGCTGTCGGCGGGTGTCAGTACTTCTTTGTCGCCATCGGCAAGTTCACCAAGTGGCCAGAGGCCACGCCTGTGGTCAGCATCACCCAAGGTGCTGCTGTCGCCTTCCTCAAGTCGATCATCTGTAGATTTGGGGTCCCGAGTCGTATCATTACGGACAACGGGACCCAGTTTACAAGTCGGATCTTCTAGGAGTTTTGCGAGGGCATAGGCACCTAGCTCTGCTTTGCATCCGTGGCTCATCCTAGGAGCAACAGCCAAGTGGAGAGGGCAAATGCAGAGATCCTCAGGGGACTCAAGACGCGCACCTATGACTGCTTGAAGAAGCATGGTGCAAATTGGATCAGTGAGCTGTCGTCCGTGCTGTGGGGGAACCAGACCACGCCCAACCGAGCTACCGGGGAGACCCCATTCTTCCTGGTCTACGGGGCCGAAGCCTGCCTTCCCTTGGAAATCATTATGGGCTCCCCACAGGTCCAGTCGTTTGATGAATCTACGCAGGAACAGCTACGGCGTGAGAATGTAGACTTCATCGACGAGCATAGGTGGCGAGCAGCAATCCGAAATGCACGGTACAACCATGTGCTCAGGGGCTACCACCAATGGTTCGGCATAGTAGGAAGCTCGAGGTCGGGGATCTGGTCCTAAGGCGAGTACTGAACCGAGAAGGGCTCCACAAACTCTCCCCCAGCTGGGAAGGACCCTTCAAGGTGATGGAAATATGCCGCCCCGGGTGTGTCTGCCTCGCCACAGCTGACTGAGTACCTCTTCCCAATCCTTGGAATATAGAGCATCTCCGTAAGTTTTTCCCATAAAAGCAGAGCTGGGGGATCCGGTTTCCTTCCTTGTAACTAGGTAGCGCATATATGTACGCCAGCCCGGTGAGGTCCGCCCTCAAAAAACCCGGTCTGTTGGTCTACGCTCATGTATATCTAGTTATAAGGAAGGAGTTCGCCCCACAGATTTGTTTTTCTGATGGTTTTATTCTACTTAAGTTTACAACCGTTATTATTATTATTTAACCCACCCATGCGATTTCCCTCCCTGGCTAGTATGGCGACATCCGCATTGAGTAGCCAGGCCCGGCAGCCTGGGGGCCAGCTCTAGAGAATGGGTACTCACCTCCTAGGGTGGTGTGGAGCTGTGTAGACGCTTAGCTTGGTTCTGCACCCTAAGCATGCACGATCCACCACCCTGCGGTGAGTATCTTAGTATTTGGAACTATAGTCTTGTGGTTTGGGAACCTGAGGTCCGATTCCAAGCACTAGGGTGGTCCGGAGCCGTGAAGCCGCTTAGCCTGGTCCCGTATCGTAAGCCTACACGCTCCACCACTCTGCAGTGGGTGTCCCAGTATTTGGAACTGTGGTTCAGGGGGTCCGGGCACACGACTTTGTGTCGGTGTTTCGGACCTAGGGGGTCCCTGGACCGACTAGTAAATTTGTCGCTGCGTGCCCCTGCCCAGATGGGTTGGTGCGAGATGGAACACAAGGGGAAAATGAGCCTTGTATTATCCTGTACCAGGGTGCTCGTAGTAGGGGTTACAAGCATTGCGAGAGAGCGAGAGCAGGAGAGCGAGTAGGAGAGAGCGAGAGAGAGAGGGTCTGGCCCTGCCCGTCTTCTCCCATCCCTTTGTCGTGCGTCTACCCGTCCTCCCCCCTGCCGTGCTCCTGGACATCCCCTTTTATAGACATAAGGAGATGGCCCAGCTGTACAATGGCGGTGTAGCTATGTGCTACGTGGCCAGCGAGGAAGTGCCTGGTCGCCATGCACGTGTTAACGTGTCAGTTGGAGAAGTGCATGAGCCCTATAGAAGCACAGCTGTTGGCGCTGCATGGATCCTGCTGACGTCTCCTTGCTTTCGTAGTGGGCTTGAGAACCACCGACGTCATGGACGCATGCGGGGAACCATCATTGCTTGTTATCGGGGTAAGCTAGATGGGACGCCGATCTTGTTCCTTCGTAGCCTAAGTTAGCTAGAAGTAGGGTAATGATGTATCCCTTATGGCGCGGTCGATTTGAGCCTGAGGTCGGGCGAGGCGGCGGCTCCTCCAAGGCCAAGGCTAGGGTCGAGGCCTAGGGTCGGGCGAGGACGTGACTCTTCCTGAGGCCGAGGCTGAGGCCAAGCCCCAGGGTTGGGCGAAGCGGCGATCTCCTCCCGAGGCCGAGGCCGAGGCCTAAGGTCGGGCGAGGCGGAGCTTCCTGTTGCGCCCGAGGCTGAACTTGGCTATTGTCGGTTTCAACCGGGTGGTTGGCACAGCAGCCGGAGCGGGGCGGGCGGCGCTGTTTTCCTGTCAGATCGGTCAGTGAAAGGGCGAAGTGGCTGCGGTCACTTTGACCTTGTCGACTGAGGCACGCGTGTTAGGATAAGGTGTCAGGCGATCCCAGCATTAAATGCGCATGCAATACGGTCGGCTGCTAAGGCGATTTGGCCAAGGTCGCTTGCATGACAAGGCTTGCCTTTGGCTGAGCCGAGGGTGTGCTCACTGCCTGAGGAGACCCTCGGGCGAGACGTGAATTCGTCCAGGACTACTGTTCCCCCCGAGGCCAGGCTCGACCGAGGCGAGATCGCGTCCCTTGGTAGACGAAGCTTTGACTTTGACCCGAACTATCAGTCTTTATGGTTCATTCTGAAGGTGTTCATCAGCCGTGTTTAGGAGTGTTGGGGTACCCTAATTACGGTACCCAACAGTAGCCCCCGAGCCTTGAAGGGAGTGTAGGCACTCGCTTGGAGGTTCTGCCGGATATTTGCGAGGGGACCAGCCTTTCTCGGTTATGTTTCGTTCCGGTGGGTGCGCGCGAGCGCACCCGCCGGTGTAGCCCCCGAGGCCTCGGAGGAGTGGTTTGACTCCTCTGAGGTCTTAATTCTTGCTGTGATGCCTCGGTCGGCTTGGTTGTTCCCCCATGCGGCCTGGCCGCAGCCCGGGTGCATGGTCAGGCTCCGAGTTTTTGAGCTGGTTTGTTGACGCTGTCAACAGTTTTGGCCGCAGCCGGGTGCGAGGGCAGCCCCCGAGCCTCTGCACGGAGCGAGAGGACGATCAAGGACTGTCTCGACTTTTATTATACGCCCCTTCGTTGCCTTTTCACTAGGAGGAAGGGGGGAAAGCGCCACGTTACCCTCGGAGGGTACCGATCATGGTGTTTCCAGTGAGTTGCTATCGGGTGATCCGAGTGGACGCCCGTGCCCCGTTCGTTAAGGGTCGGCTAGTGGCCCAGAGGCGCGCTCCAAAAGTACCTGCAGGGGATTTGCTGGACCCGGACCCATTTCGATAGGGTCCGAGGGCTCGGTGCCTCCCTCCGGTGGGATTCCATTACAAATCGTTTCCGCTGGTCTCGGAAATGTCCTAGGGTACCTCGGGAGCGTAGCCCGAGCCTCAGCCATGTAACGGACGTACCCAGGGTCATCCCTCACTCTGCGTGCTCTGGGGCGGCTGTCGAACCCTTCCGAGGGGCCAGCCTTCGAACCCCTGATCAGTAATGGGCGCGGAGCCTGAGTGCTCTGGGGCGGCTGTCGAACCCTTCCGAGGGGCCAGCCTTCGAACCCCTGATCAGTAATGGGCACGGAGCCTGAGTGCTCTGGGGCGACTGCTGGGCCCCGTAGGGCGCAGCCTTCGAACCCCTGATCAGTAGGAGGGCTCAGGGGCCCGAGTGCTCTGTGGCGGCTGCTGGACCCCGCAGGGCGTAGCCTTCGAACCCCTGATCAGTAGGAGGGCTCGGGGGCCCGAGTGCTCTGGGGCAGCTGCTAGACCCCACAGGGCGCAACCTTCGAACCCCTGATCAGTAGGAGGGCTCGGGGGCCCGTGTCCTCTAGGGCGGCTGCTGGACCCCGCAGGGCGCAACCTTCGAACCCCTGATCAGTAGGAGGGCTCGAGGGCC